>JANVCC010000021.1:33037312-33161054 GCA_025345505.1 Todiramphus chloris collaris | reverse complement strand
AAAGAAAAGAAAAAAGAAAAGTCAGTAGCAATAGCTACAACCATGGATCTGTGGTCCGTCAGTCCGATGTGCTTCCAAGTCTGGTGGAGAATGTTCATATTGTCCGACATTGGTTGTTCCTGCTCTATTATTGGGTTGTCCTGCTGAATATTCATCCTTCTTTGAAGAACTACTTAGTATATTCCAGGAGCTATTTTGCTTAACCACACCTACCACCTGGCAGTGGTATGCATGCCCAATACCATCTGAGGGGTCTTAGGTGATCTTTGGGAGTCTCTGGACCCCTCAGTCTTCCAAGCCCTGGAGCTGGGTGCATGCTCAGGGGTTAGGCTGCAGTTCTCAGAATTAGCTCCTTATTCGAGTTTGTAAGAAAACAAGAACTTCTAGTCTTGAGGTCCAGTCATCGCTCAGTTTGTGCTTTGATGTTTACCCATACTGGCGCAGCAATGTTGAGACAAACAACACACAGTCTCTGACACCATCTCTAACAGAGAGGTGTACTGATGGACCTTGTATTATAACATATTAATAAACAAAGAAGGACTTTTTGGGGATATGAAGGTTGAGGACAACCTTGGCTGTAGTGACCACAAGATGGTGGAATCCAGTATCCTGTGGGGAAGAAGTAAAGAAATAAGTAGGCTCACAACCCTGTACTTCAGAAAAGCTAAGTTTAACCTCTTCAAAGATCTACTCGGTCGAATACCATGCATCAGGGCTCTAGAAGATAGAGGTGTCCATGAGAGCTGGTCAATATTCTAACACTACTTTTTCCATGCTTAAAATCAGTGCATCCCTATGTGTAAAAAATCAAGCAGAGGAGCAGAAGACCTGCATGGATGAGGAAGGGTCTTTTGGAAAAACTAAAATGGAAGAATGAAATTTACAGAATGTGGAAAACAAGACTCGCCACTTGGGAGGAATATAGGAATGTTGTCAGAGAATTCAGGAGTGCAACGAGAAAAGCTAAGGCCCACCTAGAATTGCATCTGGCAAGAGGCATCAAAGACAAAAAGAAAGGGTTTTTTCAGTATATCAGTAGAAAAAGGAAGACTAGGGAAAATGTGGGCCTTCTGAAGGATAAAGTAAGTGCCCTGGTGTCAGAAGATGCAGAGAAAGTGGAGTTATTGAATGCCTTCTTTGCTTTGGTCTTCACTGATAAAACCAGTTCTCATGAATCCCAGACCTGAAGGTAAGAGAAAAGGTCTGGAGAGAGGAAGACTTTCTCTTGGTAGAAGAGGACTAGGTTAGAGACCACTTAGCCAAGCTTAACATCCATAAATCCATGAGCCCTGAGGGGATGCTCCAACAAGTGCTGAGAGTGATGGCAGATGTGATTACTGTGTCACCATCCATCATCTTTGGAAAGATACGGAGAACAGAAGAGGTGCCTGAGGACTGGAGGAAGTCCAATGTCTTTAGAAAGGGAAAGAAGGATGACCCAGGGAACTATCAACTAATTATTCTCACCTCTGTTCCTGGAAAGGTGATGGAAAAAAATCATTCTGGATGTCATCTCAAAACATGTGGAAGAAAAGAAACTAACTGGGAGAGATCAACATGGATTCATCAAGGGGAAATCATGCTTGACTAATCTGATAGCCCTCTTTGATGTCAGAACTGTCTGGCTGGATAAGGGGAGAGCAGTATATGTCATCTACCTCGACTTCATCAAGGCTTTTGACACAGTTTCCCCTAACATCCTCATTAGGAAACTCAGGAAGTGTGGGTTAAATGAGTGGACAGAGAGGTGGATTGAGAGCAGGTTGAGTGACAAGGCTCAGAAGGTCATGATCAACGATGGAGGGTCGAGCTGGAGGCTAGTAACCAGTGGTGTTCCCCAGGGATCAGTACTGGGTCTGGTCTTATTTAACATAGATGTAGGAGCCCAGGAAGGCTGGATATTTTTTAAGAAGGAAATATTAAAGATGAAGGAGCAGGCCATCCCCATTTGCTGTAAGACAAGTCAGCGGTGTAGAAGACCAGCCTGGCTGAATAGGGAGGTTTGGCTTGAAACAAGGGAAAAAAAAGTGGGTTTATGGCCTCTGGAAGAAGGGGCAGATGACTCATAATGAGTATAAGAATGTTGTTAGGTCATGCAGAGAAATAATTAGAAAGTTGAAAGCTGAACTAGAATAAGAAATGAGAACAATAAGAAACATTTCTATAAATACATTAATAATAAAAGAAAGGCCAGGGAGGACCTCCATCCCCTACTAGATTCAGGAGGAAATATGGTAATAAAAAATGAGGAGAAGGCTGAGGTGCTTAATGCCTTCTCTGCCTCAGTCTTTAGTAATGGAAACACTTGCACCAGGGAAATTCACTTCCCCAAGCCAAGAGAACAGGGGCCGAGAACACAATGCCCCCCCTACAATTCAGTCGGAGATAGTCCATGACATGCTGCTCAATATCAATGTTCATAAATCTATGGGGCTGGATGAGTTTACATCCTAGAGTGCTGAGAGAACTAGCAGGGGTGTTCACCAGGCCACTGTCCATCATTTATGAGCAGTCTTGTCTGACTGGGGAGGTACCAGCAGATTGGAAGTCAGCCAACATAACACCCATATATAAAAAGGGGAGGAAGGATGAGCTGGGGAACTACAGGCCTGTCAGTTTGACATCAGTATGAGGGAAGCTGATGGACCAGATCATCCTGGGTTCTATTATACAGCACATGAAGGACAACCAGGTGATCAGTCCCAGTCAGCATGAGTTTATGATGGGCAGGTCCTGTTTAACAAACCTGACCTCCTTCTATGACAGGGTGACCTGATTGTTGGATGAAGGCAAGGCTGTGGATGTTGTCTGTCTTGACTTTAGTAAGGCATTTGATACTGTTTACCACAGCATTCTATCAGAGGAATTGACTGCTCTTGTCTTGGATGGATATATGCTTTCCTGGGTGAAAAACTGGTTAGATGGACGAGTCCAAAGAGTTGTGGTCAATGGAGTTAAATCCAGTTCCAGTTAAATCCAATCATGAGTGGTGTCCCCCAGGGCTCAGTACTGGGGCCACTCCTGTTTAACATCTTCATCAATGATTTGGATGAGGCAATAGAGTGCATTGGTAAATTTACCCTTGGTAAATTTGCAGATGACAGCAAGCTAGGTGGAAGTGTCAATCTGCTTGAGGGTAGGGAAGCTCTACAGAGGGATCCAGATAGGTTGGATCTCTGGGCCAAGGCCAGTTTCATGAGTTTCAATAAGACTAAATGCTGTGTACTGCACATGGGCCACAACAACCCCCAGCAGTGCTACAGGCTTGGGGAGGAGTGGCTGGAGAACTGCCAGGCAGAGAAGGACCTAAGGATGTTGATTGACAGACACCTGAACATGAGCCAGCAGTGTGCCCAGGTGGCCAAAAAGGCCAATGGCATCCTGGCCTATATCAGGAATAATGTGGTCAGCAGGAGAAGGGAGGTGATCATTCCTCTGCACTTGACTTTGGTGAGGCCACATTTCAAATACTGTGTCCAGTTTTGGGGCCCTCTCTACAAGAAGGACATTGAGGTGCTGGAGAGGGTACAGAGGCATGCTACAAAGCTAGTAAAGGGTTTGGAGCATGTGTCTTATGAGTTAATGCTGACACATCTGGGGCTGTTTAGCCTTGAGAAAAGAAGGCCGAGGGGAGACCCTCTGCAACTACCTGAAGGGAAGTTGTAGCAAAGTGGGAGTTGGTCTGTTCTTGCTGGTGACAACTGACAGAACAAGAGGAAATGGCCTGAAGTTGAACCATGGGAGGTTCAGTCTGGATATTAGGAAGCATTTCTTTCCAGAAAGAGTTGTCAGGCTTTGGAATGGGCTGCCCAGGGAGGTGGTGGAGTCACCATCCCTGTAAGTGTTTAAGAGGCAGTTAGGTGTGCTTAGGGACATGGTTTAGTAGTTTTTGACATGGCTAGGAATAAGGTTGGACTTTATGATCTTGAAGGTCTCTTCCAGTTGAAATTATTCTATGATTCTATAGATAGGACAAGGTGCAACAGGCAAAAGCTGGAACAGGGAGCTCCCATATAAATATTAGGAAAAACTTCTTTACTCTGAGGGTGATGAAACAGTGGAACAGACTGCCCAGGGAGGTTGTGGAGTCTCCTTCTCTGGAGACTTTCAAAACCTGCTTGGATGCAATCCTGTGTAATGTGCTTTAGACAAACCTGCTTTGCAGGAGGAGGGGGTGTTAGACTAGCTGAGCTCTAGAGGTTCCTTCCAACTCCAACGGCTCTGTGATTCCTTGAAATAGGTACTTCTTATCAAATTGATCAAACAATCTGTGTGTAAATAATGTATAAAGGGCTGACTGAGCTCAGTTCAGTCATCCAGACATAAGATATTTTCAGGGGCTGTGTGGGGCTAATCAGTATGTCACACACCCTGTTGGAAGCTCTATGGGAGATCTTCCAAATAAGGCGGCAGAGGATTCAGAGGGAGGCATATCTAAAAGAGCACTAGAAAATTAGCTTAAGCAACTGAATATCTGCTTAGAGATTAATCAGAAAGCTACAGTGCAAAAATGCGAGAAGAAAATCTATTCCTAAAAAAAAAAAAAAAAGAATTTCTTACTCTGTATGAGAATTGTTATCTAAAACAGTTAAAATATATTAATAAAGCATATATAAATCAAATCGCATTCAGCATCAAGTGACTGGCTATATATTTATCATAAAGGCATTCACAGACAGTAGGAGAGAAGAGGTAGATCAAAGTAACCAGGGTTGGGGATGCCCTATGTACACCTTGTGAGGTTCAATGCTTTTACTCCTGACTAGATTTAGTCTGATCCAGTTACTGAACATCCCCACCACACATGTAATATAAAACTGTCTGAAGGTTCAGAGCTTTATTTCCCAATAAGAAGCTAAAATATTTTAGTTCACTCATAAAATGTATTTTCTGATTTATCTGCCCTTCACGGAAATCTTTGTGGGGAGAAAAACTGTTCAGTAAATTTAATCAAAAAGTGTTAAGTGGTCAACCAGAAGATTCATTTCAAAACCACAGCCATTTTGAAACAAAACACTAATGAGGAAGAAGCCAATTATGGGAATAAAATTACTTCATTACACTATATGCCTTATGCAATCCCAGAAATTAAAATTGCAATGAATGGGAGATACTTTAATTCCTAAATAGGAGTACCTCTGTACGAGTCCAGCATCTTCAATCTAAACAGTTACTAAGCACTTCTACCTAATTTCTCTTAACTAACTCTATTATTTTCTAGAAATCTATAGCATATAGTTTGTAAGAAAATGCAAGATCCTTCCATGTATCCCATCCAGACTATCTACTAATTTATTTAGCATTTTTATTTAACTTGTAGTTGTGAAAGCATATGCATAACAGTCTACTGGTCAAAATATTGTTCAGCCTACTTTAGTAAACCCTGCTGTGGTGAAATCTACATCTCAACAGTGTGAAAAAGCACAATGTCTGACACACCATAAATTGCACTTTGTGAGATCATTCTCACTTATCCTCATCTGAATCACTTGTGTCCATAAATGCTAGAATGATGCACCTAATCTGGGATATTGATACATATATCTTTAAATAATTAATCATAAATGCCCATCTTCAAAACTTTATTTCATCTTAATACTTTAGAGTTTTGTGTGATAACCAAACCTGTGGTTTCATACTTATTTCCTTGAAATACAAGTACAAATACAAGAAATACAAGTACAAGTACGTTTTAATTTTTATTATTACTTCCTATTAGAACACCACCAGAAAACAAAGACAAAATTAAATGCCCTGTCATGACGAGAATTGCCTAATTATCTTATCTTTTAATAAATTTTCTTAACCATTCATTAGTTGGTCTTTATCTTGCCCTCCATCTGATCCCACAACAAACTTTTGCCTAACCATGAATTACAATTAAAACTTAGAGTAGACACCAGTTGCCTCATAACAGATACCTCTATCTGTGAACAAACAAATAAAGTTAAGCACCAAGGATAATTTTAGGCAGACTTGAGCACCGTGTCTTTTCCCAGCTGATGTTTGTAATTCAGAAAACTGAATGCTGCTTAAGCTGTGGACTACTATTTTAATTTTGAATGTCAGTAGGTATTATTCAACATTCCAAGCTAAAGATATTTTTAAATTTTACTGTTTTGGTTTATCTTCATCTAACTTCTGGAAATAAAATATTTGTAAATAATACAGAATAAATAAATGATCTGCACTGTAATGTTATACGTCCAATATACCAAGTAAGGTAAGATCTAGGTAAAATGGATTCAATCTGTAAGCTTTTTTGTCTATATGTCTAATCTGTAAGCTTTATTGTCTATAGTGATTATGTTATTGCTTAGATGTGCAGTCTTTTAGGAGAAACTGAGTTTAAACACAATAAAAAGACATATTTTAGCCTAATTCCTTATTGTTCTTTATGTAAACCAGCCAATATTGCAGTATAAATTTGCTATTGATATTATATCTAAACAATTGGATTAATATATTGTACTCTCATGTTGAGTTAGTATGTAGCATGTTTTCGAGTCAAAATATATCAGAAATATGAGTTATTTGTCTAAATTTTAAGCAGAACATATGATCAAATTAAAGATGGTAAGAAACTTTTTTGACTGAACTTACTAAGGTATGCACATCAAGTAAGGGAGATAATAAAGAAGATATAATCTTTGAAATAAAATACAGTGAACTGAAGTAGCTTAGTAATGATACTGCCATGACAGTCTCAGGGAAATATTCTGATTTGAAGGTGTACAAGAAATTTTACAGGAAAAGAGTGGTTTTGTACATACACACAACACAAACCAGGATTTTTTTTTATTTTATTTTTTTTTTAATTCATCTCTTGTGATTAACGTGTCCTATCCTCAGTGCCGAAATGCCAGGAGACACCGAGGGTCCACTGTGAGACTCAGACTCTCATAGAGAGGAAGGCAAAATGGTGTTTTATTAAAGGCTACAGGCACTTATACCAGTAACAGACCCAGCCCTTCATGGGTGGTATCCTACCTGGTTTCTACGTTTCCGTTACAGCATGTGATCTTCCTCATCGCCACATCCCTATACTACCACAATTCCCCCCCCCCTCCATGACAGTGAAGATACAATATTAAGTGCATTGGTGATGATAGTCAGTCATGTGAGCTAACAAGACATACTGTGCCTCTACTGTGTCTAAGTGAGACTTAATTAATGCCACTAGTCTGTTAAGAACGCAAGGTCCAAAAGTTAAAGGTAGCAGCAAGATAAGAAGAGGACCAGAAAGAGTAGATAACAAAGTAGTTATCCAGGGTGATTGGAATCCCCAGTATCCCATTTGGCATTGGCAGTGACACAATGTGGACCTTTCAAGCAATTCAGTACAGTTGGGCCCATCAAACGGCATACCGTGATATTGAAGGAGGGAGCACCCGGAGTCAGTATAGGCTGGAGTGTTCGCTGTTCTTGAGGTTGCATCAGCATCCAGTTGTACAAGCAATCACCATTGACAAAGGACAACAAAACCAGTAGCAGTACTAAAAGGCTCCAGATCCTTCCCTTTCCCTGTAAAAGAATCTAAAGGCATGCGTTATCATTGCAGTTAAAGTCAGGTTGATACATCTTGCAGGGACCTGCCTAACTTCTGGTTCCACAATTCCCCCCTTTTTGTTTAAAGATGAAAAAGAGATCATTAGTAATCTTCTATGGGTAGCCTTGCAGAAAGGAGAACAAATGCAGCATAAGGCATCTGCTTTGTAATGGCCAGTTACCAAACAGAGCCTAAACCGAACGCTGATGAGGGGTCAGTCTGGTAATGGCCAGTTACCAGACAGAGCCCAAATAGGATGCTGACAAGGGGTCGGTCCGGTAATGGCCAGTTACCGGACAGAGCCCAAATCAGATGCTGCTTTAAAGTGGGCGGAGTCTCCAGTGATGCCATAGGAGATACATCTAGCTAACAAATTCTACATCACAATTCTGTCAGGTACTAATCTTAAATAGAAATTTACATCAGTTATTAATTCCAAAATAGCCTTAAGGGCTTTAACTTTCTGACTCCATAACAAAGAAACTTAAAGTTCAGTCTCTGCTTGTGGAAGGACCATCCCAGTCTTTGCCTGTAGACAGACCATCTACCTGACGGTTGGTGTCCTGGCCATCACCAGAAGGATCATTCGGTTGACGGTCGGCATTGTGGTCGTCATCCGGAGGGCCTGCATTCCGGTCTGTATTTGGAGGTTGCCTGTTCTGCCCCTGGCACCGCAGGTCAGGGCGAACGCATCTCGCAGGTAGCCACCATATTTCTAGTTCATCAGGATGAGATACAGCTGTGTATCCTCGACCAAGAACAACCAGTGACCACCCAGGTGACCATATATCTGTTCCTGGAAAACATACTAACACCTTTGGCTTTACCTCGGTTGTGGGAAGATTATAGTGGGGATTATAGTGGTTTTTTTTTTTGTTGTTGTTGTTTTGTTGTTGTTTTTTTGGGGGTTTTTTTTTTTTTTTTTCTTTTCATGGGCATACAGTCTATTCCATGTCTATCAAATTGATTCCAGAGATATAGCGCCTTCATTAAGACAACATCCTGCTGATCTAAAGGGACATGTGATTTCTTTTCTATGATGCGATTTAAGGATTCTTTCAATGTACGGTGAGCACGCTCTATAATTGCCTGACCTGTCGCATTATAGGGGATACTGTGTGTGATGATAATATTCCAATGATGTGCCCAGTCTTTTACAGATCGGGCCACAAAATTTGGTCCGTTGTCTGTTTTGATGCTATCAGGCTTTCCCAGCCACGCCATAGCTGTCTGCCAATGCATTATTGTCTCTTTTGCATGGGCTTTCCCTTTAGCTGTAACAGCTAAAACGCCACTATAGGTGTCAATTGTTATAAACAGATTAGAATTTGGCTTAAAAGGTTCACAAACTGTAACGTCTGTCTGCCAAATCACTGAGGGAGCCAATCCCAGTGGGTTGACTCCCATTTGCCATAACAGTGAGGTTTGACAGTGTGGACACATTGCTACAATTTCTCAGTCTTGTGAAAATGATTTCCCTGCAGTTTTGCTAAGCTCTTTGCTCCCATATGCAACTCTTCATACAATGTTCGGGCTTGCTGTAAAGTCCACACACCCTTTGCTGCTAAGTCTGCCTTGTCATTCCCTTCTGTATAGATACTGGGGTAGTCTATATAACTGTTCGTGTGCATAATTGCACATGCCTGTGTTCGATTCTGTAGCACTGCATTACAATGACAATAGGTTCTCTTCCCAAGGTAGCCTGCGCAGTTAAACGGGCCTTAGTGATCATGTCTGCCAGCATAGTTGGCCAGCTGACAAATGCCCTTTTTCCTGATGTCATAAACCATGTCAAAGCTGTAAATCTTTGACATCCCTCCCAGGCTACCTTTTGACCCAGGTACCCAATCGTACCCTGTTTGGTGCTTCCCATAAGAGCTAGGACATCTAATTTCAAATTAATGCTGGCTACATGGCTATCAACCATAAGTTGTAGTATGTCCTCAAGGCAGAGTCGTATGTCTGAGGTGAGTGTGAGTGTGTCCTGTGGGTACTTGTTTCCCTGTAGTAATCTATACAACGGTTGCATCATGTTCTGTGTGATTGGAATAAATTCCTAATCCATTGTATACTACCTACTATTTGCCGAATATCATGAATTGTTCGAGGCTCAGTGTGTATTTTATAGTCTGTGGTTTCACATCCTCAGGCCCAATGTACATGCCTAAATATTTCACCCCTGGTGAACGTTTGACCTTTGCCTCCGCTATTGTTAAATTTGCCTTTCTCAGCTCATCTTTTACATGAGCCAAAATTAGCTCGCCATATCTTGTTGCTGTGCTGCTACCAAGATGTCATCCATATAGTGTAACAGCAATGCTGTAGGCCCAAACCGCTTTCTGGTCACCTTTATAGCACTACCTACATAGAGTTGACAGAGCATCGGTGAATTTTTCATTCCCTGAAGCAATACTGTTCATTGATATCGTTCCGCAGGCACAATGTTGTTTATGGATGAGACAATAAAAGCAAATTGTGGTGAATCCTCAGGATGCAGTGGTATAGGAAAAAAAAAAAACCAAAACAAAAAACCAGTCCTTTATGTCTGTACTGGTGATTGCCCAGTCCTTTCGTATCATGCTAACCTTTGGCAGACCTGGTTGCAATGGGCCCATATCCTGCAGTTGTCCGTTCACTGCTCTTAAATTATGCAGCAATCGCCACTGTCCTGCTGCTTTCTTTTGTATGACAAATATCGGTGTGTTCCAAGGACTTGTTGAAGGTATTATATGCCCAGCTGAAAATTCTCTTTGTATTAATTCATTGGCTGCTTGTAATTTTTCTTGTGTCAAGGGCCACTGTTCAACCCACGCTGGATCATTTGTCAGCCATATCATTTTGATAGGCGTCATTTGCTGCAAATTGACAGTGGCCCCCATTACAAATTTATTATTTTCAAATTGACCTGGGCACAAAAAGTCTCTTCCTAAAAGAGGTCTACCCTCTGCTAGGACAACTGGTTTCACTGAGGCTTCTATGGGTGAACCATCAGCATCATACACTTTGAGGGAAATGAAGTCCATTGATATTGTCATTTGCTGTTCCCCTCCTATTCCATATATCACTGGGCCTAGTTGTCATGGCCATTCCTTAGGCCAAACCTGTGTTGTAATTATTGTGATGTCCACTCCTGTATCTAGCAATGCATCATAATGTATTGTCATTGTCTTACCTCCTGGCTCTCGTGTTGCATACACGGTCAATAGCGAGAGCTGAAACAATGGAATGGTTAGAAGTGCAGTGAGTCCTCTGTCAGGTGCAGAGCTGGATCTTGCATATCGTAATACTTGATTGCCGTCTGCTCTGCTCGCAGTCCCCCTTGCCGTTCCTGTAACATAGCTATTGATTGCTGGACCCCCTGGGGAGGTACTAATTGTGTTAATTGTGGACAGGGCACTGGATGGCGAGCTCCCTCACCCCAGTAAAAGGGAGCCTGCCAGGCATTTCCCGATGGCCTAGATGATCGGCAATCACGGGGAAAGGTGCCTGATTTACCACAGCGCCAACACAGTTGAGGGTACGGATACATACACTTAATGCGACCAGGTTGTCTGTATTGATGACGCTCCTGTGCGGTTGCAACTTGTACCATTGGGGTTGGTGTTCCTGATGGACCTGCTTTCTCCTGCAGTGCAACTGTTCGTAGTAAATGAGGCAACGGCATCGATGTTGACAGAGTCTGTAAAATACTTTGTGCAATCGGGTTAGCATTACTACGCAAAGCCTCTAGCAATACTGCATCGTGAGTAGCTGATGGCAAATTAGAAGTAACTATCGCCCTCTGAAGCCTGTCTGCAAAATCTAAAAATGGTTCATTTAGCCTTTGTTTAATTGTCATCCATGGTTCCTTTGCGCGCTCATATTGACTCACCGCAACAAGTGCGGTTCTCGCAGCTTGTGTCGTTGCTTGCAGTATTCTACCATGTAAGTGTGTTTGAGCCTGCTGTGTCGCAAAGGCACCTGTGCCCATTTACTGGTCAAAAGTTACTCCGTGTAATTCATGACGACGATCTGCTTCTGCTTCTTGGAGTTTCTGTCTAATAAGTGTATCCCAGTGTTCTAAAAACAATGTTAATATTGAAGGCGACAACACTGCCTTAGCCAAGGTCCGTACATCTTCCGGAATGACCGGTGTTGCTAATGCCATATCAATTAATAATTGGGTCTCAGGATGTGAAAGCCCGTTATTTTGAACTGATTTAAACAATGAAGTAACTACTTTGTGATCTAACGGCACCCATTCATTGTCTCCCTGTTGGTTTACTATAACTGGGAAGGCGGTGAGAGGAGCCAAATGAATGCCCTCCAGTTTACACTTCTCTGCTATTAAAGACCAATCTGTTCCCGTCATCCCCTTTCTATCTTTATTGGTATTTGTGTTTTCTGTGCTTTGTTCTACAGGGAGATGTGATAATGGAAGTATCTTTTTCTGCTCTTGCACCATATCCTGTATTTGCTGAACTGCTGCTTGCATTTGTTCCATAAGGGCTGTCATGGTATCTGAATTTACCACAGATTCCTCCTGCAGCTCAGCTCTCTCTCCTCCAGCTTCCTCCCTTATGTTGATTAGAGCTCTCCCTTTGCTAGTTTGATAAACTCTACCCTTGCCTTTATTTAGCAGTGTTGAATGTGTTTTGATTATCTCTGCGTGATAATGTGTCTAGGCAACCAGTCCGCATAGGATAGTACGTTGCTGGCTGCGTCATCATGCCCATTTGATTCTTCTTCCTGATCTGAGTTAGAGGAAGAGGAAGTTGCCGCATCTGAATATCTCGGCGGCTGTTCTGACGGGCGCCATGTTTGGGTGTTGTCCCCTACTTCGTCTATTTTGCACAATCTGTCTCCTTGCTCCTCTCGTAATCCTACTGACCACTTTTTATGTCTTCCTTGCTCCTTTTCTGACCCTGATGGCCATTTTTTATGCTCTCCATCCCACACATCACTCTCCTCCACCCTATCCTGCCCCGGCTGCTTGCGTTCTGCAACCGTAAATTTCTGCTCTAAATCAACCAACTCATCTGCCGGGTATAAGTGCTCGTGTTCCCGTTTTACGTTCTTATCTTCTACCAGATAACATTCCGCCCTTTTTTCTGGCGGTGGGCTGTCTGATAGTAGGCTAGGGGGAGGACTAGGAGGTTTAGAGCCCCCTGATATTGAAGTGCCCACTTGCGTTTCCTGATTCATTCCCGGGAGCTGAGGATGCTCCACACCAAATAGAGATGCTCTCGCCACTGCCCATATTTGAGCCTCTTCACGTTTTTGACTCGTAGCACGACATATCTTACCCCAGGTGGAACCCCACACCGTCGTGCCCAGTTTTCTCAGATTCCCAAATTTCCCTTTTTATATATTTCCCAAAATTCACAAACATAATATCTCGTGGGTTAATAATCAACCCTCTCCCCTTTATCCATAGGATAATTCCCTTAATATCCTTTCCCGGGCATTTCTCCCCCGCCTCCTTTACACATTCTTTAAATATCTGTACCACTAAATCAATGTCGACGTCCTTTTCCAGTTTCATCGCCCCTCCAGAAGTTCAGCGTTGTCCAGCGCACTGCCTCCGCGGATCACGTCCCGATCACGTCGGGGTCACCACTTGTTGTGATTAACGTGTCATATCCTCAGTGCCGAAATGCCGGGAGACACCGAGGGTCCACTGTGAGACTCAGACTCTCATAGAGAGGAAGGCAAAATGGCATTTTATTAAAGGCTACAGGCACTTATATACCAGTGGGTGGTATCCTACCTGGTTTCTACGTTTCCGTTACAGCACGTGATCTTCCGCATCGCCACATCCCTATACTACCACAATCTCTGACTTCTGTAACTTCAATCAGCAAAAAAAACCATTGAATAAACAGTTATCGAATGCCTCTGGCAAACAATGTACTCTCTAGTTCCTAGTATGCTGTTCCTAGAATCATGTGATAATAGCTGTGAGTTAAGCTCTCTATTCTGATAGGAATAATTTTGCACAGTTTAAAGACATCTTAGAGAAAGATCTGGTTGATCAAAAGGATAACTATCATAATTAAAGTTACCTCAGAGAAAGAAGTTACCCAAGAAGTTTTCTTTTAGACCACTGTTATTCCAGATGCTTGCGTCCTACCTACCAGGGAAGATAAGATATAATAAGCTAGATGGTATCTATTACTATCTGAGGTGTTCTACTGTATCCATTCTGATCTGCTGAAGTGACACAGTATCTATGAAACATCCACACATTTCTGGAAGAATGACTGTACTCCATGGAGGATACCTAACTGAGGACATTTTGCAGTACTTTGTGAAATTCGGATCATTTTGCAACCTCCTGTACCCTTCTGTTTTCAACATTTTTATCTTCCACCAAATATATTTCTGAGCAGGATAGATTAAGTAGAACCCGCCTCTGATCAAGACTCAGCTAATCAACAATGATGGTAGCACCTCTGGGATAGCATATTTAAGAAGTGGGGGAAAAGCTGCACAACAACAGCAACAGAGAGTGAGAAAATGTGAGAAACAACTCTGCAGACACCAAGGTCAAGGAAGAAGGTGGGGAAGGAGATGCTCTAGGTTCTGAAATGGAGATTCCCCTGCAGCCCCTTTTGAAGACCCCATCGTCTGTATAACATGAGGCAGGTTGTCCCCCTGCAGCCCATGGAGGTTAACAGTGGAGAAGGTATCCACTGGCAGCCCATGGACGACCCCATGCCAGAGCAGGTAGATGCCTGAAGTAGGCTGTTACCCCATGGGAAGCCCATACTGGAGTAGGCATCTGGCAGGACCTGTGAACACGTGGATTGAGGAGCCCACACTATAGAATGGGGGTTGCTGTCAGTTCATCACTTGTTGTCCTTGCCATTTCTTCCTCAGGGGAAGGAATCCTCACATACTTCCCCTTTTCCATCATGGGGTCCCTCCCATGGGAGACAATCCTCTACAAACTTCTCCAATGTGAGTCTTTTCCACAGGCTGAAGTTCTTCAAAATTACACACAATCCATCCCTTCACCACAATCATTCCTCTCTTCACTCTCACCATATGCAAACCATATTTTGCCTGTTAACCACTCACAATTTCTATCCTTATCTTGAATTCTTCAGGTCCCACATTTGATGCCAAAAAGGACCGTGGTAGGTTGACCCTGGCTGAATGCCAGGTGGCCACCAAGCCGCTATTATCACTCCTTTCCTCAGCTAGACAAGGAAGAGAAAATATATGAATGAAAGGCTTGTGGTTCAAGATAGGACAGAGATTGATCACTCATCTGTTGCCATCACAAGCAAAACAGACTCATCTTGGGGAAATTAATTTATTACCAATCAAATCAGAGAAATATGAGAAATAAAACCTAAATCTTTAAACAGCATCCCTCTCCTCCTCCTTCTTCACTGACCTTGGTGTCTGCAGAGGTGTTGATCTCACACATTCTCACTCCTTTCTCTGCTGCTGTTGTGGCACTGCATTTTTTTTTTTCCACTTCTTAAATATGTTGTCACTGAGGTGCTACCACTGTCAAAGATGGGCTTGGCATTGGCCAGTGGTGGGTCCATCTTGGAAGCACTTGGCATTGGCTCTATTGGACATAGCGGAAGTTTCTATCATCTTCTCACAGAAGCCACCTCTGTAGATCCCCACTACCATCACCTTGACACACAAACCTGATATCTTTGTGCCCTGTAATATATTTTTATGAAGAGTTCCTTGAGCCATACTATCACAGTTTATATTACAAAGAGAAGTCCTGAAAAATTGTTCTGCCTATTAGTCAGAAGATCTTACAAAGGAGCACAGGTCTCCCTCCTCCATACACACAGATGTGTCACACTGGCATGGCCATGTTTAACAGTGTAGATGTAGTTTAAAAAATAACCAGAGAGAACACTCTGGAAGTCTGTCATTTCTGTCAGAAGAAAAGGTTGGCTACCAAGTTTGCTATAGGTACTCAGACAAAAAACTAGCAACAGTGAAGATAAATAAATAGGGAGGTTCTGGGGAATCTATATATGTTTAGTTTCCTTTAATAAGAACCATGAATGCAACTGCACATACAGTGAATTTGGTTCTTAGCAAAAGGCATTAGGAAATGGTGTCTTAGCCTTGAATTTAAGAAGCACAAGAAGGTCAAAGTGTCTTGTAGTTTAGAGTTAAAACAAATACAAGAAAAAGAAGAAAAAAAAGGAGGAAAAAAATCCTTATTACTATTTTTGTAGCTCTCCCGTGTGTTAGACTGGGACACAAATTCTATGCATCAGTGATTTAAAATAAAATAATGAAGCTAACTCTCTGTTAAAGTACTCCCTTTTAATCAATACTGGTTTAAAGTTGTTAGCTGTTTCAAACAGCATGGTTTCTATTTATCAAAGTCAAAGGACTTGGAAGGTTTCCTTTTGAATTATATGAGCTAGAAATTAACTTCTCTTCCAGAAAACATCTTGGAATAGTACTGTTGAAAATAAACCTTTTTCTTCAGTTTCCTGATATGAAGCCTGAAACATGAAGTCTGAAAAAATATCAGGTTTCCAAATCACTGAGTTTTGTAGATTTAACAGGCATGCTGGAAGACATTCAGAGAAACTTTTCTCTAAATATTTGTATCTCTTTGAAATAGACAAAATGTTATTGACCACTAATTGATATCTTCTCAAAATATTCTATTGATATAAAAACCATTTCATCATTAGTTGCAGCCTCAGTAATATTCATAAACTCATAACTGAAGACAGAAGACACCATTGATGATAGATTTCTTCTGCATCTTATTCATTGTGGGGTGAAATTTACTTGGTAGAACATGTATATTGCATATATATAAATCATCTACAGATTCTGTTTACAAATATAAAAAATATTAATATGGTTATAGCCAATGATAAAAAAAAAAAAAAAAAAAAAAAAAAAGAAAAAAGAAAACCATCAAAAAGCCAAAATATAATTTTATATATAATTTTTAGGGTAATGAAAGTGATTACAATCTGAGTGCAACAGGCCAAACAATATTAATCTTTGTCACTTTAATATTAAGTTAATTTTGAGGCAGAGAATTCAGTACCTATTCATGCTTTTACTTCCAGAGTGTTATAACAGGGTGCTCTTTTTAAAAATCTTTGCATAATCCAAATGTTTGTTTTGTCTTGAGTTCATGTTTGAGCTGTAAAACTTGGAATGGTCAATGAAACTGACTTGAACTTATTTCTATATATTTCAAAAGACACTAATAATTAAAACAAAAGTATTTAATAAATACTAAAAACTGGAATGGGCAAGGAATAGCTTACTTTGAAGTATTATAAACTAATTTTCATAGAACTTCTTTGAAACATGTTTTGCTCGGAAATCACATTTTGGCGCAAGATTACTTGCTCATGCCCAAGCTCTTGAGCTCTGTAGATAGCAGCTATCAAAGGCTATAAGGAATAAATCTTGTGCTTTTAAGATAGTGTCTTCGATTTAGAACCGGAATCTAGAATCGTTCTTTCTGCAAGTAAGGCCATGGTACATTTATTTAATATTGAGAAAATAACTTTTTACTGGAAGGCAAAAGGTCTAATTTAACTAGCATTCAATTAAAATAACAGTATCTGAGAAAGAAGAAATAGATATCTCTTTAGCTTACACTAATGAAACACTTTCAGACACTGAAGTGCAACACTTTCAGGTTTTCACACTCACATAATTTTTACATTTTGTTCATCTCTTTCCTGTACTCACAGGGCTACAATTAAATATTATCAAATACATGATAGTACAAAGGGTGTGATCTATGACACAACAACATCATCTAAGGAAAAATTTATAAAGACCTTAATTATAGTATTTCTGTTTGCGTCTGCTCACAAAGAGTCCTAAGCTTATTCTCATTTGTAAATCATGTCAATTGTGCTATCTTGCTATAATATAGACACCAGTATTAGTAACTTCCTTACATAGACTATTGAATAGGTGGGAAAATCTAGCATGGGTGCTCATACCAAAGTATGAACTAAATGTCCTTATTCTAGAGTCTCAGGTCTGTTTCTGGACACTGATCTGATATACTGTGCTTCTCCTTGCTGAAAACACACAAGTCGTGCTAAAGAAATAAAGTTGTTGAACTTTGAAAGATGTATAACACATCAACAATTTAAAATATCTATGATTCAAGAAACTCTTCATCTAGTCATCCTGGACCTATATACATTATGGTCAAGATGTTTCTCACACAATTTATGCTGAAGAAATCCCATATGAAATAAAATACAGACCTTGTCTTGGGTTCCAGCTCTCAAATTGCACATCCTAATGATGGAATCCTAGCTTCGTGTATCATAGTCAGTGCTTATAGGTGTAAAAAGTAATTTAACAACATGAGTAAAACAAATTGGACCCAATGCCTAAAAGTTGCAGGTCTAATGTATCTTTATAATTCCTGAAGGCTTTATAGGTCAATGGACTCATATTTCTTAAATGAGAGTTGATTCTGTGGAGATACCTTCTTCTCATTGACTACAAAGAGATCTAGAGTAACTACGTCAAATCTACACATCTAACTTTTACATGTCTGAAGCTAGTTTGTGGATTTTTTCTCACCAAAGTTATGGTCTCCATGAGCAAGCAAACACTCAGACTTGCTCAGAATTTCCTCTCAAATGCAATAATTATTTTAATGGAATTATTTGTAATTTAATTTCATATAGAGAAAGTTATTGGCTTTTACATGTCACGTGAGCAGACATAAAACACAGGAAACTTTACAAATGTTTTGCAAAATACCAAGCTGCAGTGGAAAAAAAAAAAAAAAAAAAAAAAAGTGACAAATTTCATTCTTACCTGCAAATATTGTATCAGAAGGACCTTTATGGCACATAACAGTGAAAACTAACCAGAAAGAAAATTACAGTGTCTTCTGCTCCCTAGAGCAAATAGAAACCATTAGATGAGTACAACAGTCTAAATAATTGATTTATCATCCTTCAAGGAATAAAAATTAAACCACACATTTCTGAATACAAGAAACAGTCATTCTTATTAATGTCTGCCCATTATCATGAAGATAAACAGTAAAACAAGACCAGTATTTATTCCTAGATCCTGTCATTTAGAAAAAGACATCAACAACTATAACCAATTAAAAAAAAAATTGTTTTAAGAACAATTCAAGATACCCTAAGGTAACAAAACAGTACCGTTACAGATTAAAGTTTTTTAAAAAATAGTGTAACTCCATCATGGCACTTTTAGATTTGATTATAGAGATTTTAGAGCACATTCAATTTCTAAAACTCCTAAGGAAACAATTTTGTATTATATATCCCAGAATAGATATGTCTTAAAGCTTTTGTGCGTAATAGAACTACATTTCCTTATATTTCAATCTATACCTCACATATTCTTGATTTGACCCTCTCAGTTAGATCACAAGACTCAGGTCAGAAAAAAAGAATTATCTTATTTTCTGGTTTTTGTCATCCTTTCACTTATCTCATAAACTGACATATTTGGGGTTTTGACAGAAAAGTTTGAGTAAGTTATTACATGTTATGACCCTATTCATAGTTAGCATATACATAATACATTCAACAGCTACAAATTACTAATACAAAGGACTGTAATGTAACAAGTTTTTTATGAAAAGACTCTACAGCATAACTTAATAATTTTTTGCTTTCACTCTTAAAATAACTTTACATTTTGGATGATGTGCTTATTTTCTTTGTAGTACAAAATACTTGGCACTTCTAGAGTTAGTGTGTTGATAGTACTAGTCTCTATCAAAGTATAGGAATAAACACATAAATGTTTAGTCAAAGAATACTTATACTTCATGATCTGACCATCTGTCTGTGTTGTGTCATCTGTTGATTTGACACAATTGTTCATCACAGTAACCTTAAAAGTAACAAAACTAATTTTTGGCACATTACTTGCCATCTTTGCTCCAAACTTGTCTCACTAAAGTATCTGCATCAGAAAAGCTGCTACAAGACACTTAGAATGTTTCCAATGGACAGCAAGAGAAAGACTTTCAAAAGTCTTAAAATATCTGCATCAAATCTTAAGAGTTGCTAATTCTTCTACTTTGTCTATGTAGGAGAATTCAACAAATTAATTGTTAGGTTTGTACTTGAAATCTGATGGTTAAATATACATCCTAAAATAAGTGTGTTTATATTCTGATAAATTTCTGACATATTTACAAAATTCTCACGTCTAAGACACCTATTTTGGATTTGAATAAGGAAAAATATTAATAGTTGAAGTTTTTTATATTCTAGTTATGTTTATTCAAGAAAACATCTTATTGATAAGGTGAAAATAGAAAACCTGCATTGTCATCACCTGTAGAGTAATACAATCAACTATGTCTCATGAAGTTCTGAAGAAGAAAATCCATGTAGCTAAACTATCAAAATCTAAATGATGGTCTGAATTATATAAAGAACAAGACAGAAAAAATATTGCTTAGTTGCTGAGTTTTGAGTGAGGTTTCTTAACATAAAGAGTGAGCACATTTTAAGAAAGACAATGGAATAATGTCAAATATTCTGCTCTGTTTGAAGTTATACTTGCCTCCTAATGAGGAATAACAGTGCCTTCAACTGTACCATGCACAGACATTGGCACATGAATTATTTAGAGACTAAACAAATTGATCAATTTGTTTGTATATGGTAATGCAGTTGGGCTTCTCTTCCTGTAAGAAAATCATATATAGCTAAGCATATATTCAACTTAACGTGTTAGTGGAAATCATATCTGCCCTGGAGATGAAGACTAAGATGTAACATATTAGTCAAATTAATTCATAAGGCTGAAAAAGTTAATGTGTCCACCCATGTATGCTAAGTTTTTCTGTGGCACTTCTTCCTCTTTATCAAGAAAACATGCACAAAATAGTGCCTACATCTAGTTTGCAATAAATGAAATATTTAGATTATTAATGTATCTTGTTCCAATTTCAGCCAAATTTTAGTACACCAAATATTATTTAAATATATGCACACTTGTTCTATTCAGTAACTGATACTATGAAAAGAAAACCTGGGAGAAGGGTAAAGTGGTAGGAAATAAAGGCTTTTAGGTAGGCAATTTCTTCAGCTGACTGAACAAGATTGATTGATGAATCTGAATCACAGTCCAGAGGATGATGATGAGGATGGCCAGACCAGGTATATACATAGGTAACTCATGGTAAGCAAAGGAGTGGGGGAGAATTTATTTGGACTAAAATTTATTTGCATTTTATGTTTATATTTCCCTATATAGAAAGAATAAAGAGGAAATCATATTAATCTATCAAAACTAATGCAGATGTTAATGAAGTAATAACAGAAAAAACATACTAAAAGACTGATATACTCAAAGTGAAGAGTGTCATTCAAAGGACTGACCAATTGACAGACAACATCTCTTCAATGTCTTTGTTGTTATTAAGAAAAAAATATCCATGTAAATCCGTAAAAATGTACTTTAGACAAATAAAAGATCATTGTAATCTTTGCTTGACACAACTATAGTTTTATATATATAGCAGTAAGAAGCAATGTTAAGAATGTGAAGGATGAGATATTTATGATTCCAGCATAATAAGGTAATGCAGAGAAATACGGGTTTGGTATGACATCAGAAGCCTTGAAAAGCGTGGATGCAGGAAGGAGAGTAAGAGTGAATGGGGGTATATTCTCATACATGTGCACAGGGATAAAGCATGAGTTAGGCACATGGTTGGCACTGGAGACCTTAAAGCTACAAACAACTCATCCATGGTCAGTTCCAGAAATGCAGACCTGGAGCTGGACAAACCTGGTGCTAGGAGTAACAAAGAGAGCAAAAGATCAAGTATCTAACATATGCAAAAGGCACTATATACAGAAAATTCATATGAAAAATTGAGATGCAGACCAATGAAGAAAGAGGAAGGTGTAAAATGCGTTAGAAAACATTTTAAATTACCCCACTTAGACCCTGGAGTGAGGAAGAAGAAACCATCAACACAACCATCATATTTCTCTTGGCAAAAGACTCCAGGTACTGATGACTCTTCCCAACACTCCGCTACCACCAAGCTAAGCACCAGTCTTATAACACTGCAAAACATTGGAACCAAGACCATAACTTTGGGAAAGAATGGTAGAAAATAATTTGCATATATTTTAACTGCATTGTTATTCTCTTTTTTTTTTTTTTTTCTGTGAACAATTAGATCTGGACTAATTATTATGCAACTCAGAAGTCTTCACTTATAGTAACAATAAATTTTTGGCTTTAGGTACATATAAGCTGTGCTTCTTCTTTGCATATAAGTAGGATTTTTAGCTTAGGAGTTTAGACTATGATTGTTATTTTCAAGAAATAAATGGAACACTTGAAATGACGGCATACTGCCTAGTAGACCAATATACTTTTTGATATAGGCATTTCAAATATAAATGGTGAAAATTATTTCATCACTTTCTAAATGTTCATGAAACCAATTACCAATAAGTAGCCTAAGGCTTGATGTGAGGAATACATTTTCTTACTGTGGCATCTGACATTGCATCAAGTGTCATGTCTCAAGGTTAAAATTGTGAAATGTGTTAGAAATGATGTGCAGTAAATTGTTACTGGTCACCGTCTTTATAATATTAATTATTTGCTGTGCCTTGGTGAAGTGAGAATGCTGCTCAACTTATCTGACACTGGTGTTCGAAGGATTCTGCAATATCAAAAGAATGATCTCTATATAAATCTTTACTCACACAAGATTACATCAAAGTGTTTTGCATCTTTGCCGCACAAGGCACATGTGGAGACCTGACATTGTTTCTTTCCAAGTCAGTGGATATTTTGGACTTATCTGATAATGAAGTAACACTAGGAAGATAATTGCATGTGAGCAGAAAGCAATTAATACAACGGTGATATTATTTTATGATATAAACCTAATTGGTACATATGTTCTGCTGCTGGAGGGTTGACTTATTTTGGTTAAAAATAAACAGCTATATTTCACCTGACTAACTTCTACTTATTGGAATGTAGCCTTGTTGATATGCTTTACTGAAAGAAAAAAACAATACACACACCCCTACCTATCAAGAATTCAACAATCAATTGAATTTTCTCTCATTTTATTTGTGTGTTAAAAAGAGTATGTTCCTGTCGAGGGTAGGTGTGCCAGGGTACTTTGTATCTCTGAATGTAAATGTCTCCAGAAAGAAACATGATTTCAGTTATCTTACATACATGTTAGAACAGAGGTAAATGGAATTTCCTTCATTTAAGACAGGACTACAATCCTGAAAAAACATAAATACTTCTAAAAAATAAAAGAATGTTGCATTGTGAAGGAGGGAAGTGGAGCACTTCTCCCATGTGACATCACTTGTACTGCTTTTCAGTATAGAGAGCTTCTATAATCTGCCATATCCTTCTTTAAATATGTAATATCCCTGCTACAAGAAAGAAACTTAATCATGTCTTAATAGGGGCTTAAGATTCATAGTAGAGAAGTAAGATTATCATTTTACTGGCATCCTTGAATAGTAATTATCTATATGTATGCTTGATTATCCTGAAGGAATAACTTTTTAAATTTTGTCATTTTGACTAGTTTGTCTGGCATATTATCTTTTCTGACAGAGGTTTTCTGGAACTGACATGGTAATACGTGGAAACTGGTGTGAAAAAATGTCAAGATGTCATTCTCAGAAATTAAGGGTGTAACTTAAACATAAATGCTTATGTTTATCTGTGTTCAGCAGTAGTTTAATCTGGGAATGTTGTGCTTTATAACATTCCAAGGATAAGCATTGTTGTGTTTTAAGAATTTCTAGGTATATGTTATACTGGAAGCATATTACGACATAATCTTTTATTTATTCCATACATATAGTAAAAGCTAAACACTCATCAAAGTATTGTTATTTTTGCAGTCATATGGGCTATGTACCTTACAATAATGACAATAGTGCCCCCTCCACAAGAGGTTTATCTGTACTCTGAAGGCAAAAGTTCTGATTTTTAGAGATAATTCTCTGCTAAAAGTCAGAAGGATATTCAATGCCAGAGTAAGGCACAGTGCTTCTCCTCATAAAGAAGAGACCTTAGTGAGATAGTAATCAGGTTATTCTATGGAGAATATAATAGTTTTGCATGATTTTCTGTATTTATATTTGGTCTATTTTATTTCTTGTTCATCTTACATAGTGTACCATCTTCTATGTAGTGTACCATGACTTTCAAAGAACATATCTGGAACAAGTGAGGTAGACTGAGTGTTTACCATCATCAAAAGGAGTGTTTCAAAAATGAGAGGGGAATGAAGGAACTCCTGGAAATGGTGGAAGGAAATGGAGGAAGGAAACAAAAAGATGATAAAGAAATGGGAAGAAACTGAGAGGGAAGAGAGAAACAAAAGCAAATGGCAAATAACTACAGTCAAACCCATCAATCTCTGTCAAATATAAACCTAGACTGAATGTAGTTGTTAATCAGTAATACAAGATTGTCATTTTTATGTGCCTCTAAAATGAAACTATTCCTAAATCATGCACACACCAAGCCTCCTTTCACCTCTTTTCCAGTCTCTTCCTTCTTATGGCTTCATTTCAGAAAAAAAAAACTATTTAGTGTACAAGACATGGAGGTATTACAGCACACCCTGTCCAGTTTTCTGACCTGCATAAGAAATAAAAAATGGAATATATAGTCCTTCAACTCTCCCTTGTAGCTGATGTGTCCTTAGTTTGATCCATCCATTGTGGTCTTACAGAATAATGTTATCTGTTTGTACCATTAATGTAATCAGGGGCAAAAAGGATTAAATTTAAAAGTTAAATTGACTGTTCAGATATGATAATTTGTTCAATTATAACTTTTTGTGTCAATATTAGAATAAAAATTCTTCTGAGCTCATTTTGATTACATAAAGTCATGTATATATTTACATATATATATTTATGAATATTTTAAATACTCTTTCAATGTAGATCAAATTTGAAAATGTACATGACAAAGATATCAGAATCCTGAATGCACCAACAGGCTGTGATTGCCCGGACCAGCCTGTAACAGTCTTTACCCGTAATTGTTCTCTGAAAAGGCATCCCCTTTACAGGACTTTGCTTAATGGAGCCACTGAACCACATTGCTGGGAGAAAAGCCATGAGAAGCCACACCTAGAGCTTTCCCTCAACAACTGCTTCAGCTCAGGCCCTTGCCCTGTCTCTTGTCTGGGCTGTCCTGTGCTGTAGACATGGTCTGCCAGCCCTTACACATTGCTGAGCCTGACCTGTCTCATCATCATGTCCAGTAATAGTGGGACTCTTGGCCAACCCCCATTACCACCATCATCCGTGCTCTGCTCTTCTTGCTTAGGTGTTGCAGCTCAATCCATGAAGGCACTGCCCTGCTCACCTTGCTGTCACTATTGGCTCACTTTTCCTTATCTAATACATCAGTGAAGGGTTATATTAAGTGGCTAAAATGGCTGAAAACAGTATGAATATGTTCAGGCTAAAAGCCTTCAGCATTCTTTAAACTTCATATTACTTACTGATAAGGTCAGACTTTAAAGATATTATGAGAGTAATTGTGGACTTATTAGAATGCATGTAATTCACACTGTAGTGCTTATAATATAACACTGCAGGTGTGTTTTTATTATGATGTTTTATCACTGAGATACAGCCCTAAAACTAGGCCACTCTCTTCTCATGAAAAATGAGGCAAAAAACCCTACAGTAATTAAATCTATCTGAAAAACAACTGATCAAAGGCTATCATTTAAGTTGCCTCAGAAATTACATTGAAAAGTGTTTTGACAAAGGTCATAAGATACTTTGGGGTGACTACAACCTTTTGTAGCCTGAACAGGTCTCACTCAAAAATAGCATGAAATGTTATTGAGGTGCCCTAGGACACTGGACATATCTATGTGGAATTGAGGAAGCTGACACAAAATCTATGGGAGAACTAAATCTTTCTGGTGTAGCAACTGGAAACCAAGAGAGATATTCTGCAGGTCCTAAATAGCATCAATGAGCTGTGCCTTAGATATCTATTAGCTATAATAATAATTTAGACATTTAGTACACATATAAAAGTATCACTGTAGATGTCGAAATGAATTAAAATAAGTCTCATTTTTTTTTAATCTCAGCTCTGGAGAGTTAAGCATTTGATCTGAAGTAGTTATCTAGGGTCCTTGGATTGATTTAGTTTTCCACAGATATGTGTCCAGTGATAGTTGAAGTGCTTTAGGGTATCTCGCAAACTTTGGTGTATATTTTTTATTTCTGTGAAGATGTCCAAGTTGCTGTGGGACATCACAAATGCCACTGGATCTTTATGTCTGGGATTTGAGAACTCTGTGGAAATACTGGTTAGAGGAACCTCCAGAAAGCAATTTTTCATACCTGCCTGGAGCATCTACCTTAAAGCAGAGTTAATTATTTTTTTAGAAATTACTATCTGCCCCTGATACCCTAGAAGTTTATATGACTAACAGATTGTGAGAACATAATCATAATCATTATCTGAGTCATTACTTGAAAAGTATTTTAGGTTTCCAAGTAGAATTTTGATGATTTGTTTTAAAAAAAAAAAAAAAAAAAAAAAAGAGAGAGAGAAAGAAATAGAACTGTGAACAACATGTTTAAAGTATCTGTTCTAGTTTGCTCTTCTGGCTACAGTTCCTTTTCTTTTTCTCCACATTTCACACAGAAGTGCAAGAATCTCTCCTGAGATGTGAAGCTGTTTACCATACTTGACTTTCTTTAAGAGGAGAATTTTGTAAATTTTTCTCCTGTCTTAATTAGTGAGTTCAAGTAACAAAATCAATTTTATAGGCTTAAAATAATGAGAAGCAAGGAAATGTTCTGAGATTTTCCCATTCAGTCATTTGCAAATCAGAAGTCTGCAGGAACAGACTTTAAAAATAATTATGTCAAATGCTCTTAAAAATCTAGCCATCTAACTTGATTCATAGAAAGAATTGAATTCTTTACCATGTGAATTTGATGTTCCTAAGGTTGTTTTTCAGGATTTTTTTTTTTCTACTTTCAAATTGCTTTCCTCTTTCCTATCTCACCAATTCCCCTCTGCTTTTTTGTGTGACTCTGTCTCCATTTCTTTACATTTTCCTGTTAACCTTCATTTTATATTTTCTCACTCATTTTATTAATTGTCTTCCCCTAAACTTATTTTCTTTTACATATAACTGAGGTACCCCATGTATGACAATATTGACAATGAAGATGCAGTCCTGACAGGGCCTTTCTGTACTTTTTGTTTTTGTGAAGAATGGATCTGCATGCCAAGTAGGAGGCAGAAGATACTTAGAACTTGCCAGAGGGGGATAGAGGAGGAACTAATGAGCTTTTGGCTTCTTTATCTTAAGAGACATGCTCCAGGTTCCCCTTCCTACCCTACTGTTTCTTTCTTCTTCCTTCAGTAGCTAACACCACTGAAGGAATAAGTATGTGGTGTGTATTTTTATTTTTTATTTTTTTTATCCATACAACTCTCACATTCACAAAGGGAAAAAAAAATGTCTGAAAGGCACCTTGATGCACTGACCCATGGAAAATCAGAAAGCATTAAGAAAGGTCTTGGAAGG
The DNA here is from genome assembly GCA_025345505.1 of Todiramphus chloris collaris. Classification (NCBI taxonomy): domain Eukaryota; kingdom Metazoa; phylum Chordata; class Aves; order Coraciiformes; family Alcedinidae; genus Todiramphus; species Todiramphus chloris. The sequence goes on along the minus strand of JANVCC010000021.1, from coordinate 33,133,932 downwards.
AAATAAATTATCTGCACCATTAATGGGCTGTATAAGAACTAGAGGCATCTGGATTTTTTGCACAGGCTCCCCACTGATACAGAGCAGCAGTCCTACAACCAAGTTTAGCCTGGAAAAGAGAAGACTAAGAGGGGATCTTATACATGTTTACAAATATCTGAAGGGTGGGTGTCAAGTAGAAGGGGACAATCTCTTTTCAGTTGTGCTCTGGGATAGGACGAGAGGTAATGGTAGCAAAGCGAAACACAGGAAGTTCCACTTCAATATGAGGAAAAACTTCTTCTCTGTGAGAGTGACAGAGCACTGGAACAGGCTGCCCAGAGAGGTTGTGGAGTCTCCTTCTCTGGAGACTTTCAAGACCTGCCTGGATCTGTTCCTGTGTGGCCTGCCCTAGGTGTTCCTGTGCTGGCAGGTCTTGGACTTGATGATTTCCAGAAGTCTCTTCCAACCCCTCCCATTCTATGATTGTGATTTTCCCTAGTCTTGCTTTTATCACAGACATACCTAAAGGAGACACAGTATATTTTCTTGTTAACCTTGATGTCCCTGGCCAAATTTAATTCTATCGGGGCTTTGTCTTTCCTAACCTAAATCCTGTCTGTTGGGAAAACTTCTTTGTGTTCCTTCCGAGCTACCTGTCCTTGCTTCCACCCTCTGTATGTTGCTTCTTTGTCTGAGTTAATCCAGGAGTTCCTTGTTCATCCATGCAGACATCCTGGAATTTTTGCCTGACTTCCTCTTTGTTGGGATGCATCCCTCTAGACATGGGAATATTAACCAGCTTTCTTGTGCCCCTCTTCTCTCCGGGGTTGTATCCTGTGGTACTCTACCAAGCAGATCATTGAAGAGGCCAAAGTCTGTTCTGAAATGCGGGGTACTGATCTCCTTGTTGCCCTAAAGATATTGAATTACACCAGTTTTTGGTCACTGCAGCCAAGGCTGCCCTTGATCTTCACATTACCTACCAGCCCATCCTTTTTGGTGAGAACAAGGTTCAGCATAGCACCTTTTCTCATTGGTTCCTTTACCACTTTGAGAAGGAAATTGTCATCAATGCATTCCAGGAACCTCCTGGATGGCTGGTGCCCTTCTATGCTGTTTTTCCAACAGATATCAGAATGGTTGAAATCCCCTATGATGACTGTGGCTTGTGAATGCAAAACTGCTCCTACCTGTTTATAGAGGGCCTCATGCACCTGTTTTTCCTTCTCAGGTAGCCTGTAGCAGGCCCTCACTATGATATCGCGTTCCCCCTGCCTTCCCTTTAATACTGACACATAAGCTCTCAGACAGCTAGCTCCTCATCTATACTCAGGCCAACCTCCATGGATCCACTCCAGCTGTTCATTGACATAGAGGGTGACACCTCCTCCTGTTCTCCCCTGCTTGTCTTTCCAAAAGAGCTTTTACCCATGTATTCCTGTACTGCAGTCATAGTAGTCATCCCACCATGTCTCAGTGATGACAATAACATCACAGCCCTATAGGTGTATGCATGTCTGTAACTCCTCTTGTTTGTTCCCCATGCTCTGTGTATAAACTTGATACATCTTTTTTGTATCAGGAAAAAAAATATGTCTGACTGACAGTATACAGCAAACTATCATCTGATCCTTCATATTTCACAATACAGTCTACACAGAAGGTGGATCAGGGATAGTTTTGTCAGTTTACGATGGCACCTGTTTAAGACCCTTAAGATCCTGTTGTAGAAGTTTGTTTCATGCTTTTGACACAGAGTCATTTCAGCAATGAAGAAGAAAGCTCTGGAAAGCTAACAGTCTTTTTGGCTGAGCTTCTGCATAGATGTTCATAGTAAATATGAGTAGTTGTCATGTCTATCAAAGTTTACCTGAGTTCACGTACTTCCCTGGGAGAGGTACATTCTACCCTTTTCCAGGGTGAAATGGTTACCATCTGAAAAATCTCATCTTTAGTAAACTTTTATTTCCCTTCAAGTCAGAGGAGACATGCTGATTTTAAAATGCTAAGGGTCAGTCATGTCATTTGAAAGACAGTGGTTTGTAGCATGAGGCTCCTGTGGTCCTATAACACAGGTATTTAGTTCCAGGAGAGTAGAAATGTCAGAGGTTTTTCCATTTCAAATATCTTCTTCTGTAAAAAAGGTAGTCAGCACATTTATCTTTTCTAGATGTCTAACTCAATTCACTTTACAGCTGTAGTATTTGCTCAAAGAGTTTGTGTTCCTTCAAATCTACTGAAGAAATTTACAAAAAAAAAGAGGACAGCCCACCTGTATTGCCTTGTTACTGTCTCCTGCTCCCCTAGGCATTACTTAGAACTTACATGTCTCTGGTGTTGCAGCATTGCTTTGCTATGGTCCTACATGCTAGTTCTAAGAAGCAGGAGGAAAGACATGCACTGTGGAAAGGCAGGCACCATTTCTTATTATGCTCATGCATAGACTGAAACATAAGCTGCTACTGCAAAAGTGTGCTCATATAAACTGAGAAAAAAGAAATGGATAACTGTCTTCCATTGAAATTTTCTGTCATAAAAAAGAAAGACAGGGAGAAACCCACAGACATTTAGAGAAATTTTAAATTATTTACTACAAAACTTTAAATATTACTCCTTCTAACTGCTCAGACAAATTTACTTAGTGAACTGCAAATGATTTGAAAGTACTGGAGATATCTAGCATGCAGCAAAAATAGTGATGTTATTTGTCACAGAAAGAAAAAAAAAAAAAAAGCTTATCAAATAATAAACTTCAGAATCAATTTTACTCTAGAATTCCTTATTCTCATGTATTTAACACAGTATTTATTCTTCAACAGCAACAAAAATTTTAAAAGTAATTAGTCTTATTGAAAATATCTGTTAAAAGAGTTTAAAAAAATTTACACTGCTTTCCCCGATATACGTAATGTCCAACTCTCTCTTTTCTGTAAAAAAAATGAAAAGGAATGGAAAATTGACAATTAAATAGCTACTGTACATGAATGACCTAAACCTATAAGACACAAGGGAGCTATACACTTTAATTGATATGGTTCACATTTTCATTAAATACTGAAGCAAGTAATTCAACCCTAAGCACAAACCCAGAAGGACATGGAAAGACAAATGTAAAGGGAGAAGATACAAATCTTCAAGAAGGCTAAGTATCCAAAGATTTGGAAGGACAAGATTTGGTAGGACAACTGTTTATGTTACTCAAATAGGCAATAAGTATTGAAAGGAAGAAATGAGATCCAAGGGAAAATGAGGTCTGTAAACCTCAAGCTTTTAAAACCAGTTAAACCATCTGGACATCAGTCAGGCTGATACAGGAATTTTATGTACTCTCTCTATAAAGACTTTTGAAGGACATCCCTGAGAACCACGTGTCCTTTGATGTGCTAGACTAGTTAAATCATGATGGGTAAAATTTACTTCAAAGATGTCTTCTTGACTTTATTATGGTGATGAAAATTCTCTACTCACACTTACCAGACAAGGAAAGGGGTGGCTTGGATCAATGTTACCAAAATTAAACATGTGTAACAAAGACATCTATACTCATGCCAGGCTCTTTACAGTTAATGATACTCTGGAAACAATTAATTTCATTCTAAGGTAGATCACATAAAATGTTCCCTAAGAGTATCTCTTGCCTGGAAGGAAATTTTGCTTGCTATCAGACATGCATACTACAAGTGTTTGAAACCAGATTAAACAAACCTCACCCAATCATGTATGTTCCCATTATGTGGTCTACTATAGCCTCTCCACATTTTTTCAGACTTCAGTAACTTCTGTTCCTTGAAACATCTACTATTCAAGCCCACCCTCGTCAGCACCAGTCCTGACAGAGCTTTCACAACCTCATCTTCAGTGACTTGCTTCATTTGGAACAGCTGCCAAGTGTATGTCTTGCAGACACATCATTGATCAGAATCCTCCTCCAGTTTGGCAAAAGTCTGCCAAGCCTGAGAAAATGTCATGACCTTTTTTTAGCTGATGGAACTTTTGACTATTTCTGGCCATTGCCATTCCTATGTAGTTAAGTAATTTAAAGCCTTTATTTGTTATTTATATGTTTGAAATAGACATTGTCAATTAATGTGCAAGGTTTAAAACTCATTAAAAATACGTAATGGTCTTTGAAAGACCCTGTTGATTGACGTCATCTTGTGTGGTGATAAGATTTGAACAGAGAATGAGCAAGGCCTGCCTGGAGGGAGGAGGGGTCAGCGGCTCTCAGTAGACCTTAATGGTTCTCCCATTCTTCCCCGTCTCCTGGCAGATAAACTAACAATAGGAAGAGATAAGTTGTAGTAGGCAGGATGGTGTCTTTTCCCTGATTTGATTTATTCTTCTAGTCACAGCAACTGCACCAAGGGGATGTCTATAGCAGACACTGCACCAGAGGGGCTTGTGCAAATTAGCATGCTTCTACGCTTCCTGTGTAAATTGGGGATGCCACCCATATTCCAAGTGTATAACAGAGAGAAAAATATTCATCTGGGTACACCCACCACTGAAGAATTCACATTTGAACTGATCCTGTGAGACATCACTGGATCCAAGGATGGTGATATCTTTCCTTCTATCTTACTCTCTTGATCCTCCTATCTTTTCCTTTCCTCCTCTTGATACTCACTTTTCTTTTCCTTGATACTTAGTTGTGCTTAAAGTAATTGGTAAGAAAATAACCCCTATGCTGAAAGACTTTTTATTAGAGAAACAGATTATTAGGAACACAGTTCTTAGGGAAAAAACAATAAAATTGTTTTGTATTGTTCCTCCAAGTCCTTGTCATGACTTGCTGCCTTTGCGGCCCTTCTGTGCAGAAATAGTGTCTTTCAGGGAATCATAACGATTCACCTCTGTTGTTGTCCACTGAGTGGGATGAGACAGTCTGTCTCAGGCAGAAGAGACTTCATGAAATAATTTTGTCCAACATCTTACATTAAATAACATATAATTTCTGTTGGGTAACAGAACAGGTTTAATTAATGTAAAAGCTCTGATAGTGTGTGCTTACATTTCAGTGACAAAAATATTTGTTATACTTACATAATTCCTCATCATTCTATTTCACTCTTCAGCACAAAGACATACTTAAAATTTTGCACTGGGACATAAATAACTAAATTAGAAAGTCTTTTCCTATCATTGCCAGAGATTTGCTTTCTGATGTTTATAAAAATCACAGAAGGTGAAATTTACCTGTGTTAGAATTCATGAGTTCATCTTCCATAAATTGAGAGAAATAACTGTTTTAGAACTCAATTTGCCCAGTCTAATTATGACATCTTTAAATGTTTTAGAATAAGATGAAACCTTAGGTACCTAACATAAACATCAGTGTTGCACTGAAGACAGATTATAAAGAGAACTTATCTGTATCAAAACCCCATGATAACTAGGTCAGATAAAGCAATCTGAAGTTACTTGGAATGAAAGTCACTGCCTCTGTCTCTATGCCTTCCTTTCCTCATCTTTTAAGTCTTTGCATACATGCAATTACGGAAGCAAGTAATTTTAGAGATCCACACTAGAAAACAAATGCCATACAAATTACTAAGCATTGTGGTTAATTATTAAGTATGTAATTTATTCCTAACACATACAACTTCTTTCATTTTCTACCATCCCCACAAACTCAGCTTCCATTATATCAAGTTTTTTCTAGGTTTAAAAGAAAGATTTGCATTCCCCCCCCCGCCGCCCAATTATACAAAGCAATTCCATCATTTATGGTTATGGGCCTTACAATATTTACTTATGTAAAAGACTCACTAAATGCAGGAAGGCTGGTCTTTTATATATGTAAAAATTAAAATATTTCTGTATTTGGACTTTGTACAGGTAAATATTTTGTCTCCTTTTTGATAACTTTATGGAGGAAAGGTTTATTCTCTTACTCAAATCTTGGAGATTAAGAAATCTGTGGAACATACAAGTTCCAAGTGATTTTTCTGCTTATGTATTATGGCTGACAAAATGCAAATTTGGGTATGGAAAATTATTACATTAATGTATAATGTTAAAAAGTAAGATAGGCTTTAAAAGTCTGTTGAAGAAAAAGACATTAACCTTTATATACCTTAAAATGCTCACTAGAATTTTAGTGATGAATCTTATATGCATCTAAGCCAATAATAAAAAAAAAAAAAACAAAACCCCCCCCCCCCCAAAAAAAAACCCACCACCATTATTTTAACAGGAATTAGCATATCATGTTCCAATAAAAGGAAATAAATACCCCACTGATTGCCTCCTGCCTTTTGGTGTTTAGTTCTTGCATTCTGTCTCTGCATTCAGCAGGGCATAATGGAAGGTTTTATTTCTTATGTGATTACAGTCACAGCTGTTCCCACTTATTGGATTACTTTAACCCACAAAGTGTATGAAAGGGTTGATTCTTTATTTTATAATGTAGTTTTAAAGTTCCTCACAAAATGTTGAAAGAAAAAATATCACTCTTAATGAGGTCCCTCAACAGTGCCTTCATTACATTCACATGGTGATGATCATATAAGGAGAGACTTGCATTCATCCCTAGAGTAACCCCACTGTGTAGATGCTTTTTTTCCCCCACAACACTTTAGGACTATATTTTGTAATTCTATAGCAAACATAGCTTTACTGTTTTAATCTAAGTGCAGATTTTTCTTTGTAATGTGGCATATTTATTTAAGCTAGGGTAACGTACAATAAACTACTTTAATAATGTGGGAAGGTAACAGATGCCAAATAATGTGTTACAGAGTGCAGCAAATAAGAGACTACTACATCTTGTCTAAAGCTAGTCTTTGCAACGGAATCAGAGCAGCCAGGATATGTACTGGAAAAGTGTGACAGTCAAAAATCACTTGTTACCAAAGGTATTTACAGGGTATCTGCAGGTCTGATCAGCAAAGACTTCTTTAGCTAAATACTAACATTCACAACATAAACATTCTCCAGGCATTAGATCACTTTCTCAAAACTGTGGGTAATGGCTGAAGGTAATGTATAAACAAAGCCAGACAGTCATACAATAGTCATGATATTGCCTTAGAATGAATGGAATGGGTAATATTATTTGGACCACTGTAACAGATTATCTGAGGGGAAAGCCGTCTTTCTGTACAACCTACTCATTTCATTACTTGTTTTCTTCATGACAGCCCTTCAGCCATTTACATTTTCCTTTGAATGTCAAGACAAAGAAGCTCATGTCTACAGTTTTGATCAACTTCTCAAGCATCTGAAATGCCTAAAAAGCTTCTTCAAAATATGAACACACACACTCAGCACATGCTGTCAGTCTTTTTACTGTCACCATCCATTCTTAAACTACCCCATAGAAGAACAATCATTGTGAAAAAGACTTGGAGCATCCTAACTGTTCCTAGAATATGGGAAAGAACTCTTGGAAACTATGGTATAATTTAACATGGAGGCTGGGGGGATTTGCCCTATTTCTAGCCCATGCTCACTACAGAGAAGAAATGGCTTATATCTATCGTTACCTCCTGGTCCTAAGTGAATATTTGTTTGAACTATAAAAATAAAATCCTTTGATTGAGCTCAGAAGTAATTTCTAAGATATTGTTCCAGGTGTCCTGGTTTAAGTGAGAAAAGAACTAATTCTGTTCAATGATTTTACTTCTCAGCTCTGCTCTTCTACCTAACTGCACTGTCTGAAGTTAGCATCATGTTTCCACAGACAGTGTTTGCTTCTAGCAGTGATAACACCCCATGTTTAGAGTTACTACCAAGGATTGGCGTGCAGACCAAGGCCACTGCTGGATCTTGTGTACCACATTGGGGGGTGCAGAAAAGTGAAAGACTGCACCTTCAGGGAGGACTGGACAGGACAGGTGACCCTAAACTGACCAAATTGATATTCCATCGCATATACGCCATATTTGGTATAAAGCTGAGGGATCCAAAGGGTCTTTGGCTCTTCCATCTTGGACAGCTTTGCCATCTTTGCATGGCTTGACTCAGGTCGCCTTTAGGTTCCTTTCTAGGAGCATCCAAGGAGGACTCTGTCCATTCTGCCTTCAATCCCAGTTGGTGTGTTCCTGAATCTGGTATCAGAATCCAGCTCAGAATCTCTGCTGTGGGGCCCAGTCTGGGACTCCCCCGGTGCCTGCTCCACAGCATCAGTGATGACAGTGATGTAATTACCATCAGGGGGGTTGGATTTGATACTGGTTTTGTATATATTTTTGTATATTACATTTTTTAAATTATTTTCATTTTCATTAAAGCAGTTCTAGTTTCCTTTTCTAATTGCTAAGTCTCTCTCCCTTATTCCCTTTCTCTTCCCCTTTGGGGAGGGAGGGGGGTTAACAGAGAGCGTCTGTTATAGGTCTAAGAGGCTGCCCTGACCCTAAACCATGACACCAGAACACCTTATTTTCTATGTCAAAACACTTATTTAGTTAGCTATTTAGTTAATTAGTTAGATTCTCAGACTGGAAAAGAAAAAGAAAGGAAATAAACCTCACAACAGACAATAAAAATGGTTTAATGTAAATTTTCTAGAAGAATGTTTTCCTTATACAGTGTGACATCTGGAAGTGCATGCAGATATGTCTGCTGATATCTGAGTATTAGAAAGGTACAAAGGTTGATTTCCACAAAATACACCTGTTCTGCAAGTTTTGTGCATTTTCAAAATGGCCAGTGAAGCTTTAGCAAACCAGTAACTCTATTTCAATCATTAGTGAGCATTCTCTAATTCCTTCATAAAGGTGCCACACACTCACAAACAAACAAGGTGATGAGTAATATCCTGTTTATATATAACTGATGCTACATACTGTTTGGATAGATTGTACTTTTTGAAGAGTACTTCAGTTGTAGTGGAGTCCTTGGTGGTAACAGTGAAGTCCAGTAAACATGATCTTTGCCTTTAATAGCACAAGGATGTAGACTTTATATTGATGTGGCATTACAGGGTGTCATGACTTCTCTGGCTTTGGCTTCATCCAAGCCAATTTTAGCTTATTGCAAAAATTTTACAGTGATCTAGTGACTATTGCACAACTTGTTGCCTCAGAAGCCCTGGGAACACTGTGTACAGAAAAAGTCCCAGGCATAAAAGTGGTGTCTCACTGTGAAAAAACTCTTGTGTCAGCTAAGGCTGAGCGAGGCTGCTGAGCAGCTTCTAAACTTCAGCTAGGAGTGCCTAAGAAGGAATGAAAGTGTGATAAAAAACCACATGAAAATAAATTCAAGCTGATGACACCACTGAAGAAGAATCAAATACCTCCCCAACTTTGCAAACATCATATTCTTCTCAGGGATGACCTCAGGGTGCCATAAACTTGTTATTACCCACACCCTCATCCTGCTTGAGGTAGGTTGGTCAGATTTAGGGTCCAGATTGACACTGAAAGGGTAAACTTAACATGGAAAAAAAGGGTAATCACTATGAATGATTATTGTATAACAATTTATGAGTAAGGGTCTTCCTGTATTAATAGGACAATTGGAATATTACACTGATTAAACAGTTATCAGGTTAACAAAAGTTCATGGCTTCACCTAAGTTGCACTTTCTCTTTTGCCTGTAGCAAGATTTTGAGTATAGCTTTGTTTCCAGACTAACTTCTAGAAAGGTGTTGTCTGGTGTTAATGAGACACTGTCTGTGGCAAGAAGACTAGGGGTTTCTTCCCACAATCAATAAGACCAGGATTCTCTCTGTTTACTTTTCAAAATACCTAGGAAATGTATGATGACAAGGAAACTCACAGAGCAAAAGGAAACTTCTGTGGTTATACAGTTACAAAAAAAAGTCACTATGCATTTTTGGAACAATGAAGAAATTGCATATGATAATATTACATTTGATAATAAAACACATAATATAGGCTTTTGTGTTATTTTTCAATAAAATGTTTCTAACACTTAAACTTTCTGAATCAAATCAAGACACTAGTACCAATTTTTTTTTTTTCCCTATAAAATATTAATTAATAGGACCATCTTGAATTTATTTATTTTAAAATGAATATAACAGGATGAAAGCAAGCAGGTAAATATAAAAAACAAACAAACAAACAAAAAAAACCCCACACATTTTTAAGAGTAATTTCCAGAAATGTCTTTTAAAAGTGTTACTAAAATCAGAATCTCTCTACGTAAAAAAAAAAAACAAAACCAAAAACCTTCTTCCCTAAACAGCTTCAAACATTGGTGTCATTTATTCTGATGTGTCAGATTACTCTGGAGGACTTCTTTATTCAGGCAAATACCTGGAGGGAATTTACCAAAAGTACACCAGCTTATGAGCCATCGTCAGGGGCACTACCTATAATACTGTCCTGGTCTCAGCTGGCATAGTTAATTTTTCTTCCTAATTTTTCTTCCACTGTACGTGATACAGTGCTGTATTTTGGATTTAGGATGGTAATAATGTTGAAAATATTGATACTTTAGTTGTTGCTACGCAGTGCTTATACTAAGTCAAGGACTTTTCATTTTTTCATACTGCCCTGATAGTGAGTAGCTGGGGGATTGGGAGGAGACACAGCCAGGACATCTGACCCCAGCTGGACGAAGGGGGATTTTCCATAACACATGATGTCATGCTCAGCATATAAACCTGAGGGAAAGACTGCCAGAGGGCTGCTGCTTGGGAACAGGCTGGGCATCTGGTGGTAAGCAATTGTTTTTCTTTTGCATCACTTACCTTTCTTCAGGTTTATTCCTCTCTGGTTTTGATACTTTGTTTTTTGTAACAGTTTATTAGTAGTAATAATATTATTTTTATTTTATATAATTTTTAAACTGTTCCTATCTTAGTCTGTGAGTTTTATAACTTTTACTCTTCTGAGTCTCTCTCCCATCCCACTGTGGTGGGGGAGTAAGCAAGTGGCTGTGTTGATTAGTTGCCAGCTGGAGTTAAACCACAGCAGTTACAGGGAAGGGTCTGTATTTCTGGGCATTCAGCCTTTTCCATTTCCTCCTGGGAGGGTTTAACTGCCTGTTAAGAATGAAGAAGTGGGTAGAAGTGCAGGAAGTGCTACAGGTAACAGGCAGCTTTCTTCTCCTTGTCCCCGCCCCTTACAACCTTCAGGCAAAAGTTGGTTGCAAATGTTAATTGCAAATTGCAGGTGTCCAGAAAGAAGCAGGTCTTGCTTATAAAAACAGTGTTGTGTAGAAAGAAAATTAACAATAAATCCATTGTTCCAAAATATCTGTAGATCTACTCCATACATGTGTTTATTGCTAGTGTGTAGATGGACCCAAGGGTGAGGATGGAGGTGTTGTCAATGAGAAATGGTTCAGAAATAGCAGGAAGGACTGAGCAGGGTTCTATGCAATTCCAACACTGTGGAAATACCTTTAATGCTCTGAACTGATTTCTAATGTAGTCAGAGAAGTGATTGGTCAGCGAGCAGACTGGAAGCAGTGGACTTCTGAATGAGCTAATAGATCTGTCAACATTTCATCTTCCCCATGTGATGTGCTGGCACTGCAGTTCAGGGCCTAAAAAGTAATCCCACAATGGCAACCAAAAGAATGTTTCCCAGGTTTGTAAAACCCACTCTTGTTAGGCCTCTGCCCAGATATTTATCTCTGGAAATCAACTAACACTTCAGTTCTGGGGACACTACTGCTTGTTCACAAATTCTGTTCTTGACTGTTCTGGCCTCAGATATTGGGAAGTATAAGTGACCTCAATGAATAATGCATTAGGGATAGCCAGAAAGAGTAGTTGTTGTAAAATGGGTCAAAATACAGGTGACTGTTAGGCAGACCTGAGTCACTTTGCAACTCTGTACTCAGTGTTCACTGCTCATTAGCCAGTATCAAAAATGAATATGTAGGAAGCAGAGTATCTTGCCTATGTCAGAGACTTTTTAGAGAGCCGTGAAGAGACAGCATGTGGGAACTAATGTATGATGGTAAGGCAGGTGATGGGAATATTTGTTAGGACAATTCCAAATGAAGGTATTCCCAATTCCAGTCATTCAGGTGTAGTAGAGAAGTCTGTAAGGACTTCAAGGTTTTGAGTTTTCTATGTGGCCTAGAAACTAGTTTGCTCCCACAATGCTCCCAGGAATATACCAGAGGCAAAATAATATTGCTAGTAAGGAAATATCTTTTAAAGTATACTGCAAGCAACACTGCTCATGGACAAATTTCAGATCTAGTGTTGTCTAGGTGAGGACCTAAGCTTCCTTTGTATTCAGAGAGAATTCTTTCAAGATGTGCTGGTTTTGGCTGAGACAGAGCTTTTTCACGGTAGCTAACATGGAGCTGTGTTTTGGATTTGTACATGGCAACAGGGATGTGTTAGTTATTGCTGAGCAGTGCTTACTCAGAGTTAAAGCTTTTTCTGCTCCTCACACTGTCTCACCAGCAAGAAGCTGGGGGAGGATACAGCCAGGACAGCTGACCAAAGTGATATTTCATACCATATGAAGTTGCATTCGGCGTATAAAGCTGAGGGAAGAAGGAAGGGGTGAAGTAGTGGCATTTGGCTTCCTGAGTAAGTTACCCGTGATGAAGCCCTGTTTTGCTGGAGATGGCTGAACACCTGCCTGCCAATGGGAAGCAGTGAATGAATTCCTTGTTTTGCTTCAGCTGCACATGCAGCTTTTGCTTTACCTATTAAGCTGTCTTTATCTCAAGCCATGAGTTTTCTCACTTTTACTCTTCCAGTTCTCCCATCCCACTGGGGAGAGGTGACGGAACAGCTGTGTGGTGCTTAGTTGCTGTCTGGGGTTAAACCATTACACAAGGACAAATAATAACCCTACAGTAAGGCACAGTAACCGTCAGGTGCACCAGAACACAGTGTAATTCTATGAGAACTGAACTCTACTGCTTTTTAATGTTATATTATTGCTATTACCATGATGTTTATAAAGAGGTAACATGGGAAAAACATCACATTTGCTTAACAACCAACTAATATGGTCACTTGTAGTTTCTGTAAGTGGTTATGCAACTTATGATGTCATTGTTTTTGCTACATGAAAAATATGAAAATTAGTCATTTAATATGAGTCAAGTAATAAGTCTTTTTTATCACTATACACAGCTTTTTTATTTCAGGCAAAGAGGATGTAAACTTCATTCAGAATACTGCTTTTTTATTTAATAGTTTTTTGCTACAACTTAGCACTGTGACATAGAATGTTCAATGTAAAAGGCAGAAAAGAATGCAACTCATAGCCCTTTGGGGATTTTAGATTAGTTTTGTGATGTTAGTTAGATCCTATGTAGTTACTTAAAAATATTTTATTTATCTACGTACCTGTTTTGGGTTTTGCTTGTTGTTTTTTGTTTGGTTTTTTTGTTGGTTGGTTGTTTTTTTTTGGGGGGGGTGTTTTTTATTTGTTTGTTTTGTTGTTATTTTGTTTTGTTGTGGGTTTGTTTTTTTTTTCAGTTGGTTTTGGTTTTTTTTTTAATTCCTTCTTACATGCAATGTATATACATTCCCATAAAAGTGATACCTAGAAAGCCATAAATCTTTGTTAAACGTTTTTTAGCTTTTGTATTTTTTGGAAGCAAACAACTATAGAAGCATCAAGGCAACAGAGAAAATGCCCTCTGTTTCTCAGGAATGGATGGATATCTAGCTCCTAAGATATTTCACTAGAACATGACTAGTTCTAGTCTGTCCCTTCAGTCTGTCCTGACACCTCATAGCACCTCGTTTGTTTGTACAATTATGAACAATTACTATTTGACTGGAAATCAGACATTTTTGTCAATAAACGAAAGAAATAACAAGCAAATAAAGAACTTTTAATTAATCTTAAGTAAGTTTAAATAAAAAGTACTTTTTAAATATTGATTGAAAAGAAGTGTTTATATTTTGGTGGTCTAGTTTTGCATCTTTCTTCACATATTCCACAATTTTATATAGCTGCTGAAGTGCAATCCATAAGGCAGCTCATTATGCACTTTAAGTTGTAAAATTCCATTCGTATTTTCAATCTGAAGAGTATATACTTGATTACAGTTGGTATGAGGGTCTTGAAACACATTATAGATAATCAAATGTAAATTAGCATAGGGAGTGTTTTGCAAACTTATGTATTAGTGAACCAGCTTCACATAAGTCTTACCTTTGGCTTTTTTCTTGCTCTCTCCTATGGATTTCTCCCCATTTGACCCTCTGAAAGGCATGCATTCATATAGAAAAAAAAGTGTTCACCCCCAAGAACTGCTCCGTAAGCAATGTTAATGACTTCTCCATATTCTGTGTTCACAGAAAAAGAATATTAACAGCTACTGAAGGTGAAATAAAGAACACAAAAACAGAGTAATTCATATGGTACTTTCTGAATGCATTTTCCTTGAAAAACTCTATAAGAACAAGGAGTTTTATACTGGAAGAGGAGAGTATTACATTATTTTCATTATGGATACCTGGGTTCTGTAGGGTTAATAAACTGCATCCTTCCACTGAAAGTGAGTATGAAGATCTCAGAGATATTTACCATTATCCTTCCCTCCCTTTTTGTTATGAAAAAGGAAGACAGAGGCATAAATTACATTTCACCCAGTCCACACAAAGACTAAATTCAGAGATGAAATCGAACAGAGAAAGCTGATGGAAAGAGTTTCATATTAATTATCAGAAAAATAGATGGCTGCAGAAAGCCTCCTAAAATCCAATGCACTTCAGCTATAATCCTTTCATATCATCAGCCCTTCGCACACCAAATGAATAATTTTAAAAAGAAAGAAAATGAGAAGGCAGAACCATGAGATGGGACAAGTGAAAAGAGCTTTGATACAATTGCAAATGGAGGCTAGAAAGAAGAAAAAAAGTAGAAAAATAGAAAGACATCGGAGATAATTGTAGTAAAAGGATTAAAACATAAGTACAAAGTTTTGAGAAGAAGGCGAGAAATGGTGGTGGGTATTGGGAAAAAAACAGTGGAAGCGGACCAATGACTGAATGAAGTAAAATCTTTAGTGTTTCATGTTGAGCCGGAGTGAGAGGACAGGGGAAAGAAGAGCAGAGAGAGGTATAAAATCTTAAAAAAAATACATAAAAAATCAAATAAGCCATCATATAAAAAGGAAATTAATAGACTTTAAAACAAAACAATTGAAAAGCAAGTAAAGGTAAAAACATAATGAAAATGACAGATAACATTTGTAGTTGCTCATAGCAGTAAACATATTGTCATATTATTAAATTACTATGTTGTAAATAAAGCAATCAATGTTTATGTTACTCTTTTTCAAGAACAATGCCTAACAGGAGCTCTGAATACACTTCTAATTAGAAGGATCTGGTCCAAAGCCACATGTAACACTTGGAACCTTTGTACTGACTTCAGTATTAGATTAGATACTGACTATAAATCTGCTGAAGTACAATTCATGGAGCACATCATTAGCTACTTCAAGTTGTTACAACTCTATTTGCATCTTAAAACTTAGATAAGGGTTTCTTCTTCAGTTAAAATCAATGTGCCCATATTCAAAATTTTAATATTAAAAAAAAAAAAAAAAAAACAAAAACAAAAAAAAAAATCAAAAAAAAAACCCAAAACCACAAACCCAAAAAAAACCCCGCACTTTCCATCATGATCCCCTCCATGAGCTGCAGGGGATTCTCTTCTATTGTTCCTGGAGCACCTCCTTTTAGATGGCAAAGTTTTGGCCACTGTGAGGAGAGGCCAAGGCCATCCTTTACTGAACAGAACCAATTCCAGTTGTGTCCTACTGCAGGGCACAGCTGAGCCCATCAACAATGTCACTGGCACCTCTGGGAAAACATATTTAAGAAATGGCAAAATACCACACAGAAGGCTGAGGAAAAAGAAAGAAGAGTGATAAACAACCCAAGGTCAGTGGATAAAGAAGAGGATGAGGTGCTTCAGGTGCCAGAGCAGAAATTCCCTTGCATCCCACAGGTAAGACTATGGTGAAGCATAGTCAGGCTGTTCCTCTGCAACCCATGAAGCAGATAGCCATATTGCAGTCCTTGGAGTACCCCACACTGGAGCAAGTGGACATTTCCTAAAGAGAGCCTGAGGAGAGCCCATACGGGATCAGTCTTATCCTGAAGGACTACAGTGCATGGAAAGGACCCACACTGGAGTATGGGAAAAGTGTGAGGAAGAAAGAGTGTCAGAGATGACTTGTTACAAACTAATTGCGTTCCCCCATTCCTTATCTCCCTACACCATGAAGGAACTGAAGTTGTACTCTATACACACTGCAGGGGGAAAGAAGTGGAGACTTGGAAAAAAAGGGGGAGGTGGATGGAAATTGTTTTCATTTTTGTTTCTTACCACTTAAGTCTATATTACTTGGCAATAAATTAAATTTATATTCTTCATGATGAATTTGTTTTGCCTGTGAAAACTATTGATAAGTGATCTCCCTGTCCTTATCTCAACTCACAAGATTTTTTATTTTATTTTCCTCCCCTGTCCTGTTGAGGAGAAAGAGTGAGAGAACAGATGTGTTGATGCCTGGCAGCTGGCCATTGTCAACCCTCCACAGCACCATATATTTACACTGTGCTACAATGACTACTTGTATATTTCCACCCTTCTCATGTGTATATGCCTGCTTGATCACAGTCTGGGTAGATAAATGCACATACTAGAGATTAAGAAAGCATTTAGACATAGTTCTCTATATTATACACAGTAATCCAGGCCTTTGTTTACATTTACTTGGCATAAGAAAAACATATCCCCCAACTTCACACCTACTTCTCTCCCACACCTGAGGGTAAACTAACCCCTATTTTAAGAATAATGCTTAAAGCTGGCTGCACCATTAGTGCATAGTAACAGATTTGGAGAAGTAACATGAAATTGTAAACTTGATACTTTACTGCTTTGTCATAATGTGGTGAAATGCACCACAGAAAAGAAGAAAGACCACAGGGAAAATTAAAAGTAACCAACTGCAGCTTCCCATCTTTAGCTGTAAGTTGTGTTTCTCAACTAGATGCCATAAAATGATCTATGTGAATATGAGTGATAACATTATTAACACACTGCTAAATTAAAAATTACCTATGTTGGTCATCTTAAATGAGAGCAAAACATTTTTTACCCGTTGGGGGAAGAAAGACTGTCTATTCTTCAAACGTGTTCAGCATGCCTAGCCTAATCCCTAACTAGGGACTCTACACGTTACTACAATTCAAATGTTGAATCATAATAATTATGTTAGAGAATTAAAAAAGAGTATTGGGACTAATTTTATATCCTTCCACTTGAAAATCCAGACTCCTTTAGTTATCTTCAGTCAAGCCATACAAGACTCAGAGGGAGTCATAAAAGGAACCAAAAATAACCTTACATAGCTTTTCTAGGCATAAAAATGTCATACTTTCACCTCAGAATTTTCCAGGGACAGAATTAAATTCTGTGTATGTCCCGCTTGAACAATGAAAAATTTCTGTTCTAAAACCTTCTTTCTAGAATTAGGTTTTATGTACAATTAAGAAAAAATGCACATAATCTGCTTTAAACTTTATGCTCATAAATAACCTGGTAGTCTGAGCAAGTGTCAGTGATGCATGAGTGTAATAAGTCATAAGATGGTTAAGCAGCAAGCAGTCACAAGGCCAAGAGCAAGTGGGGCTCTTCGGTAGGAGAGAGTAAGTATGTCCATTTCATATTAGACTTCAGACCCTAACTGAGTTGATTTATTCATCATAATTAAACTGATTTTACATGAAAAGAGAGGATGCTTTTTTGTTAAACCATGATAACCTCTATTTAGAAGCTCTCAAAGTTTAAATAGAACGACATTATGATTTATGTTTTTTAAAGATAAACATTTTCTCTGTGTGAGGGATAACTGAGCATTACAATTACATTCTAGTTTTCCATTACTAGAAGTCTTTTGAAATAGTGGAGTTATGGCAACCTGAAAGGTTAAGGATGAGGAAAATTAACCCTTTAGTGGAGCACGTATGCTGATCTTTCCAATATTTCTATTCCCTCAACAGGTACTATAAGGAAGCATTGTAAAATTGATTTATTTATTTTCAAAGGTAAATTTGAAAATATTTTTTTATCAGTACTAACAACAATTGTCATAATAATGAAAAAGTAGTTCAGAATCATAATTTAAAAAACAGAATAAGAAAGGCAGGACAGAAAAAGGCACACAACATGACTTTGAAGGACAAAGCTCTAAATATAAAAAAAGAACTACTTAACACATTTATGCACTATGGAAATTTTATAAGCATCTCAGCTTTCCTTCTCATTGCATTTTGTACTTCTCAGAATGAACTGATATTCTTTAACTGCACTTTATTTCCATTTTGAAAGACACAAAGAATTTCTTGCATGCATATACTCCAGAAAGATTTCTAGGGTTAGCTTTACAATAAAGACATATCCAAATCAAACACGATTATGTTCTGCATTAGAACGTGGTATTTTTGCATCTAGATTAGCATCAAATTAGTTGTATAGAACAGTTTTTACTCTGCCAGTAAAAAATTAATCACTATTATTGTGTTTGCCTTTATGATCTCATAAATAGTGTACAAAGTACTACAAGTCAGCATGTCTCTTCAGTCTGAATAAAAAAATAGATACTGTATGCAGTCTTGCTAGATTGTCCCCCTGCCAAGATTAATTGAAATACTTAGATTCTTTAGGACACATGAAAATGTTGAGATAGGAGAGGTGTTTCTTAGCAATCTTTTTTTAAAAAAAAGCATCGTTGAAACAAAAATCTAGTATTTTACATGTACACTCAGTGATATTTATAGAAATGTTTGAGTGGGTTATTTACATACAGAGTACTGCATTTCCTCATTGCTTCCCAATTCCATCGAGTTTCATAGAATCACAGAATCATAGAATGGTAGGGGTTGGAAGGAACCTCTGGAGATCATCGAGTCCAGCTCCCCTGCCAGTGCAGAGTTCATTGTTCATTCTCTTTCAGGATTTGGAGTTTTTTGTGGTGTTTCTTTTCTTCTCTCTCTCTTTTCTTTTCTTTCTTTTTTTTTTTTTTTTTTGTTTTGTTTTGGTTTGGTTTGTTTTGTTTTGTTGGATTTTTTTTAAGGATAATCTTAGTAGTTTTAAAAGAAAAGTAATAATTGCAACTTCTTAATGAAGAATTTTTAATTGTGGTTCCTTTTTTTTTTTTCTTTAGTTTTCACATTTGGAGCTATGAAACACAGACTTTCTTTTATTTGCAGATCCTGGGACTTAGGAAGTCCTGAAAAATGTAAGGCCTGATTTTTTCAGACCTTATGACTCACATAAACATTTCCACTTGTGAAAAAGGGAATGCAGAAGTGAATGCTTCTGCAGAACAGGTATGACTTTTTTTCAGTCAATTATATCAGGACAATATGGTGCATCCACTTTGAAATCCTCCACCACAGTCACAATGAACACACAGGCTGCAGTCAAATCTGTACCATTTAAAAAACTGGTGGATCGAGCGCTTCCATAGAATCCATTAATGTGTCTTTGCTGTTTGACTCAGGTGCTGACTTGCAGAGGAGATTATTGCTGGGAGAAAGTGGAAAGAGGTGAGAAAGCAGAATCAAAATTTTTATACATACATGTATACATGCATATGTATGAATTTCTTAATCTTAACTCTACAAACATCCTCCCCGATGTATGTAGTTTCCCAGCACTGCCAAGTGCCTGTGTCTTAATAGCTAATCAATTGGAACATATATTTAATGTTAGTCAATTTACAGGGATGCCATGGGGATCAATTTATTACAAATTGTTCATTGATTTCCATAATTGACATGCTTTCTCCAAATCACACAAATGTGAATTACATTACTAGTGGCTTTAGCAGTTTTAACTACTTTGTATTAAAAAAAAAACAAAAAAAAACAAAAAAAAAACCAAAAAAAAAACCAAAAAAAAAACCCCAAAACCAAAAAACCAAAAAAACACCCAGTATAAATAAATTATCACTAACATTCTTGAAAACTGGTATTACTATAGCTCTTTTTCCTGACATTGGTAATATACTATGAATCATTGAGAGTGTCTGAAAACAATACTTGTTATAGCTATGTCTTGAGGTAAGATTATACTACAGTCAAAAAAACCCTTGACTCATTTGCTTACAAATATGAATATTTAAAGCCATTTGTGATATCCTTGTCTCTCTTCTTGCCTTTTAGCTGCCAGTAAATAACCCATGAATCACCACTGATTTTGTTTTACCTAACATCTGCTTACTCTGAAAATCTTGTTGGCAAACAAGAAAAAAAAAAATCCAAGAACATATTTTTTATATGTTTGAAATCTTGATATTTCATCCAAATAGTTATTATTAATTCAGATACAACTGTTAAAGGAAAAAAAACCCAAACCAAATCAAACCAAACCAAGCAAAAAAACCGCACCCAAACAAAACAAACCAAACCAAACCAGAAAAGAAGGATTTGCAAAAGAAGTTTAATATTAGACTTCAGTTCTTTGCTCTTTTGATTATCACTTAAATGTGTTTCATCCATTCTAGATATGAGATTATTTAACTGACAATTTGTGAGCTGTTTAAAAGCATGGTTTTTCCAATGCTAGCCTGCACCTCTGGTATTATAATCTATTGCTTCTACTCCTATTTATAGCATTTTGTGTTCCTGTTTTTTGAGGCTTCTACTATCATAACAGACCTGTAATTTTCTGTATCACATCACCACGTTAGTTAGAAGTGTCTTATTCTGCACAAAATAGTTGCCTGTGTCTCCTTCTAGACAAAATCATGGTTCTGCCATACAAACATAGAATCACAAAATGGTCTGGGTTGGAAGGGACCCTTAAAGATCATCTAGTTCCAAACCCCCCAGACATGGACAGAGATACCTTCCACTAGACCAGGCTGCTCAAAGCCCCATCCAACCTGTCCTTGAACAATCCCAGGGAGGAGGCAACCACAGTTTCCCTGTTTCACTGTCTCACCATCCTCATAGTAAAGAACTTATTTCTAATATCTAATCTAAATCTACTGTCTTCCAGTTTAAAGTCATTAGCCTTGTCCTTTCCCTACATGCCCTTGCAAAAAGTACCTCTCTAGCTTTCTTTTAGGCCCCCTTTAGGTACTGGAAGGCTGCTATTAGGTCTTCCTAGAGCCTTCTCTTCTCCAGGTTGAACAACCTCAATTCACAGAATCACACAGAATTGTCCCAGTTGGAAAAGACTTCTAAGATCATCGTGTCCAACCATCAAACCCCCAGAAAACAAAAAACCATCCAAAGAAAAAAAGACACACCAATAAAACCACCTCACCATCCCACTAAATCATGTCCTGAAGTGCCTCATCTACATGTATTTTGAATACCTCCAGGGATGGTGACTCCACCACCTCCCTGGGCATCCTGTTCCATCACTTGACTATTCTTTCAGTAAAGAAAATCTTCCTAATATCTAGTCTAAACTCCCCGTGGTGCAAGTTCAGGTCATTTCCTCTAGTTCTGTCATTATTTTCTTGAAACAAGATGCAGCACTCACCTCACTACAACCTCCTTTCAGGTAGTTGTGGAGAGCAATAATGTCTTCCCTCAGCTTCTTCTTCTCTGGGGTAAACAATCCCTCAGACTCTCCTCATAGGACTTGCTCTGCACTCTTCACCAGCTTGGTTGCCCTTCTCTGAACTCACTCCAGCAACTCAATGTCTTTCTTGTGGTGAGGGGCCCAGAACTGAACACAGTACTTGAAGTGTGTCCTCACCAGTGCTAAGTGGTGTCACAGTCACTTCCCTGGTCCTTCTGGCCACAGTGTTTCTGATACAGGCCAGGATGCCATTAACCTTCTTAGCCACTTGGGCACACTGCTGGCTCATATTCAGCCAGATGTTGATGACCAACAGCCCCAGAACCTTTTCTGTGAGGTAGCTTTCCAACCACTCTTCCCCAAGCCTGTATCATTGCCTGGGGTTGTTGTGACTGAAATGCAGGACCCAGCACTTGGTCTTACCAAACCTCATGACATTGACCTCAACCTATCAATTCAACTGGTCCATACCCCTCTGCAGAGCCTTCCCACCCTCAAGGAGATCAACACTCCCACCCAACTTGGTGTCACCTGCAAACTTGCTGAGGAAGCACTCAATCCCCTCATCTAGATCACTGATAAAGATGTTGAACAAGACCAGCCCCAAGACTTAGCCCTGGGTGACCTACTGGTGACTGGATGTCAACTGGATTTTTCTCCATTTACTACAACTCTCTGAGCCCTGCTAGCCAGACAGTTTTTAGCACAGTGAAGGGTACACTCTCAGCCTGTCCTCAGAGGAGAGGTGTTCCAGCCTCCAGATCATCTTCTAGACGCGCTTCAACAGGTCCATATCCTTCTTGCGCTGGGGGCTCCTGAGCTGGGAAAAACATAAGGAAAACATAAAAAATATTTGCCATAGCTAAACACTCTGTCACAGACAAACCACATAAAAATTAATTCTAGTTGTTTAAAAAACCCTTTCAAATAAAAAACAGTCTGACAATCCTCACTCCTGAAGCCTTGCAAAAAGTGAGATAAAGAATGTAGCCTGTTACTAACAATGGCAATATTGACTCCATGGCTCCACAGCCTTAAATGAAGTCTCCTCTATTTAGGGATTCTCAGGGGGGTTCCGTGGCGATTATAACGTGTCCGTACACAAAGGAATACCTGGTTTCTTCTAGTTAACTATTTCCTCATTACTTTAAGAATGGAGCAGTTTTTAATATACTTTGTGGTAGATATTTAGGGGTTAGTTCAACTGTCCACCACTGCTGATAGGCTGAGCTTTGGCCAGTGACAGGTCCCTCTTGGAATCATCTGGAACTAGCTGTGTCAGACATGGGCAGATGTTTCCCACAGAAGCCATCCCTGTAACCTGCCCTCTACTAAAACTGTGCTGCGTAAACCAAATGCAAGGAGCAAAGGAGTCTCCATCACATCTGCCAGTGCCAAGGAGATGTCTTAGATGCACTAGGTCATTTTACTTAGCACTTGACACAATTGGGCAATCACACAAAGCCTATAGGCAATATGGTTAATGAAAACTGTTCAGCTGACCAAGCATGTTTAATGGTGAGACAAATAACTCAGGAAGCTCAGCTGGATATATTGATTAGAGACCTGGTTCTCTTGCTTTAACTTTGGAGGCTGGGGCCATTTTAGATGCTCAGGTGAAATACAAGATGCAACATCAAGTTGGCAGATATGACAGATGACCCACAGAAGCAAAATCTTTGATAACCAGGAAGGGAACTAGTCCTGGAACATCTGAGCACTGTAGTTGCCCTAAAATAAGCAAAGATTTTTTTTTTTTTTTTTCCTCTCCCCCTCACCCCTAAATACATAAATCCAATAATAAAAATCTCATTAGAATTAAGAGGCTATACATCTCCATTTTAGAAGAGTACTCTAACCATCAGCCTTACATATGCTCACAAGTCAAGTTAATATTTAATTACATTATACATAGTGGAGCAGCTTTGGCAGAAGGAATTGAGAGTATACCTCACTCCTGAAAAACCTTCAGACTAATAATTAGTTAGTCTCAGAGGAAATGTAGTCACAGGTCCTTGAATTCAAGAACAAAGTGAACTTGTGTCTGTCATGCTCTTCATGATCCTATTGAATGAAAAAGTGATGAGTGCCATCATGGCTGTGTTTTGGATTTTTTTGTGGTATTTTTTTTTGTTTGTTTGTTTGTTTCTTTTTGTGTATCTCTTTTTGTATTTATTTGTTTGGTTTTGATTGTTTTGGCTTAATGTTTGTTTTATGTTTTGTTGTTGTTGTTAGGTTGTTTTTGTTGTTCAGAAAAATAAGGAATGGGTTCAATATTTGACTTGTGTTAGGCAGCTGAAATTGTTCTAGACAAACCTAGCTTGTGTAAGTGTATTTCTCTTCCCACAGTGAGCTTGCTACTAATACAACAATAAAAAAATATATACAAAATGTGTAGACTGCTCTTGAGCAGCTTACTTCGTGTGTTAGGAACCAGCAAGTTATATCAGTAATCAACAACTCATCTTTAAGTGACTTCTTGCCACTATAATATTTTTACTAAACACAATGCAAGGGGAAAAAGACCTTTCCTATGCAATTTCCTTTCTGAGTCTCCAGGCTTATGATGAGGAATTTATTCAGAATATTACTTTGTTTGAAGATGTTGACAAAATACACACTGATTTGTGAAAGACCACATCAAAACTTTTAAATCCTTTTTTATACATTAAATAGATTCTTGTAGCCTAATGTTCCCAATTCTTCAGTGTCTAACATACTGTGATTATTTGCATCTACAGAAAATGAGTTTAAGATGGAAGAAAGAATATACTGTCTTCATCTTCTAGTGTGTACGCTTGCTTTTCTCAGGAATAAAAAACTACACAAGACAACAGAGGATTACAATCCCTCTATTTGATTCTGTAATATCTCCCAAGAATTTGTATTAGATCTTGTAATAATGGATGACAAGGACCAGGGAACATTAGTCAAGACTTTCAACATGCAGGGAATCACCAAAGCGAGGTATTATATCCATATTTCATTAAGATAAAAATAGTTCCTTTACACTAAAACTTCTGAAGATTGATCACTGGAGGCAAACTATTTTATGAAAGAGATTTTCAAAGGTACAAACAATTTTATGCTCCCAGTTCCCATTTACTTTCAATAAGATTTGGGTACCTGACTGGTCTTGGTGCCTTATAAAAGATCTGAGTGGTAGTTGCACTTTTGTCCTGTACTACTCTCTAGTCTATTAAATGAAATTTAATTGTCATTCTTATAATCAATCCAGTTAATTTTGAACAATTATGGACTAATGTATTGCCATATATTTTTATGCTTTACAAGTATTCCATTTAAACAACAGACTCATCTAATACTGATAAAGAACCTTTTAGTGACAAGAAATGTATAAAATGTCTTTTTTTATCTAATCTGCTTTAATGTAATCTGGTACTTCTGAAAAAGGTTACTTTATGGCCATTTACTGAGTTCTTTTCCTATGCATAGCTCAAGAGGAGTAATGAGCAAGCAATAAAGTCAAAATACAGAATGCTTCTTAGATAGCCAGTGCAAACAACACAAGAGCATGAAAACCCATTATACAAGTTATTTAGAGGAATTAAAAAGATGAAAGTAGAAGTAAAAGATTTCACATAGTTGCATAGATGCAGGAAAAATCTTACTAAGTATCATGTATACAATTTTAATCTCTACAACAGGTAAGAAAATATGTAGGAAAAAGCTTTTCTTCAGCACAACATTAATTTCTGTGACAATAGATGAGAGTAAAAAAGAAAGTTGACAGTCATCAACATATTTATTTTAAAAAAGAGTATTCTAACCTTGATAGAAAATTTGGTTTATTTATTTATTTATTTATTTCTTAACTAAGAACAGATTTTGTGAATGACACAGTATTTTTTTACAATCAGTCTTTTTCTTTTCTGAGTTGCTGCCTCGCTCTTTAGCACTATCCAGCAGGCAGCTTGCTTCATGATAACCCCCCCCCACACATTCTTTTCAACCACATTTATTGATTGTTGTCTCAGACTATAATAGATTTTAAAGGATGATGGGATGCAAAAGAGACCTGTGAAGCACACACGTTGCCAAAGTATAAGCACAATAAAAAAAATGAAGTTGTCAAATGTATAAGAACAAATCACAGTTGGTCAATTACTGGACAATGAAGGAACACAGCCTTTGGAGATGGGCAGAACTTTAGTAATGACAAAGACAACACAGAACAAGTCTTCCAAATACATAAAATACAGTAGGTTTAGATATAACAGGGAATTTAAAAACCATGTAGGAAGAACAAGATGTTAATCATGTTAAAAGCCATAGAGATCATCTCACATAGACATTGCACGAGGAGGAAGAAACCATTAATGTTAACAACATGCTATTCAGAAAAGATCTTGGGATACTGAAGACACTGCAACTTCTCCCATTTGCCCTCTGAAGAATTAGGACACACAGGGGCAGTGTAGAGGTCACAACAACACCAAAGAAAGGTAAAAATCCTAGAAAGTCTCTGTATAGAATTATTGGAAATTAGATGTAGTTACTGGATATTTTGGAGTAGAGTATTAACATCCTTTGATTAGACTGCTAAGGTTTTAATTAAACTAAAGTTAAATTCTTGGTTTTGAATATAAGGCATATTTCTTCATCTCATCTAAGCTTTATGTGATCAAGTACCTTGCACTTGAATATTCAGTGTTTATATTTGTGAGGCAACATCTGGGATTTCATATAGAAAGGATTTTATGAGTATAAACACTTTCATAATAGAAATGAACCTTCATTGTAATCCAGAAAAAAAAAGTCATCTGGAAATGGTTGGAAAGTAAAGAAAGGCAGTGATCTTAAGGGATCACAGTATTATAGGGAGCCCTTGATGTGACTGTCTAAACCACTTAAAGAATAATTGCCAAAGGTATTAACAAAAGTGTTTTTAATCTGAATTTGTAAAACTGTGACTTAATGAAGTTCAATGACGAGTCACTCTATTACTTAGTACATGGAAAAAACACATTAAGAAAAATATAGTTAGAATCAGTTTAGAATTATTTACACAGAGACCAGAGATGAGAAAGGGAAAGGGACACCCTCACATTGAGTCACAAAGTTCAGAGTGGACCCATTTGCTTTCTAAACTCCTGATGTAACTTAGGTGTGGCTAGATCAAATCTTAGTCCCAGACTTGGTCAAGAGTTTATGCCTAATGGAAGGGATACAAAGGGTAAAGAAAACCTCCTGTTGAGTCATGAGGTTCAGAATGGATCCCCTTGCTTTCTAAGTTGCCTCTCAGAGAGGAGTCCAGGTGTGGTTGGATTCACACTTAGTCCCAGACTTGGTCAATAGTTTCTGTCTAATGGAATTTATATGAAGGGAAGGAAAATTGCTCATTGTGTTACTATGCTAATTTGTCAGGGAATGAGTGATTTGGAGTCCTACACAACTTTGAGGTAGCAGCAATTTAAGATTTACTAACACTATTACTGTAAATCTTAATATTAGGTTATATGAGTTTTACAATATTTAATCATAAACAGATTATCAGATTGATCTAATAAAACTTGGTATAATCAACATTACAAAGTTTTCTAAATTGAATTTCACACACACAAAGACACACACACATAGAGATGTAGCCTGAATTGAATCATACACATGCAAACACACACAGACAAAAATCTTTCACCTATGGTCAAGACTTTTCTCTCTACAAGTTGCAGTAAATTATTGGTAGCAAAAGATCTTTGAAACCTTTGAAAATCTAATTGTAGTGAATTATCACAGATTGATAGAATCATTTTGGTTGGAAAAGACCTTTAAGATCACCAAGTCCACCCATTAACCCAACACTACCAAACCCACCACTAAAACATGCCCCTCATCTACATGTTTTTCAAATACCTGAAGGGATGTTTATTCCACCACCTTCCTGGACAATGAAGGAGAATTACTTTTCTCCTTTGTCAGCATTTGTCAGTGGATGATCTTGAAAATCTTTGTGAAATCTACTCTTTGATATCCTCACAAATATACCCTGAAAGGCATCCCAGCTCAGGGGGAGATACTGGCTAACAGTTTATTGTATTGTGTTCAGTTCTGGTCTCCCCAGTTCAAGAAGGACAGGGAAATAGGAGAGAGAGTCCAAGGGAGAGCTACAGATATGATGAAGGGACTGGAACATCTCACTTATGAGGAAAGGCTGAGAGCCATGGGGCTGTTTAACTTGGAAAAAGAAGACTGAGAGGGGATCTTATGAATGTTTACAAATATCTGAAGGGTGGTGTCAAGTAGAAGGGGACAATCTCTTTTCAGTTGTGCCCTGGGAAAGGATGAGAGGTAATGATAGCAAGGTGAAACACAGGATGTTCGACCTCAACATGAGGAAAAACTTCTTCTCTGTGAGAGTGACAGAGCACTGGAACAGGCTGCCCAGAGAGGTTGTGGAGTCTCCTTCTCTGGAGACTTTCAAGACCTGCCTGGTTCCTGTGTGGCATGACCTAAGTGTTCCTGGTTGGACTCAATGATGTCCAGAGGTCCCTTCCAACTCCTACCATTCTATGATTCTATGATGATTCTATGATTTAGTTAAGCAGAACAAAGACTGAGATGGGTGTGATTATTGTTTATAAATATCCATGGGGTTAAAAAGCGGTGCGGGTAATTATTTGTTCTTAAGAACAGTGTTGGCAGAAGGAGAACCTGTTATATAATGCATAAATTCATATTTTAAATTAGGACCTTTAGAGATGGAAGTTTCTGGGAAAGTCTTTCAGTAAAGGCAAGAAGGAAAAAGAAAATTGTTTTAATATGAAGTAGGCAAAGGGATGCTTGATGTTGCACGGAACTGACTTGATTACCCAAAATTTCTTCCTCACCCATGTTTTTTATAACACTATGAACTGTTGTGTTTTGCCCTACAAAAACATTCAATAGTTTTCCTAAATATTTCTACAACAAAGCCACTTTTAGATGCAAAAGAATCTGTAATACATAGCTTGAAGAAAACAGTATACATATTATGCAAACTTGTCAACAATCAAAACATTTCACACATATATAAAAAGCAGCACAACATTTCTACATGACTTGACATATTTCTTATAAAACTAACAAACAGCTGAATAGTGCTTCTTCTCTATTTCCCACCTTATCACCTGGCTATTAATATGATAATGGCATTGACTTGGTTTGTCAGAAGTATTAAAGCATATACAACAAAGGAGTCCATATAGTTTGTATTCTACTGCTATGAAAAGACATTCCAACATCTCAGTTAAACCTGTGTTAAAATATCTATTAAGCCCACAGAAAAAGATCCTCACTGAAAAATAAAGATCTTTTGAGAAGTTTAATTTGTAATATCTTTACATACATGCATGATTTTTTTTTCTCCTGACTCTATAAGAATAATAGGATTTGTTACTACCACCACATTACGCACCTACTTTAAATAATATTGAAGATATTCATCTATCCTAAATAATGAATGACTTGTCTTCCAAGGAGCTTCAAAACATAGTAGTATTAGAGAAGTCAAGAGGTAAGACACATTTCTTCAGTCCTTTCAGAATTACATTTGGGAATATAGGAACAACACAGGTTCAGTCCTATGAAGACAGGCTGAGAGAGTTGAGGTTGTTCAGCCTGATGAAGGCTCTGGGGACACCTAATAGCAGCCTTCCAATACCTAAAGGGGGCCTAAAAGAAAGCTAGAAGGGTACTTTTTGCAAGGGCATGTAGGGATAGGACAAGGGCTAATGACTTTAAACTGGAAGACCGTAGTTTTGGATTTGAGATAAGGAAGAGCTACTTCACTATGAGGGTGGTGAGGCACTGGAATAAGTTGCCCAGAAAAACTGTGGATGCCCCTTTCCTGGGAATGTTCAAGGACAGGTTGGATGGGGCTTTGAGCAGCCTGGTCTAGTGGAAGTTGTCCCTAAACATGTCTGGGGGGGCTGGAACTAGATGATCTTTAAGGGTCCCTTCCAACTCAGACCATTCTGTGACTCACTATGAAATTATTTTAACTGTATTAAGCATTAACTTCTACTACTTTTTTATTGGTAATAATGTAAGTTTTCTGTTCATTCCAACAATTATCTGTAGAATCTTTCTTCATACACCTAAAATTATACAGAATATATTCTGCTAAGCTTTGTGAATTTTAAGTTATAACTGTGCTGTAATCATGAAAGTAACTTTTCTCCTAATATTATAACAACTGTGTACCTGTGTGTCTGTATGCAAATTAAGTGTATTTAGCCAAATTCCCTTCAGTGGTCCCAAGTAGCTATGCAGCAAGTGTCTGCATAGATGAAGCAATGGAGAGATTTGAGACAGTGGACTAACTTCAGACAAGAGGATTTGCTCATACCTACCAACTTTAATAGCCCTGGAGACTGTCCCAGGCAGTTCCTACTGTGATTAGGGCAAGTGGTGACACCATTTCTTCTCTTATATATGTGCACTAATATGGTAGATGGAGAATCTAGTCATCCCAAGAACTTTACAACACAGTTCCTATATGCAGATAATTTTAAATGGACAGTAGAAATCGCTTCTGCAGATGCAGGAGTGGTCGTATAGGACTGCTTTTTGTACATAGATAAGACAGCAGGTGTTTTATACGCAGTGTAAGATAATAGAAATTGATCATGCGTATCCTGGAGTAGCCATGTAAGACCATGAGTATTATAAGGATTTGGCAAATGTTTAGGGTCTGTCACCTGAATCATGCAACACAGACTTTGGTAACCATCCAGACAGCTACTGTCTGTCCTGTTTAAGATGTTTGATTCCCAGTAAAAGCTTTACCCCATGTAAGGTATCCTGATAATTTTTCTTCTTTTTGAACAAACATTCTATGACTCTATGACCACAACAGTATAGAATGTATTGTTTCATTTTATATGTGTATATTTATACACATTGATCTCCTTGTGTTGTCTGAAAAAGCTGATTTGTTTTCCAGTGTTCAATAAATCCAACTGTCACAGACTTACAAAGTTAGTAATTTCCAAGCCCATCCTCTTTACAATGATTAGTTAGTAATTTACATATAATTGTAACACTGCTGACTCCATACTTCTGCTACTACGTATGCCCAGGGGAGAGGTCTTCACCTGGACAAGGCTCTTTTTGAACTACGGGCATGATTTTTAGTATTTTAATGAGGTTAATTCACTTAAGGATAGCACTAATAATTGTTTAGATGACAGTACAAAACTACGTAAAAACAATATAAACACTAAGTCCATATGGTTTATATGTTTCCCAGGAAGTTCCTTCTTCACAGACAGCCAATTCTTGATTAAAAGTTCCCAAACTAATTATGTTGACAATTCAAGGATAGCCACCTTATTATATGCAGTAATAATTATCAGAAGGCATAACTAAATTTATAAGCCATGCTTCACAAATCCTTCAGCTCCTTCTTTGTTTGCCTCCCTGTTTACCTGGGCAGATAACACTTGTATGCAAAGAAGATCTGTAAGGATTTTTTAAGGAGATATAAAAAGTCTTTGGATAATTAGTAAAAGAAGTGTTGAATTTGAATAACACATGAAATGTGGATTCTGCATTGTTCATCTAGAATAGGGTTAATTTTCAAAAAGAGCTAGGAGGGGCCACGACCAGGATAGCCAACTGAACCAGCCAATTGAATATACAATACCATACTGATGTCATGCCTGCTATGTAAGGGGAGGGCTTGATGGGGGAAGAAAGGCTCATGATATGAACAAGCTGTGGCTGTGCTAGGGAGAGTCATTTATATGAGTATATTACTCATTTTATATATTATTTCATTAGTATTACTGCTACTGTGGTTGTTTCTTTGCTATTTGTCTTATTCTATTAAACTCTCCTTATCTCAGCCCATAGGGTTTTACCTTTTCCTTATGATTCTTCTCATCCCACCAGGTAGGTTTGGGGCATGGGGGAAGGAGTGAATGAGTGATGTGGTGCTTGGTTGCTGTCTGGGGTTAAACCATGACAAACAAGAAAAAAAAAATACTTGAAAACAAATAAATATAAATGAAGAAGTCAGAAACATGACTTGATGTCCAATGTTCAGCTGGAAGTAGGAGAAAATACATGTATTTTGAGCAAAAGCTTAGACTATTTTTACTACGTATTTTGTGGTTGTGTCACTGGAATTAGTATTTATCTAGATAAAGCTGATTAAAGGCAATTAATAGCTCAGAACACCTTTACACACTTGAACTTGCTGTTATGTACTTTGTCATACCTTTATTAAGTTTAATAATTCTCAGCTGTAGAAATAATTAATTTAATTTTGGTTTCTCAATGTAATGTGCAAATGCTCAGCATTGTGAGGTAGTGTTATATTTGTTGACTGCTGAGTCCTAAACCTGCCCAGAATTTTCATAGTTGTTTATGTGTTTTTCCATTATTAGAATCTATGAGAGAACACATTTGCACAGATAACTCTGCCTTGATCTCCTTTTGTAATGGATATTGTAGTTACAGATTAGTTTATTCAAATCTTCTTAGAGATGAAGAATAATAAAAAAAAAAAAACAAAAAAAAACCAAAAAACAAAAACCTTACATGGGATTTATTTGACTTTCAAATTAATTCAGGTAAATACTTCTAATGGACTTTTCCAAGTTTTAAACACTGCATTCTGATACAAGTCATGCCTATCAATGTAATTTCAGCAATAATGTTGACATAAGTATATGCCCAAACATTGCTGTAATGACTGAACCATTTTTGTGTGAGTTATATTTAAGATTGTTGATAAACAATTAAAACAATTTTCCTCTTCCTTTCATTTTCAGCTACACCATTATGTTACCATGAACTATGAAGCTTTTCTGAAATTCCATCCTTTTCTTCAAAAGTTATCCTTTTTTTTTTTTGACATTTTATATTGGGAATTAGTCATCTAGGTTTTGATCACTTAACATATCACTTAACAAATATGTAACAATAAGATACATGCTTTCTGTATTATAGAACGTTATGTCTCATATTGAATTTTTACTTTTTGTACTGAACTATGGAGTCTGGTGCACTAAGATAGAACAGCTTCCTGATAAGAATAAAGATATAATTTATTTCCAGTTTGTAGTAAAGCTTGAATATTCCAGTTTCATGTAATCATAGAAAGGTAGATCTTGGAAGGGACCTCTGAAAATCATCTAGTCCAAGCCCCATGCCATCACAGGAACGCCTAGGGCTTGTCACACAGGAACAAATCCATGTAAGTCTTGAAAGTCTCCAGAGAATGAGACTCCACAGCCTCCCTGGGGTTAATTTGTGAAGGGATGTAAATCCAACACTACTTTAAAATACCTTAGAAGATAGTTGTTTTGTAGAAAACATATTTATATAAAGCTCTTTTAAAAAATAAACAAAAAAGTAATAGAATGACTCTTAATAAGGATGATTTGATGATTAAACAGAGTAAAAAGGATGTAGACACCAATGCCTTGATCTGATAATCACAGGAGAATTTTAATGCCCATTCAGGTACTAATCTGTGGCATTTAAAGTGAATGTATCATACATTTTTTTGCTTTAAGCTCACTCACAAATGTTGGTTTCCTTATATTGTTGTGTCAGGTATTTTCTTTCAAGAGGCTTAACCTGACTTTCCAGTCTTGATCCTCATGCTTTTCAAAAAACCTTGTAAGTGCTCTGTCCCTGATGGCTATGCAATGTAAAATGTAGGATCATGAATTAAATGAGCAAGTTAAGCCCATTAAGTGGACAAGTCCCATGGAAGTTGCAGGAAAATATGTGTAACTAACCAGCAGAATAATCAAATGTAATTATGTCAAAAAACCCAACATTTTCTGATATAAACGATTGATGTTGAACTTGCAGTTTGAAATGTAGATGCAGCCTAAGAGTTCCTGGGAATTCACTTCTTTCCATCTCTATGACATTATTTTTGTTTCTTATAGTTGGAGAATGTGTATTAAAGTATGGACAAAAATATATATATTTGCACAGCCTGCATAGCCATTGAAAGGAAAAAAATTACCATTTTTTTTACATCCTGGTATCCATTTCCTATCTTTTTTAACACTACTATTGAGACAATTCATCACTCATTATAGAGTGGTAATAAGTTTTAGTCTGTGATGTTTAATCCAACAGTCTTTTGGCTCTCTCTGGACCTGGGAGTGGGATGCAGGTGCCTATGCATTTTTATCCAGAGACACTTTAGACACCCACAAGTATCCTGACTACTCTTCAACTGCCACATTACATAGATACAAATCTCCTATTGTTTCTGTACAAGGTAAGTGTCTCAGACTCCTAAGATATAACAAATTGATATAGACACATATGAGCAGGCAGCAGAATTTCTCTTTGAAAGTCAAAACACCTCCGTGCACTTGAGAATACCAGCTTCACATTTTAGTGAGGAAAACCTTGCCTCAATTTTTAATTAATCCTGAGTTCTGAATTTATAGTGCAGTGTTGATTCTTTTTTTTTTTTTTTTTTTCCCCAAGAAACTAGGTAGAAAAGATTATGATAAAAAATACAGTTTATGGGTAATGCTTCAATGCCTTCACATATCTACATAGCTGGTTGATTACCCATGCTTTTCTGTAGTCCTGTTAGTCTCATGTAAAACAAGCAGTTCAATATCTAAAAGAATGGGACTACATGTACAAATCCACAGAGGCCCCAGTGAATCATGTTTCTTTATCCCATGTGGTTATCCTGTGTTCAAACCTTTAAATATTTAAATATATATTAATTTCAACCATACATCTTCTCAAGAGAATAAATATTCCTCAAAATGTTGTCACAGTTCTTCTACTATGATATTTTTTTGTTTTGTTTTTAACCAGATAGTTCTGAATTTATCATTTACACCACCGTAATAATGTAAGTAAGTACCAGCATCTGGAAATGTTTTGTGGCTTCCACAGTTACGTTCTTTCCTAGACACATTTTATGCATGTTATTACCTAAGAGCACATTAATCCCAGCTCCCCTCAAAATGTTTCTTCTTTTCTTTCTTTCTTTTACAGAAACCTATCCACACTGTCAGGGAAGAAGTGCTGGTACACTGGAACAAATTGATTAGTCTGGAGTTCCATCAAAGAATGATTTCAAGGGGCACGGTGGCACATTTTTTCTTCAGAGTTCAAAGCATTGTTTTAATCTTTAATGATGATGGAGAAATTAGTTCATTACTTTAAGTTTCCTATCTTGAAGCTTATTTCAAAATCAACCCTGATCCAAGTGGTACCTCTAAAACCTGTTCCATGTACACTGCACCAGCAATAAAATGAGGTCAGCATCTCAAGCGCTTCTTTATTTCACAGCTTTCTGTAGTATATACAGAAGTATCTAGAAGACAGTAGATGGACAGCTAATGGCATATGCGATCTTCCTGAAGAAAATGTATAGAGATAACTCTGTATTGTGGAACAGGACAAGGCAGGCACTATGCACCTGACTGATTAGTGTCAAAATTATCACAGTCCTGTTTCCAGAGGTATTCAGTATTCCTATCCTCCACCACCACACCAATATTGGAGGCCAAACTGTCTTTCTTTGGAAACTTATTTAGCATGACGAAAAGAAGATCTGCTCTCTAGTCATATTTGCAAAATAATGGAAGACACAAGCCCTTCCTTAACCTCTCAGTTTATATTAGATGTAAGGATTTCTAATGGGTCCCCTTTTAGAGGGTGATACTTTGTATTAGATGAAAATTTATGATTATAAAAGTCCACCACATAAACATTATTCATGACATTTTGTGGAATACCAGTATTTACATTTTTGTAATTTTCAGGCTGGCTTGAGCCAACTCAAGGATCATGGATAGTTGAAGAGAGTTTACTTTTTAAAATAAAAAAAAAAAAAACCCTGGTTCCAGAATGAGCCCATCCTCAAATCACAGTTACATTTAAACCACTATACCTGAGCAGTAGCCTTTCATATACACTAACTTCTCAGCTTTCCATTTCCTTTGGTATTTTCAAGGTCAGAGGGTAAGAAAAAAAAACAGTTCTCTGTATGATACTGAGAACTGAACACCACATACTGCTTTTGAATAACAGATGATTTCCTTTGCAGGACATAACTGCTAAACCCTTCCCCTCCTCCCCAGCCCTCTGGCATTCCAGCTGAGATAATCAGTAGAAAGGGACTTGGCATCAAATGCAAATGTGAAACAGGATGGTGTGAAGCTGCTTACCAAGCTGTTAGAGGCAGAGAAAAAACAAAGATCTGTACCAGATAAAAAACTTTAATCCTATCTGCAATGATATAAAGGAAGAAAAAGGCAGATGTTAAGATGATAATTTTGGCGATCTGGAAATCTGGTAGTGAGTTCAAAAATGGTAAATTAAATTAAGTACAGAAGAATAACTACCTCTTTCAAAACAGAGCAGGACAGAAACTCCAATAGAGAAAGCATCATTAGAATTTGGATACATTTACTCTGCAGGCAACTTTTCCTTTCTGCTGAGGTCTATCTTGCTTTAAATTATCCATTGTATCCATTCCTCACTTCTGTTAAAAGTCACCTGCAGCTCTGTAGAATTTGCAGTCTTGTGGAGATAATAGCAAGGAAAAAAAATGAGCTGTTTGGAAATGATGAAGGAAAAAAAGAATAAGCTCCACAAGTATAGGGTAAAATTGTTCAGTTATACAATATATTAGTTAAAAATGAGTTCAGAAGAGAAATGCAGATGGTGGCCTACTGCTTCAGCACAGCAGAGTTTTGTCAGCTGAACGGTTTTTGAGTTGTTCTGCTTTGGACTTACAATAACTACCAGTGAAGCACAGCTGGTGTTCATAAGGAAGAAGTATAGTAGTCTACTTATGTGAAAGAAGTGATTGCATAGGCAAAATTATTAAAAAAAAAAAAAAAAAAAGAGAGAGACATCAGTTAAAAAAAGTGTAAGTCATCATTATAGGGGAAAAAAAGTAGTTATGCATCTTCTTCCCTAGGTTGTAGCAAGGTACATATTTGCAAAATGGAGGTACATGAAGAAAACTGTCCATTATGTCACACAAGATTTAAATTACTGCCTAATATATATATATATATATTTAGATTAATTTGAATTGAAGTTTCTGGTTTTCTTTGGAGAAATAGCTCAGCAATACTGAGTCAGTGTCTGATTTGAATTATTTTTTTTGTGTCAAAGTTTAGGGTCATGGCAGTCATCTAGACCTATAATAAATGCTCTCTGTTAACCTCTTTGCCTACCCAAGGGGGAAGAGAAAGAAAATAAGGAAGACAAACATTGATTAGAAAAGGTAGAAGAGCTTTAATGAAAGTAATAATAAGAAAATGGAATACATACAAATATATACAAAACCAGTATTGAACCCATTCTCCACCTAATGCTGTGGATCAGGCACTGTGAAAGTCCAAGGCTGGACTCAGCAGCAGACAGGAACCAGGTTCAGGATCTGGATTCTGGTACCAGATTCAGGAACATATGGATTGGGATCAAAAGCAACAGAGGACAGAGTCCTCTTCAGATGCTGGCCATTGAAGAAGAGAACTTGACCCTTGTGATACCTCAGCTTTATACTAAATATGACGTATATGGGATGGAATAACTCACTGGTCAGTTTAGCGTCACCTGTTCTGTCTGCTCCTCCCTGCAGGCGCAGCCTTTCACTTTCTGCACCCCCCGCAATGTGGTGCACAAGATCCAGCAGTGGCCTTGGTCTGCATACCAGTCCTTGGTAGTAAATCCAAACATGGGATGTCACCACTGTTAGAAGTATACACTGCCTGTTAAAACGTGCTTCTAACTTCAGACAGTGCAGTTAGTTAGAAGAATTTAAATAAAAAATAAAATAACTGAACAAAATGTGTTCTGTTCTCACTCAAACCAGGACATTTTGAGTGTATTAGAAAGCTATTAGCTATCATACTTACTATATTTTTTAAAATTCATAATTTAGATATTACATTTTTTCCTTTTAAAAAATAAAGCTATGGAATTGAAATTACAGAAACAAATGAAAAAAACCATCTCTTAATACTATTGCAAATCTTATCACTTTTTTGGACCACAGAAAGTGTGTAAGAATATGTCAGTTCAAAGCCTGGTTGGTTTTTTTTTTTAGAATAAACTATCTTCAGCTTTCTTCCAGCACATTTTGAATTCTGTTGTGAGGCAGTCTTTATGCATACAGAAAGTAATGTATTGTGAACTGTTTATGGGTAAAATTCTGGAGTCACAGGATCAGTTACAACACAGGAATCTTAAAATATAAATGAATACATATATACATATGTGTTTGTGTATGTGTGTGATTATTTCTTTCTTGATCAGAGACCTTTTTATTGCTATTATGCTGAGCCTTAGTATGTTTGTTTTGGAAATGTACTTTATTAACATGACTCTGGAATTTGGAATCTTAAGAAAATTATCACATACACCGTAGATTTATTTAATTTATAGTTTTGGTATAAATAATATTTAAACTTTGTGACATAAAGGAATATATTTATGATGGTATATTTTTAGTTTATTTCTAAGTAGAACCTACAAGTAAATTGGTAAATTGATATTTTACATTATAAATAATTATGTTAAATAATGTTGAGATAAATACAGAGATATCCCAGTCTCAGAGAGGAGACTGAAAAAATATTTCTAACTTAGTCCTGTGGGATATATTAGTGTTCTCACTGACTTTTATTTCGTTTGAAATTCCAGAAGAATGACAGCACGTCCAAGTTAAACCTACATCTTTCCATTAGAGTTGAGGGCTTTAAGGATTCCTAAAATGCAATTGTAAACACATTAACATGATCAGTGCTCCCACTATCAGTGCTTCCATTTCCTTAGTGGAAGGATTCAGAAAATAACTTTATACTTATTGCAGTGGTTTTGTTTCATCTTCAGAGCAGCCTGAAAAATTAAAAAAAAAAAAACAGCTTGCCAAGTATCCTTCCTCAGCATACTCTGACATATTTTGAATTTTGCTAAAGTCCCTTTTACCCTTCACTCATGTAAATTAAATACAAGCAAAAGCAAAGATCAATTCAGAATCTCAAAACATAGTGAAAAAAAAAAAAGAAGTCATGAAAGGGAAGGCTGGTCCGGTGATTTGGTCTTTTATAAACAAAGGATCTGCAAATTACAGTTTGCTCTGCATTAACTGTCACAGATAAAATATTTGCCTGTCCCTCCACTTCTTGATTTCCTGTGGGAATAAGAGAGCAAAATTTATTTCTAGGAAATATATTACTATTAACAATACTAAGGATGATTAATCCAGAAAGCACAAACACAGAGGTGGAAGAATCTTCGTTACTTGAATCACAGCTATCTACAGAATTCTGTAAGTTCTCATATTTGATTGCTGACAAACTGGTTTGTAAAGTTAGAATATCATGATACTTCTAAATAAATAAGAAAATGAGAAGAAAAATGGACTGTGATCTGCTATTAAAGGGCCTTTATATGACAATACAACATCAGTCCTCACTTGCTCAGGGCCTAGTTGATCACTCTAGGTTCCTCTCCCAACAAGAAGATTACTATTTCTCTTTAATGAAAGCATTGTTTGAGCACTGTCCCAACTTCCTTTGTATCAACACAATGGCAAGAAGGTGCTCCATTTTACAGGAGAAGGGTTGCTGGGGCAATGCAGAGTATGGCATGACTAGTCCTACTGAAGTCAACTATATTGATTACAGAAGTAAAAGTAAGGACTTTTGTTCATGGGATTATAAAATGCATGAAAGAGTAAAACAACTTTTAGTTATTTGGATCTATTTAGTTATTTGGAGTTTCAGCACAATAGAGCTAGAGCCTTTGTATTCCTATCAGAATGCATATAAGAAATTTAAAATATAATAATTAGATAAGAAATAATAGTAATGTAAGATGCAGTATCAAATTACACTTTGGTCTGCTACTGAAAAGCAATTTAGAGACCCTGAGTCAAAATTTACAGGACTGAACAAGAGTTGCACCTTCTTTCTGGTTTCATTCTGGTCACAATATTTACTTCTGAAACTGTTCTATGATCAGTTCAGACAAAACAGCTCTCACCCTGTTTTCAAAGAACTTTTTTTTCTGATAATATTACCCTGAAAGTAAAGCTAGATGGAGCTAGAGCATATTAATATATTGCTGCAAATTTAGTGCTCCTTGACCACTTGAACTAAATCTTCTTGGTTATGCCAATAAATGGAGGTGCAAAACTGAAGATAGAGTTTGATTGATGGTTATGGAGAAAGAAGTAGTGCTGTTTCCAAAAAATGTGAATGGAACAGTTTCTTATCAAGAAGAGTGTTGTTAAATTCAAAATATTTCCCCAGAATATAATGCTAATTTTTCACAATATTTTTAAATCAAAAAGTCTTTTTGCTTTTCAGTTTTAGTTTACTATTTGTCTTGGTTTGAGTGAGAACAGAACTAATTCTGTTCTGTAATTTTATTTTTCAGCTCAGTTCTTCTAACTAACTGCACTTTCTGAAGGTAGCAGCCTGTTTTCAACAGAGTGTCTGCTTCTAGCAGTGATAACACCTCATTTTTAGAGCTACTACCAAGGATTGGTATGCAGACCAAGGCCACTGCTGGATCTTGCGTACCACATTGGGGGGTGCAGAAAAATGAAAGGCTTCACCTGCAGGGAGGAGTGGACAGGACGGGTGACCCTAAACTGACAAATAAGGTATTCCATCCCATATACGTCATATTTGGCTTAGAGCTGAGGGATCCAAAGGGTCTTTGTGGCTTTTCTCCCCTCTTGGATTGCTTTGCCATCTTTGCTTGGCTCAGCTTGGGTCCTCTTTTGTTTCCTTCCTCGGAACATGCAAGGAGGCCTCTGTCCATTCTGCCTTCAATCCCGGTCTGTGTGTTCCTGAACCCGGTACCAGAATACAGCTCCTGAACACAGTTCCCATCTGCTGTGGGGCCCAGTCTGGGACTCCCCCGATGCCTGCTCCACAGCATCAGTGGTGACGGTGATGTAATTACCATCGGGGGGTTGGATTCGATAGTGGTTTTGTATATATTTGTATGGATTTCATTTTTATAATTATTAATTTCATTTTCATTAAACCTATTCTGGTTTCCTTTTCTAATTGCTAAGTCTCTCTTCCTTATTCCCTTTCTCCTTCCATCTGGGGAGGGCGGGGGGGTTAACAGAGAGTGTCTGTTATCGGTCTAAGGGTCTGCCCTGACCCTAAACCATGACACTATTCTAATTTCAATATCATTGTTTCATTTTGACCACAATAAAATCTTTCATTTCAAGTAAGTTGAGTAAAACATTTACACAATTATAGTTTTAATAGGTTCCTAATTTAATATGTATATTTATAAAAGAAACGTCTAAAGACAACACTTTATTTTTTTAATCCAATATTATAATAAACTCCCATTCCTTTTTAATTTCTTTTTCTTTACGTAGAACAAGAAACTCACAAAGTATTAGAGTTTTTACTGCAACAAATGTTCTATTTTATGTCTCTGAAAATTACATATTTTTTAGTTGCGAAGCTAGTTTGCTGCAGAGTTCACTTCAGGTGCTGTTCTGATTATGAAGGAGGTGTGAACACTGTGGAGAAGCATAGTAGATTGCCTGTCATATGACACAGAATACGTATCGCACAATGTTAATGGAAACAGAGGAAGTTAATGTTCCTTTTAGCTTCCACTCTTGGCCTTTCTCCCTCACCTGCCAGTAATTACATCCCGCATTCACGGCTAATATTCAGAATTAGAACAGCTTTCTTTAGAC
The DNA here is from genome assembly GCA_025345505.1 of Todiramphus chloris collaris. Lineage (NCBI taxonomy): Eukaryota > Metazoa > Chordata > Aves > Coraciiformes > Alcedinidae > Todiramphus > Todiramphus chloris. Next base: position 33,092,783 of record JANVCC010000021.1, on the reverse strand, counting down.
ATTTTTAACTGATTGTCTTCCTTGTAAGCAGTGTCATCAAATCTATAGAATCATAAATGTAACTAAGTATATGCACCAGCATCCAAAATATAGTGAAACATCAAAAGTTAGAGGGGCTTTCAGTAGCCTTAACCTATAGCATACAGCAAACAGACAAGAAATAAAGAAAGGTCTCTCACTATCTCTTCTGTGACTCACAACATTACAAGGCTGTATATCATATATTTCTTGTATATCATCATATATTTATTCCCTACATCATGATTAATTAAATTTAGGCAAACTTACTGAATAAATCAATTCTCATTGGTATCATCAAGGATACAAAAAACATCTGTCCCTTTGCAGGATTGTGGCAAATATCTGCAGAGAAAAAAATATGTTTTAGTTTGGAATCCAGAGTTCTTGTCTTCAAGAGAAGAACAGGATGACACAGATTTTAGCTTACAGCAGATTTTCATTACAATGTACCATCTTAATTGAAATAATTTCATTATTCAATACAAGATGTTCTTACCTTCCTAAAAGTTAATGCTCAATGTCATTAGTCAACATATTTTAAGAGCAAGGATGAATTTCATAATAGTTCCAAATACCTTATCAGTATATGTACACCTAGAAAGGACATACAGTCTAAAAATCTAACAGAATTACAGATGTAAATTTTATTTTTCCTTACGGGAAAAAAACCCCACAAAACCAACATCAATCCCCCCCCAAAACAACCCCCAGAAATCCAACCAAAACCATTTATGTCTGTGGCAATAGTTTTAATCCTAGCACATCTTAAACCCCCTAATAACATCTTTGTCTCACGACTGAGCAGTCTGGATTTTTACAGAACCTAGCTTAATGTATGCTCAGAAAAAGAATAAAACTATTCAAGATCTTTCTGTTGCACAAAAGCAGAATGGCCACAAGGAAATGTAAAGATTAACTCTGCAAGTGAAAGTAAGAGCTAGCATTTTTGCAGCTTATCAGGTTCCCTGACTGGAATACCTATAGTCTAAGCACAGCAATAGGAAGGTGTAAATGTAAATTAATCCACACAATTCAGTAAAGAAGAAGAAAAGGAACAGTGTGAAAGTATGATGACATGTCAAGAAACTGAATCGTGAGAATAGTCACATTAGAGGTCCACTTTATTTACTATCCTCTCTTAACCAAAAAAGTTCTCATTTGCCAGAATTCATCTTATACAAATTTAATTTTTTAATTGCTGCACCTACTATCTGAACCTTGCTACCTGTAGGATCTTTCCACAGTCTGTGAAAAGAGACATAGACAAAAGTTGATTCAGATCTTTGATAAAGCAATGGTTAATTGTTTATACACTTCTTAGAGGCCATTTGCAAGTAGAGTTCCTCAGGGGTCTCTCTTGGGCCATGTCCTGTTTAATACCTTTTCTAATGACCTGGACGAGGCAGAGATGACAAATTACACTCTAACCAAGTCTGTGGATAACTCTAAACTTCGTGGGCTTATGTGCCTATATGTGCATGTGGAGTCAATATGCATGAAGGCACAGCTGTCATCCAGAGGGACCTAAAAAGCTCAATGCAATAAGACAATAGGAATTACATGATAAGCAAATAAAAACTCCTGCACCTGTGTGTGCCAGCCTCATATTGGTACAGGTTGATGATTGACTTGTTGGATAGTAGTTCTACTAGAAAAGGCTTAGAGGTCCTTTTGAGTATCCTCAAGCCCTGACAACAGTGAATCCTAACACCTTACTGGGCTGCATCAACATGAATGTGATCAGTAGATAGAAAGTAGTTATTATTATCCTTTACTCATTAGACTGAATCAGGAATACTTCACCCAGTTTTAGTCACAGAATACAAAAAAAGCATCGATAAACATGAGCAAGTCTAGCAGAGAATGACAAATGTTAACAGAATGTATGGTGTTCAGTAGCTGAATCTGGTTATGATACTGAATCCTCCGAGCTGAAGAAAAGCAGTAGATAGAAATGATCAAATCTTTTTTCAACATGATAACAGAAGGAGATTCGCATCTCCCAACTGTACAGGAATGCTGTAAGCACAGTTGCTCAATAGACCTGAAACTTAGTATTGCCATGTGACATGATTCCAAATTCACAGCTAGACTTGGCTGTATAGTATGCTTCAATGTACAACAATCTAGCACCACGGCATGCTTTAACATGTGTCTGTGGTGTATGGCTGGGCGATAATGAAAATACTTGTCCCTAGTCTGATAATCTCTGTTCAAGAAATTCATCTGAATAATAAACACTACTGCTTGCCTTCTCAGTTGGTGACTAAAATGACTCACTTTCTTGAGCTGCTTGGAAAATACTGAGGTATATTTTGATTTTTTACTATTAGTGAAGGGCAGTTCTTGTTTCTGTTGACAGTCCTCATGTACGATTGTCTGGCAAATTTATGGATCTGTATTAAACATAGAAAATGCACCTCAGCTGAATGATATATTTAGATTGATCAGTGAGGTATTTCAGTTTCAGGTGTACAGTTTTAAATTGTAAGAAAAAAAAATAGCCTAATTTTTTGTTTGATCATTTGCTATACATCAGCCTGTGTGAACAGAGTTATGCCAGTTTAAACCTGTTGAATAGACAACCCACACAAGCTTTAGAAATTTTAAAATTACAGTACTGCTGGCCCTTTTAGGAGAAGTATCATCACAGTAAGATTCAGGCTTATCCCGTTTGCTGAAAAGAGATTTTGTCTTCAGTAGGTAGTGAAATTAAACACTTCCTATTGCAAGACTTCCTCCAGGAAAAAGGTTATTCTTTCCCCAGGGGAACAATCCAATTTTACAGTGATTAGAATTTCTATTAAAGATACAGACTTCTACAGTATGACTTTCTCTCCAGTAGATTAACAGAAAGCTTTTATGGACACAGGGAATCACTTATGATCACCTAATCTGGCTTTGACAATGCAAAGGTCATGGAGCTCTTCCATCTTTTACTTGAGCTAAATCTGATTAGATATAAATTGGTGTTTCAGAAGGAAGAAAGCTCTTTCTGTAAAAGCATCAAGTGCTGGAGAATTTACTACATTTTTAAGTAATCTCTTTGATGGAATGTTTATTTTTACCAGTTATTCTTACTCGTGTAGTTTAGTTTGTTGGTATATTGTATTTTGTTTCAAAGAGCCCTGTAACTTCTGGCACAAATTATTGTGCACTTTCTTTCCCCATGTAGCGTACTGGTAGGGAATTTTCTTTTGACAGAATATATTTCTTTCTTTTACTTGACCTCTTGCCAAGATCAGATACACAAGAACATTCCTTTGCTTAGGAAAAGTGTAATACGGAAGAGTCAAATACAGTGATAATTTTGGTATGCAATGAGAACTAGCAGATTTGTCTAAATGTAGGCATCTAGTGCCATTTGAGATGCCTTAAAGTATATAATCTGACCTCCAGCTGTCACTACAGAAGAGCTCAAGTGATATGTTATATCGTATCTGCCAGTTCCACATAGATACACTAGGACATCTAAAAATGGCACTAAGCATCTAACTGTGAACAACTAAATCCAAGCACAGAGAACCGTTCAGCTCATCCTAAAATAGATGTCAACATTTGGTCAACTAAGTAGCTTTCCAGACACTGCTGAGAGATATTCAGTTATGTGAACATAGATGTCTAAACCTATTTGAGACTCTCTAGCATACCCCAGATGTCTGCCAGGACTGACAGGTGAGGCACTAGACTTACTACATACCTGGACTTTTCTGGAGTGGCAGTGGGAGACCATGTAGTGGAAGAACAGAATTATACCACTGAGTTACAAATCAGTGAAGAGGTAATAACTAAGCATGATAGTACAATAGTGAGTGTGTAATGATTTCATTTCTAGCAAACAGAAACATATGCTCTGTAAAGAGCACCTTCACACCAATAAAGATTCCTGGTCCAGTTGCTACCAGCATCACAACCTTGGGAAAACACAACACTCATGCTACTGCTGTCTTTCAGGATCCTGAGGGCACTACCAGCCTTACTGGCACTGATCCCCTCTCTTGTGGGGTCCCCCTTCACTGACAATGGCCAAAGACACCATTTCAGCCTCTGACCCAGTGATGCTGCAGTAGGGCCAGCCTTCAGCTCCCCACAGCCCTCTGCTGCCAGACATGTGTTTCATATTCTAGCACAGTCTTAGCCTGTCCCTGACCCCAGGGAGATGCTCTATGCCTTGGGCTGGAGCTGCCCTGGCTGCCCTGCTCCTGGCTTCCCACACAGGAACCCCCCCTGAGGGGGCAAACAGTGCTCCTGACCCCCAGCCCACATGTAGTTGCTGGCCCTTACAGCATCCTGAACCTGACCAAGCCTTGTCTGTCACTCCTGGGTGTTAGACATAGCAGTTCCACCTTGGGCTCAGGGTTCTATTTGGTGCTTGGCTTCCATGGATATAAAATTACTAAGGGATATTGTTTTCATATGTTGTGCTTTCTAATTTGAATGGTCAGCATGAACCTCCAATGATTTCACTCAGGCCAATCTCTTTGATTTTCCACATAGAATCATAGAATCATTAAGGTTGGAAAAGATCTCTAAGGTCATCAAGTGCACCTGTCAACACAACACTATCATGACCACTAAACCATGTTCTGAAGTGCCACGTCTACACTTTTTTTTGAACACCTCCAGGCATGGTGACTTCACCACCTCCCTGGGCAGTCTGTTCCAATGCCTCACCACTCTTTCAGTATATAAATTTTTCCTAATATCCAATCTAAACCTCCCTTGGTGCAACTTAAACTCATTTCCTCTTGTCCTAAAGATAGGCATCTAGTAGCCATTACCTGGGTTGCTATCATGTTCTGACTTTCTGCCCCAAAAGTGTTAAAAGTATATAATATTGTTATTTCCCCTATGCTTCCTTGTCTCATTTCCATACAGACCTAAACCATTACAGAAGGGCACATGTAGTCCAGAGCTCAACAGTAAGCCTTCTCTTCATCGGTGTTTCTTTCGTTTTCTTGGTACATACCAGAATCACCCAGTAAATTAAACGGTGAGTGGTTGTAGCCAAGTACTCAACTGCATGGTGCTATTTGCTTTGTGACAGAGGTAACAGCATAATCACTGAAAGTGGCAACAATGGAGAGTGATTTTACTTTTTGCTGTTCCTTACTTCAGTTTTTGCATGGTTTGATAAATCTGATAAATTTCACAGACAATTTACAAAACAATTGAAAAAAGTATTTTACAGGTGTTCCGAATATGTCATGATAGGACAAGAACAAATGTCATCAGGTTGTGCCAGGGGAGGTTTAGGTTGGACATCAGAAAAAATTTCTTCACTGAAAGGGTTTATTAAGCAGTGGAACAGGCTTCCCAGGGAGGTGGTGGAGTCACCATCCCTGGAGGTATTTAAAAGATATGTTTTAGTGGTGGGATTGACAGTGTTAGGTTAATGGTTGGACTCGATTATCTTATAGGTCTTTTCCAATCAAACTGGTTCTACATCTTGAGAAATATTGTACGCTGAATACTGTAGTCAAATATATAGTCTGCACAGAAATAAATAAATACATCTGTGTACTACAGAAATTACAGTCTATTCAATTCTCTTTGTTCAAGGCACTATATTTTTCCATTTGAAAATATTTTACTGCAAAGATAACTATTAATAATGAAAAGGACATAGATGAAGTCAGTGCTGTATTAGTCTAGAAATACATCTCTGACACTAACTCCATCTCTATCCTCTTCTTCAGAGAGAAATGCAAATTTTGTTTATCAAGTTATGCAATATTGTCTTAACTTCATTAGTAGATGGTAGGTCTTCAGTCTTGTGTTCCAAACTGTTTACTTTACTGATAAACCTAGCCATTTTAAGTTAAAACTAATTTGAATCCTTGTTTTAAATTGTGATCATGAATAACAAAAATCAATTAAACTTCATAAAATAAACATAATACCAGTAATGAAATGAATGAACATGAACATATCACACATCTTTCCATTACTATGCTACAATTTGTGTTTATCAGGTTATTGTCTGTTCCTACACTTCTAAAAAGAAAAAAAAAAAAAAAAAAAAAAAAAATTACATGGAAATTGTTTGCCATTTTAATGTTTCCTTCTTTTGCAGTTAATAAAAGCTTTTCAGTATTGCAGTTGCTCCACTGAGCTCAAAGATCATTGTAAAGGACAGAGGAATAATGAATCCTATTTAAAAAAATAAAGAAATGTAGACACAGAGTGGCAAAGCAGTTTACTTTTGATCACTTATCAGGCCACTGACAGAGGTAGATCTAATTCTCATCTAAAATGAGATGTTAGGTATTTAAAGTATTTGGAATTTGTTCCACAGCTGGTTGTGGACACAACGTTAAACATGAGGTTTGAAACTGAGGTGTACAAAGAGAGCTTCTTATTAGGGCAGGGCTAAATACTGTTGTCTGTACTTTATAACCAACATACAAACATGCATATATATATATGCACATATACACAGACTCTCTATACTTTTTTAAATATTTCAGGAGAAAAACTTCATCCTGTCATTCTTATTTGATGTGATCATGCTATATTTATTGTGTAGTCCCTGAGGGCTTTTAAAATGATAATGTGTCTGGTGATTTTCAGCTCTATGTTGGAAGTACCTAGAGTTTTAATTATGGCTGACAGAGCAGGATATCTTCCCAAAGAAACAAAATCAAGTGCAAGTTGACAGATTTGACTCAAAGAAAACCAGGGAGAGGAGTGGGAAGGAGAAGCAACATGGAAGAAAAATTTAATATGAACCCTCTGAAAACTAGTACAACTGAAATATGAAAGAATTCTGAAAGGAATAGAGCCCTGAGTAGTACTGGAAAAAAAATCAAGGTCTCCCCACAAAAACAATTATGTTCTCTCCTCTGAGAAAAATTAACACCATATATAAATCTGAATGAATCCTTATCTGGGGAAAAAAAAAAAAAAAAAAATTAATAATGTTAAATCTTTTGCATTTTATAGAAGACATTGCATCAAAAATACGAAATGACACATCCATATTGTCACTATTGTTTTGATGTTTTATTCAAATCCTGTATTTTTGTTATCTGCAACATTGTCTCCTTGATATTTTTCTCATTTTCATAGAGTGATCTTGGGGTCTGAATAAAATATCTCAACATTTCACATTACTTAGCATTTTGATATCTTTATCCATCTTGTTTTTGTAATTGCAGGAGAATGAACTGGTAGACTTGAAACTAATAAGATGCAGTTAAAAATAATCTTTTAATGTTGACAGGGATTAAGTTGTAATGACTTTTTGGTTCAATTAATTTAATGAAAAATAAGTAAGATTTTCCCTATTATTAGAGAGGTTTGGAAGATGAGAGAAACATGAAATTCTGTTAAGCTTTTTGCACCAACTGATAAGATGCAGATGGCCTGTGACAACCACATAAACTGAGCTTGGTACTTAACTATCAATAGTGGCAGAATTGTTGATAATTACAATAAAGCATAAGCTGTAATCTCCATTTATATTGAAGTTTTGTACATACATCATGTTAACTTTGAAAAGTGAAGCATAATGTTTCATTAGATATATTTCCCCTGCATTGGAAGAAATAATGCAAAATCATTATAACCACAGAAACTTGTGATATGAAATGAACTGAAAGAATGGCATTTTTTATACAGACTTTAAATTAAAAATGAAAAATATAAAATATTTTATAAATTTGCTTTTATTCCTTTGGCACTCTTGTTCTTAACTTTTTTAACAGTTCAGTATTGCCTTAGTTTTGTTTGTAAACTAGTAGTTGTAGACCTGCAGACATGAATGATAACTTTCTATTTATTAAGAAAGGTATTTTCTTTTCTTGACAGATATTTTCTCTCCTCCTTTTTTTTTTTTTTCTTTTTGTTTTTTTCTTCTTTTTACACTTATAATAGCAGGCAGTGGTTTTTAAATACTTTGTTATTTTGGTATTTGGAAATACTTTAATCACTTTCCATTTTTTAATTCTATAATACTATTTTTTAAAAAGAAATTATCATTATCATAGCAAGATATCTGCTGCCTGCACTTAGCATTTAGCCATTCAGGGCCTCATTTCTGACTTATAAGTCACTGTTCATTCCCTCATGACTATTTTGAGAGAGAAGATTACACTACACATACTTTTCATTCTGTCAAGTGTTGGAATATTATATACATTTGTCATGACAGTTAAGGGGAACACTGCTGTTAATTTAATCTCAAACACAAAATCCAAAATATCACTTTTAGGTTAGGTACTTTTCTGTGTACACTAAAACCCTCTGAAATATTCAGTAAAACTGCATCTTAGTTTGTTTTCATATCTTGTGTGAGTTACAAAATGCATGGAAAATGAGCATTCTAATCCTTAGAAATTGTAAAACACAGTTTCTTCAGTGTTTGTCTGCTCCACTGTCCCCTGTAAGTTTGACATGTTAAATGGCAGATTCTCCTTACCTTTGTTACTCAGTTCATTCCCACAGGAATTAAACAATCTGACATAACTACATCCAACCTCCTCCTCCTAGTGTTTCATAATGCATACAAAAACCATACCTTCCATTTACTATGAATACACAGATATCACACTTCTAAGGTAGAAACACTGATTCAAAGTATTTCAGAACAAATTGTTCATGTTTTCAAGAATGTTACAAAATAAACTTAATAAGATAAAGATCTCAAACATAAATATGTATTGGTAGTTTCTAACACATTTCTATTGAACAATAATTTAGATTAAATATGGTGAATTTATTTTTCATCATCTCTATAGTAATTCTCTAATATAAAAGCCTTGAAAGATGGAAACTGTGGATAAGAATCTTACTACAGAAAGAAAACAAAAATGAACAAACAGAAAATGGTTTCCCTTTACCTTGACAAGTGAACTCACTACTTACAGTGTACAATTTATATATAAGAAATACCAGAATTATTTTTAAAAGACAATAAATCACTAATATTTATCACAAAATAAAGTCATACACTTAAGAGAGGAATTGATATTTTACCCTCAAACTGTCTGAAGGAAGGGAATGCCTTAAAACATGTGAAACCTGAAAATTGATGAGTACTGTGGCATTTTGGGGCATCTCTATTTCATGAGGATCTTGTTGCAAGACTTGTTCATAAGTCAACACAATATTTTCTGGAATATAAGTAGAAAATAGTGATATGATCGATCTAATTGAAATCAACACACAGTGCATTAGAGAAATAATCATTATCTATTCTATAGAAATTCCTAATATAGAAAGCCAGTGATGAAAACCTTTGATGAAAAAAAGTAAAGAAATACAAGAGCTCTAAGACAAATAGATATACAGGCAACTGTGATAGTGAACACAAGACAGGTTCATCTACTAAACAAGAGAATAAAGTGTAAGGGGGAAAAGAATTTTGATGTACATACCAAATAATAACAGCAGACAGATCTCTGTCAAGGAGTGATTTGTACACGGAAGTAAAAAACAGGCTTGTTCTTTAAAGCATAGAAAGAAAAGAAGGTGGCTGTTCCATTCAGGGGCAAGGATACAAGATGCAGTCTTGAGACTAAATTTAGACACACTGGTCTGCAATTAAAAAAAATTTGATATTGCAGTAACAACTAAATACAGTACAGCAGCTATCATAGTCAAAACAGATTAGGAAAGCTACATTTCAAAACAGTGGAATAAACTACTTTAATAACATACTAAAACATTGAGAAAACATCCAGAACAGGACAAAGGCAGGAATACTATCGAAAGGAATGTGGAAGCTAAATGTGGAAGTTACAATATCTGAGCTGGAATTAAAACTGGAAAACTTAACATCAGTGTATTGGATGAACAGTGTTGTCTCTACTTCATAACCAAGTACAAATTGAATATTTTATGGATTTCCTTTGTTCTGAGTCATTAAGTGATGGTCTGGATTCTCTATCTGGAATATGGGAAAAATCTGAAAAATTAATTATGTTAATAGAAAGATAATGATGTAAGTGGACCAGCTGTTGTTTAAAGTAGACAGAAAAGAGAATCCTGGATGCTGACTTACAAAACTTATTGCCATGGCCTTAAAACAAAGCAGCAAGGTAAAAGGTCATAAAGCTGACAGGAAGAGACTAAAGAATTAATAGTTACAGCACTTCCTTAATCTATTACATTTTTAAAGACTGGAATAACACAAATCCTCCCTATCAAGGTTAATCCCTGAATTAGTAATGGAGAAATAGGGCTGTAGACATAGTATATGGATTGCCTAGATTAACATATCAACTTGGAAACAGACCTGGAATCATATTTTCCAGTTTCAGTGGATCTTACTTCTCTTCAATCCCCTTCATAAATTAGACCTTGACATCTAACTTTCAGGTACAATATTTGGAAGGGCTACTTTTTTCCCAGTATACTGTCCACTCAGGATATGATGTCACCTGACCTGACATCCTAATTACAGTCAGATTTTGTGATCAGGTGATAGACATAAAAACATTATTTCTCTCCCTTTACATGAAATGTCAGTATGATGAATCATATCTATTATTCCTTTCAGAGAGTGTTGAATTGTGTTTACAGACTGGTCTGTCCCAGATGCTGACCTGAATGGTACAGTAATTTGGTTTAGTAGTCTGAAGGAAAATAGCTTTAAATTGAAAAAGAAGGGAGTTGTTGTACCTATAAAAACATAGCCAAATCACTTGGGTGCCACCTTTAAAATCTAAATTTTTACTATAAAAGTGAAGAGTTACTTTTAGAAATTCAGTCACTGGAAAGAGAAAGTTACTGACAAAGTGTCATTCAGTCTGCTACCATATAGATATTTGATCACAGATTGATTCTAGATTGATCAGTTTCTAACCTAAAGAGAAATGAGGGTCAAGGTTCACAGGGAAAGGCTTTTGCACCACTTAGTAGAGATGTAAAACAACAAACTTTCAAACAGGTAAGACAAGAAACAGGCAAATCCACCTAAAATGCATTAAGCACAGTTATTCTACTTACAATGTGTTTATGTTACTGAGACAGAATGCTTAGAAGGAAGGGATAGTTACTCCCTGTGGAACACAGGGAAATAGTTATTACCACTTGGATACCAGGGAGCAACAGCATAAAAAATTGTAGTAATCCATAAAAAGACTGCTCCTGTCAAGTCTGCGATTTTTAATATGTAGCAGAATTAATAATTTCCATTCCCAGGCTCAGCTTTTGAAGAATTTTGTATATATCACTTGAAGTTCAGTATTGTAATGTCAGGAGTAAAATGTCAATTTTCTGAAGATATTCTCTTATGCCTTCTTTTTCATGAGATATTTTCATGAAGCATTTGATGCCACTGATGGAGTACATCACATTATGAATGGTTCTCCATAGACAACAATTTGACATCTGATCTTGGAAATGTAAAGCAGAATAGAGTTTTTAACAGGGAAAATGATGAGATATTCTATTATAATACTAATGGAAAAAGAGCAATTCATGATGAGTTGATTAGCTGTTTCATGTTTTGCCTCATAAATTCATTAAAAATAATTCATCAATTTTTCTTAAAAAAGTGATCTTTAAGAGCACTCAAATACAAATTGACTTTTTTTTTTCCCTGCAGATTTTTGTATATTATTTCTGCTTGTACAAAGTATTTTGTGTATCAAGTACATTTTTAATTTTATTTTGTTATATTTAGGTCTGTTCAAACACTATTACTAAATGAAATGTAATATTTTGTCTTTTCACTCGGTATTCTTTATGCTATTTTTATTATCTAATCCAAGAAGACCCATAAATTCTGTCTACCTCATTCTATATAGCTGTTTTCTGGAATTTATCTTATGTTATTTTATTTATATATTTTTTTCCTTTTCATTCAATTAATTTAATTCAGTTTGTTTTACATCCAAGACTGATGTTATTGACAGAATGTGAATTTCAGTCTTTGATAATGAAGAAAAAGTTCACTTTTAAGTCCTTTTCTTAAAAGACATAAGCTTGATGGTGTTTGCGACTCTGGTCATTCATACTTCCTTTGATCTCCTTGCTCTAATTTTGCTCTGATTGTCAACAGCGATATTATTCTTAGGAAGTTATTTCTTCAGTTGTGGAGGCGTGTGTTCTTGTCCTTGAAAAGTGTATCTCATTATTCTTAAGAGAAGGAACAACATGAAATAGTAAGGTTAACTGGTGTATAATATTGTCTGTAATTCTTTAAAATGTCACTTGGGCTACAACTATACTTTAGGTTTCACTACAGTATAAAGATTTTGGAGGCAGCTTTAAGTGGTATAGGTCAGGTAATGGATACAGTTTAACATCAACAATGTGAAATTTAATAAGTTAGATAATTAATTTTAAACTAATCTTAACATTTATATATTATTTTGCTGTGCATACTTATCCAGTTTCCTCAACAGCTCAACTTGTCCATGTAATGTGTCATTTGGATACAACAGGAAATAAATCTTTTTTTTTTCTTTTTTCTTTTTTCTTTTCCAGTTAAAAAGTACTGTCACATTTGAAACAAGTGAAGCAAATATTTGAAATATCTTGGCTATTTATCCTTCAATACCCCACTGAGCTGTGTGGAAAAAAGACCCATGAGATGAAGCAAAGGAAGTTGGTTTGGTTCAGGTTGGAGAATACAGGTGAGGGAGAGTATAGTGTCTTTCTTCAGTGATCTGTAAGGTGATTAAAGAGCAGATACACGCTTCAGAAGTGCAAAGCAGGGTGTATACAAATTGCATCAACAAGAATTCTCACTACAAACAGGAAAAAAAAATAGGAAAAAGAAAACGTTCACAGGGATGATAGCTAAGAAGCAGGCTGCCTAGAAGGACTGTGAAATCTCCGTGCTTAGAGATTTTCAAAGTTCAGATGGACAAGACCCTTTGCAACCTGATTATTCAGCAACGGGTTAGAACAGAAGACCTCCAGACATCCTTACCAAACAAAATTCTTCTCTTTCTATGTGTATTCTATGATTTAATTCTTGCTGGTGACCAGCACCAAAGTATTGAGTTAACTTTAGTGAAACCTTAAATGAGAAGGATACAAAGAAAGAAATGTTTCTTTAACAATAAATGGGAAGAAGATATATATAAAAGCTATCATGATGCTCTCATGAGTTTTCCAGTAAACATAATCTTTGCTTTTATTAATGAAATAAAACAGACTTTATATCGCCCCAGCAGTGTAAGGTCTTGGGAATTGACTGAATTTGAATTCGTATGAATACATATTTTCTGTTGGTTTGTTTAACTGGCATAACAAAGGTCTAGTAACAGGAAAACATTATTTGAATTAGTTTAAGTTAAATTTTAATTAAACTGATAGGGAACAGCTATGTTTGGTTAATTGAATTACCTGTGACTTTACAATAAACTTTGGAGTGGGATAATGAAAATATAAAATGATACCAGAAATTCCAGATTGTAAATAGAAATTGTGGTGTTTAATCATCACTAAAGGAGTGTGACTTTATATTGTTCAGTAAAAACAATTACAAAGGTAACACCAAGAACAGTAAAACTGAGTAACAGGGAACCAAGGAACAAGTGAGTAGACTCCATTAAGAAAATATACAGAAATAAACCTAAGCAGATCCAAGACTGAGGAGGAACAGGAAACCACTAACACCAATATCTTGAGTCTTCCAGAAGAAAAAAAAAAGAGAATGAGAGAGCAGATTAGGTGACACCTGTCTTTGAAGAATGAATGTTTCTGGTTAGAGAAAAGTAACAAAAACCTCAGAAACTGACTATTGTGAAATAACTTGCACAATGCAGAAATTTATCAGCTCTTTCAGTTAGTGATTATATTACGTGCTGATTTTTTTTTTTTTTTTTTTTTTTTTTTTTTTTTTTTTTTTTTTTTTTCCTTCTCTAATGTGGCTGTGAGCGCTTTCATTATCTACACAAGTGTCTAATCCTTTTTTCAATCCAACTAAGATCTTGTCTCAGGGATATCTTGTGGAAATGAAAACTAGAAGTTAATTGCGTATTGTGTAAAGATGCATTTTCTTTCATCAACTTCAGACTTGTTGCTTTTCAACTTCATTCAGTGCCTCTGCTCACATATTACAAATTTCTGTACATTTTTCAGTAGTAATTGTTTTTCAATTCATTATTATATGTTTAAAATGTATTATGATCTTTGTAACAAGATTTTTTTCAGTACAACTGAATAAATGTTATTTATACTTGTCCCTCAAGAGGACCAAACCCTATTATGATTTGAATATATGTGAGTTTTTCTCCTCTAAGCTGTAAAATATCCAGTGTAAAACTCTCCATTGTTTAAAAATTATAGCGGCATGGTACTTTTTGCTATTTAGAAATGTATCTATCCATTTATTTCATAATAGTCAAATCTTTAGGTATGTAATTATAAACTGATTTTAAGTAGTAAATTGCTCAAAAAATATATTTGCTTGATGACATGAAGTACTTCTATATTTTTATACTCACTGTTCATATGCCATTGAATACATCCAATGATAACTTTTATAAGCCCAGTTCTGTATCTCAAAGTACAATTCATCTCTAAGTTAAATATCTTTTAAATGCAATTAAAAACTATGAAATATAATATCAATAAAATATTTATTCACAGTGGAACTGATGACTTAAAAGCAATTATTTTAATTGTTGTATTGTGCCTGCTTCAGTTATGAGATTCAGTCTCCTGAGAAAAATAAAGGGCAAATCCAATTTGGCATACATATAATTTCTTCTCAAGCCAACAGATGTGTCATTCAACTTAGCATCTGCTTTGCTTTTACTTCTAGTGATAGCTCATGTATGTGAATTTATAATGTATATGAAATGATCAAAGTGCAAGTTGAAAATTGCTCAAAAAACTAAAGATTTGCCTCTAAGAAATATTATGACACCTGCTTGTTTTTCTTAAACAAAAAATGTGAATGGAGGTAAAAAAAATAAAACCATGCATTTGGGCATAGAGTAAAAAGAAGTAAAATGTTTGAGACAGTTCTATTAATAAAGATTCACTAAGCCGAGAGATAAGAGTTTTCTTTAAGTGTCAACTGTAGTATCTAGGTCTATCATGATGGATATAGAACTCATACATCAAACATATAAAATACACATAATTAATTAATATAGGAATCTGTAAGTGCATGACAGCTGTAGCTAAAGTAATGTGTGAATGAGCTTGCTTAAATTCAAGCACATGTATGTTGAGTGTATCTAATATTTATGTTATTAATTTCAAGGCAGATAATATCTACTTGATATTGCATCTGCATCATCAGTTTATGCTATAGGTGCTATGAACCAAATAGAAAACTAGTATATGAAATTCATACATGTTTCCATAAACATCTTCTAAGGTATTTTTATGTGAAATATAGGGAGCAAGGAAGAGACACAGCAAATTGTACCTTTGTCCCACAAACCAATTTAAATATTTGCCTGGCTTCAAATCTGTGAAGTTTATAACATCTAACTTCGAAACAGTAAGATCTCAAGCTGATTCAAATTTCTTACTTGACATCTGAAAAGTAGATGTTTAAGACTGAACTACTTACCCTAGTCTATTTTTCTAGTCACTGGACAGAATCAGGGAATTCAAGGGGGCAATTCTTGTATCTGATGTGTTTAACCAAGGTTGAATGAAGTACCTTATTGAGACAACTCTTCTTGACTCTGAAAAGTAGCCCAAAATGAACATCTTATATGTTTGGGTTTTTTTGTTTTTTGTTTTTTTTTTGTTTGTTTGTTTGTTTGGTTAGTTTGGTTTTTTATTCTCTAGAGTCCTATGTAATGAATCCTACATGTCTACTTGTAGGTACATGAAGAACTACTTGAAACTTAACAGCAACTAGCTGCTCAAACTTCACAGCTAAGCTACTATAAAGTTTACAAATATTATGCTCTAATGTGCTTTAAAGCAATGAAAATAGTATTAAGCGAAACAGAATGTAGGTGATACTGATAATTTAATAATTATTTTGGAAAACAGCAATTTATAGTTTTTCAGAACATCCTAGATTAGTACAATTCCCTGTCAAAATGGTTTGACAATGATCCTTATATTTCTATTAAAAAGGCAGACATTTGACTAAAGAGAAAGGAAGTAATCTAGACTACATAAAACTGCTTCTTCAGTATTTTCTTCAATTCTGGTATCCACTTCAAGAAAAATGCTGACATACTGAAGTGACCTAAGAGGATGTGTACAGAAATCATTTGGAAGCTTGAAAATAAACTTTATAATGAGAGTCTTAAGAAATTCAACATTTTCAGCTTATTGGAAAGGTAAAAAGAAGACTTGATAGCTATGTATCAGTATTTAAATATGAAGAAAATGTGCTTCATGGAGAAAAGTCACTTAATTACCTGCCACTGGTTGCTCAGTTCCCTGCTATTGTGACAGTCAAGATTTGACAGTGATGAACACATTCTTTTTTTTTTTTACACTGATCACAAAATTTCAGATGCTAATTAAGAACCTAAGTAGCCTAGATAAAATTGTAGTGGTATAAGTGTCATTGCCCTTAGTAGGCTATGATACCAAGGTCAAATTAGTCAATTATTTTCTTCCAGCTCCTTTTACTCTAAAATATATGGAAAGTTTTATGGTCAATAAATGCCACATCTTCCACATTTTTGCCTCCTGTTCCAATCTGCAGTTTATCAGGTCTATATTTTTAAGTAAAGTAATTTTAACTTATGGCCATAATTCAAGCACGATATCAACAATGTGTGCAAAACACATGATCTAATTAAGAAATAAGTAGTTTCTATGATTACTTATATTTTTTTCTCTGGGGTTATATATCATTCCTGAAAACAACAGTTGTATAGAGCATGTTGAGTTGTTCTGTTGACTTACAAGTTACCTTTATACAGCAAGATGAGATTAAAAGCTTACACATCTAATTCCAAGGGGCAACTTTCATCGGATATATGTATACATCAGTTTGCAATGGATACAACAAGGGTATATTTTAAAACAAAGAATGAAGAGGGGAGCATAAATGTATAACTAGGGAAGAAATACCCCTAAAACTGCTATTGTTAAAAACAAAACAAAACAAAACAAAACAAAACAAAACAAAACAAAACAAAACACAGGAAAAAGACCCCATAAAAACCCTAAACCAAAAGCAAACCAATACAAACAACAAAACCCCCAGAAATCATAAAATGTTACTAATTAATGTTTTTAAAACTAAGCTTCTGGACATTTTGGGCTTATGTTTGTAGAAATCTTATACTAAAACTCTCTTAAATGTGAAGACAATACCAAAATGTTAAAACAGTGGGACAATTTCTCATCTAGAATCAGTTATGTAAGTTCTGTTGGAGAATATATTAAATGCAACTGCCCTCTCTGTAGTTAAAACCAGGGATGTTGTTGGAAAAGAGATGATTCAATAGTGGCCCATATAGGTGAGCAGTGAAAATGCTGATTATCTTCTATTTGGATAAACACACAAAACAAAGAACACTGTAAGATACCTAAGAGGTTGAATGCATTCTAAAGGGATCAGATTTTTATAAATTTAAATTTCTTTTTGATGCAATTGCATGACTTCAGTCAACTTAACATATTGAGTTCCTATCCAACAAAGGTGTGTGAACTGCTTTATTACTTTCCAGAAGTGACGTACTTACACTGATATTCTGGTTAATGTTTATAGATACTGAATTAGTTCAGGAAGCTCTTAACGAATTTGAGGATCACTATCTATGAAAATCATTACTATTCATAATAATGCTCAAAAAAATGTCAATAAATATTTTTGGAGACAGATTTTAAAACTAACTTTATTATACAAGTAGATATTATGACAAAAATATGCTGGTCTGAATATTCCATGCATTTACACTCATGTTACAATTAAAAAACACAGGACATACAATGGCATAACCATTACTGAATATTTACTAATTTGTTATTATCATCCATCTTTTATATCAAACTGAGCACATGGTGCAAGGGTTGATATTTTATAATAGAGAAGTAAAGATGTGTAGGTGTCAAAGACTTACTTTCATATTTCACAGTCAGCTGGACAATTTTCCCACAAACCCCTAGACTATCTTTGATCCTACTTTAGAAACATAATGCTTGTAGGGATGCAGGGGAAAATGAAGGAAAAAAAATGGAAAGGGAAAAGGGAAAGACAGTAACATCTTAAAATAACTGACTAATGAATAAAAGCCCAAACAACATGCAAGAACACTGCATTGCTGATCTGCTTGGATATAAGGACACTCTACAGAGGTATCTGAATAGACTGGATGGATAGGCTGAGGCCAATGGTATGAAGTTCAACAAGGCAAGGTACTGGGTTCTGTACTCCGGTTACAAAAACTCCAGGCAATGTTACGGGCTTGGGGAAGAGTGGCTGGAAAGCTGCCCCATGGAAAAGGACCGGAGGGTGTTTGTCGACAGCTGCCTAAATATGAGCCAGCAGTGTGCCCAGGTGGCCAAGAAAGCTAATGGCATCCTGGCTTGTACCATAATTAATGTGGCCAACAAGATGAGGGAAGTGATCATCCCCCTGTGCTT
The DNA here is from genome assembly GCA_025345505.1 of Todiramphus chloris collaris. Lineage (NCBI taxonomy): Eukaryota > Metazoa > Chordata > Aves > Coraciiformes > Alcedinidae > Todiramphus > Todiramphus chloris. Next base: position 33,074,279 of record JANVCC010000021.1, on the reverse strand, counting down.
GGCAATGGTGAGACTGCACCTTGAATAATATTGTGTTCATTTTTCAGCCCCTCACTACAAGACGGACACTGAGATGCTTCAGTGTGTCCAAGAAAAAGATATGACGCCTAATTCTCCCCCATTCTACCTCTCAGTCATTCACAATGGAAACCAGAATCACTCTTTATTATTTATGCCACGTGTCCCTGACTTTATAGGGGATTCCTAGAAATCCAGAAAGATATTTAAGTTGTTGGGGTGTTTTAAGCTTTGAAGTTTGTAAAGATTGTAGAACAGTTAAGTATTAATATTTTATTGAATTCTCCTGTTGGTATTCATAATTTTGGGTTGGTTTTTTTTAGCATTTTCACAGACTGATTTTAGGTAGAATAATGAAGTTATGACTCAGATGGTAGGGCAGGGTTTGAAAGAAGGCTAAATAATGTGTCATTCTGCACTGCAAAAACAAAAATAGTCTTGTCCACACAGGCTAGTCATACTTTGAGGTAGTGGGTATCTTCAGTATTAGTGAATACAAAGAGTAAACCTTTATCTTAAAACTAAATCTGTGTTCTCAAAATACACCTAGAAAAATCAGGCCTTACACAAGGCACAGTAAGAGGCAGCAGTAACACTTCAAACAGTGGACCAGAAATTAACCAATTTACCAAGAAGTCCTCGCTTTGCTGCAGAAGAGCTTGAACCCTCTTGTCTCATATCCTCTGTATTAATCTAGATGTATTTTGAAATAGGTTTAGATGACTTTTATTAAGGGTAGGGGAATCATGCTGAATTGTAATAATTAAAAATTGTCTGGAAAAAAGATCAGAATTCTCATCTTTTTGAATGGGTGGAATACTCACCTGCTCCCCTGCTTTGTTCTCTTTGATCACTTTGCTGAATCTTTGTGCTCAATTTTCTAAATGAGAGAAGAACTCAAATGCTTTATTTAAAGCCATTACACAAATAACACTGCTGAAATCAGTGTCTCATCTGCAAAATAGGTACATGACACCCTTGGCTCTCTATTGAGGATTCAAGCCATTCAAGTACAATGTAGTCCAAACAATACAGAACTATACTTGAGCTAATAAGAGATCCACTAGCACAGGCATATGGCCTCTGAATCACATCTGTTGTGTTTCCATGCAGCTTAGCTTGCAAATAAACATTCCTTCTCTTTCTGAAGGAATTCCACAAACCTTGTTGCAAATGATCGGTAGAAAGTGCCTGTATCCCCACAAAAAGAAATCAAAACAAACATCAAAATGAGGAGCACTTTAGTATATGTGTTAAAAAAAAACACAACAAAACAAAACAACAACAAAAACAAAACAACAACAAAAACAAAACAAAACAAAAAAAAAACAACACACAATCAAACAAACAAACAAAAAACCCTACATGAAAAATACCAGAAAACAAAAGAAAACCAATCCCAAATCCTCCAAACTCACAGCAAACCAAGCCAAACCAACATACAAACCCCTTAATTATTTCTCTGCATTACACTTGAAATAACACTTTCAATAATTCACAGTAGAATTCCACAATTAAAATGTTAGGATTCTTTCTGCAATAAAGAACACAGAAAACAAACTACCAAACCAAAAAACAAAACAAAACAAAAAAACCAAAAAAAAACAAAAAAAAAAACCCAAAAAAACCAAACAAACAAAAAAACCCCAACCAACCAACCAACCAACCAACCAAAAAATGCAGTATTTCTTATATCCAATACTTAGCATACATGTAAATATTTCTTTAACTCATGGTATTTTAAATGCTGAAACAGACAAAGCATTCTCATCAAGATGGCTTCCAGGTTGCTGATAGCCTAAAGCACTGAACCAAAAAATGTTCCTTCAGCTGGCATTAGCATTCTCTAAGTTGACATGCAACACCGAAGCAATACTCATTTCATCACTGCTATCTATCCAGTTGCAATTTTATTATGCTATTATACAAAGTAACTTATATTCACATAAACAGTGTGTTAGTTTGATAATACAATAATAAAACATGTCCTTTATACAAACAATTATTTTATGAATGAGAATAATACACCTCCAGGAATGCCTAACATTTCACTTCTTACTTATCTTTTAGTGTCTTTCTGTTATTTTATTATTCTTAGGACCCAATCTTGTGAACTGATTCCAAAAGGTGAACAGCTCTTACAGAGTGCTGATGCTATTGTTTGGAACTGGCAAGGGCTTTAATTTGCAAGTCCAAGTTGTGTTTGATTTTAAATGCATGTGAAGTTATCTGAAATAAAAGAATAGAAACAGTAAAATGGAATTAAAATTTGTGCTACAGGAACCTTTTATCAGGCTGTGGTTGTGTTAGAGTGGCACAAGTGTGGAATGTGGATAGAAAGAATGGTTTATTTGAAATAATTTTCCTGGAAATCCATGAAAATTCGAAGAAGGCAAGAAAAAGTAACTAAAAGATAATTCTTTTATGTTAATTTAACAGACTGAAATTAAAAGTACTATACTTAGTATATTTTTGCTTCATTTTTGTACCTTAAAATGTAAAAGAAGAGCTTCTGTAGTGTTGCTGCTTTCTACAATTTGCATTTTATCCAGACAGAATGTATGCTTGTGTCGAGAGACAATCTACACATTTTCATTATTTCCTTCCTTGTTTCTTTGCACACTTATTTTTCCCTTATTCTAATTAGGTATGTAGGTGGTATGGCATAAATATCTACTGAATAGCCAAACTGACATAAAAGGCATGTAATTATTATTCTATCTGCAGGAATGGAAAAAATACTTCTGATAAGAATGTATAAGCTGCATACACTAATGTCTATATACTCTGTCCTGTACACAAAGAGGTAAATATTATTTCAGCTTTCATTTTAACCCCTTTAAAGTCAAACACGATAATATGTTTGGATTACCCCTTCTAGCTATTTTGACAAGAGGTTTGCCATTATGTAGAACTGATTGCAAAATGGCAGCCACAAATCCGAAACGTTCTTTAAGACTTTTGTTAGAATCATTTAATTTAAAGAATTTAAAGAAAAATAAAAATTCATGACAGATAGTAAAGCTTTGGTAAGATTTGCACAGTGTTTAACTTAAGAAAGAATACTACAGGTTTAAGAAATTGAGAAGACATTATTTTGAAGGCTCAAGAGCTCAGTAAAGAATTTTTTTTAAGGGAAGATAAATTCTGCAAGATATTATCTATTTTTAAAAGCTGTCTATGGAATTACATATAGAAAATAAATAACTTGCAGACCTGTGTTTGTGTTCCGGTACAATTTCTGTTAGCAAAATATCAGTAAAGTTGAATTCGATGTGTATTTCACACTTAATTCAGTTAAGCCAGAATTTCTTCTATCTGTGTTTCTATTCCTGTCTATTCATCTGTTATTGTTCTTGATTCTACCTCAAGGTAATAGATCTGATATATGAGGATACCTAATCTGGCTTGTGTAGACTATGGATATATCCTACAGTGCAGTGCTACAAAGCTATACTTGAATTAATTCACCTAATTTAGGAAGGCAGCCTAGTTGAAGTGGCACAGGTCATTTTTCTGGCATACTCTTTTATCATATTGTGTGATTCTAAATGACAAGTTTTAAAGTCTTTTAGAGGTTTGTGTGGCACAGTACTGCAGTTCACAGAACTTTCTGCTTAGGATCATTTAGTTTTCCTTCTTAGAATTAGAACATATGAATCCAGATGAAGAAATACATGTAGTGTAGATAGAATAAGAAGGGTAGAGGGAAATATGGAAGAAAAAGTGTTGAGTGTTATAAACTTCAACTAAGGAATCCAATGAAACTTAATATCTATATTCATAAGAGGATGACTGAAGCATATTAAAAGAGTAATTTGTTCTTTTCATGAGGGTATGTGTTATGATTGTAAAGGAAGAGAAGAATAAGTCTCTCTTTTTTGTCAGAATGTGAACCTACACAATGCGCATGAAGAGGCATTAGCTTTAGTAGCCTGGAGTTAGTTTATAAAAAACAAGTCAGTTACCAGACTGTGTTACTAGATTATGAGAAATATTGCAGTTCTAACAGAAGTGAAGCTTTGGGAAGTTACTGTTTTCATGTAAGAACTCAAAATAAGACAGCAATTTTGGAAGCATTTATAATATGAAACAAAGAGACAAGGTGTGGTTTCATAGTTAGGGAGTCATTATTTTGAAACTCTTATGTGAACTTAAAAGAAACAAATAGATTTTGTCCTGTAACAGATGGAGAGTTATAACTAGTAAAGATAGTTCAACTAAATACTACTCCTTTATGAAGCCTGTCTTTCTAAGAAGACTTTACACTAGAAATATTGTGTATTTGTACATGAGAAACAAACAAGATACATATTTAGCACTCTTGCTTGAAAAAATCATGAAACCATCTTCACAAAGCAAAATCTATACTTATTTGCACTCATAATTTTCTTGGCTTTACAGGAAGATGATTTACAGATGTTGAATGCTTCATCTTGTGAAAACAAGTCCTGAACAGAAAACACAAACATACCTTTTTCACCTCCCAAAATTCTTCATCTTCTGTGTTCAGTGCAAGCTGTGGCCATTTATATAGGATTGCAATATGTGATTTTTCTTCTTCAATATTACCTTTATATCACCTCGACATCACTAAAGTTACAAATACAACATTATCACAACTTCATCCTTCAAGTGCTGGAGTCATCATAGCCTTTAGAACAAATAAAAACTTAGACAGAAAAACTGGATGTTGACATACAGGTCAGAGTGATGTCTAAACTTAATGTTATGAAGAAAATGCAGTCATGTTGATTAGAATCATAGAATGGTAGGAGATGGAAGGGACCTTTGGAGATCATGAAGTCCAACCCCCCTGACAGAGCAGGATCACCTAGGGCAGACCACAAAGGAACACGTCCAGGTAGTTTTGAAAGTCTCCAGAGAAGGAGGCTCCACAACCTCTCTGGGCAGCCTGTTCCAGTGCTCTGTCACTCTCACAGAGAAGAAGTTTTTCCTCATGTTGAGGTTGAATTTCCTGTGTTTTGCCCCTTGTCCTGTCACAGGGCAAAATGAAAAGAGACTGTCCTCTTTTAATTGACACCAGCCCTTCAGATATTTGTAAACATTCATAAGATCCCCTCTCAGTCTTCTCTTTTCCAGGCTAAACAGCCCCACAGCTCTCAGCCTTTCTTCATAAGAGACATGTCCCTGTCCCTCAATCACGCTTGTAACTCTCCATTGGTTTCTCTGTCCCTCTCAAAGTGGAGAGGCCAGAACTGAACACAACACTCCAGATGTGGTCTCACTAGGGCACTTTGAAATGCTCAGCCCATTTAGTGATTTAACTGTTCTCACGATAAGCATTTATAAACACCAGAAAACATTCCTGAAACACCAGAAAACATTCCTGAAAAGATAAGCTTTATAGAAGAATGAAGAAAAAAGGAGATAAAATCAAGTTTATATACAGAAATTAGAAAGCAAATAAAATTTCCAAGAAATCAGATAAATATCAGAAGAAAAATTTTTTATTATTTTTTCAAAAAATAATTGATAACATTATTTAGAATGCTGTTATCTACAACTCACAGAACATGTACAAAATAATTTTAATTTAAAATAAAGTTTTAAAATAATGGAAAGTCTAATTCAGATCTCTTGCACCAAGACAGATATGAAAGCACCCTTTGAAACTGGGTTTGTCTTCAGCTGAAATTTTTGACAAAAGATTGAAGTCCAGATTATCCAGCTATACACCCAATGCCGTTAAAAATATTTTATTATTATAATTAAATTAAGTTAAATGAAAAGGTGATATGATAAGAAATTATAAATGCTGCATACAATTCAAGTAGCAACAATACAATGATAGAAGGTGTTATGAAAGAAAGACTTGACTTCACAGGACAGCTTATTCTTGAGCGCATAATGTCTCAGGACTGTTTTATCTATTCCCATGATCCTTAAACAAAAATAGACCTACAGGAAAGTAGAAGTAGCACATCCAGATTAAGGCATCTCAAAGGTGCCATGGATTTTGTTGTCATATTTTGCATCTCTTGTGTGTACAACAGCATTGTACATCATAGAATCATTCTATACGTTAACAGCAAGTCTGACAGTTTGAGTTTGTCATATGTGAACAACTTGTCTAATCTATCTGGCTTCAAATGACTATAAACTGGAGGTAAGATCTGTGTCCAATGTCTTCATATTTTCAATGCCTCAGCTTTTTTTTTTTAGGAAAGGATTGAAAAAGGTGGATTCTTTGTTAAATTTCAAAGCAGCTTGTATCACACAGTAGCAAGTAGGCCAGATAGAATCTGAAGGACCGAGAGAGAAAAAAATAACTTAAAGAGAAGTGTAGAGTAAAACCCCATGACACTATCCTGAGAGCTCAGAAAAAAAGGATGCCAATTCAAAAATCAATTTAAAACAGGGGATGTATATGTTGCATTAATAATAAAACTACATTTCTTCCCCTTCAGAGACAATAAATGAGTTAACTGATCCTCTATTTCAGAAGGAAAAATGATAATTATTGGAACTGTAGTCAGTTCTAGAGGAAACTGCTTGATATTACTGTTAATAAACAAGCAGTATGACTGAGGAAAATACAGATCTCTGTTTTCCTTATAAGCCACTTACTACAATGATTGACACACATTTAAAAGTGTGGGTTTTTTCTTACCAAAGACTCACTATAGTTTTAAGTTCAAAGTGTTCTCATTACTTGTCATTTAAGAAAAAACTACCATTATTTCTTCAAGTAAGTCACTCAATCTCATTGATCCATCTGATTTTACCTTTCTGCCTCCTGACAATAGAAATATATATTCCAGTATGAGACTGTACTTTCTTCTGGTTTTGCCCTTATGGGAAAGTAAGGATATCAACAGGCTTTGTAAAATAATTTTGCTTCTTCCCCTTCAAATCTCTCATTCATTCTCACATTTGTTGTGCTATCAAGAGGACATTGAGAGGCACAATTTCTTACAATATATATCTACACACATGCTCCTTTATGTTCACGTGAGTCCATCTCCCTAGGCAAGCTTCATTTCACTGTAACACTTTTCAATATTTTTTTCCCCCAAGCAAAAAAATGCCTGCAACTTGCAGACAATGCAATGTCTCTCAACTATTGCACAGATGATAGAAAACAAGATAGTTCTATATGAGGAGAATACAACTTTTCTTTAAATGAATTGTATAACATTTGTTTAGTCAAATATATTGATCCATATCTTTACAGGGCTGTTCTCCTATGCTAAGAAATTTCATATCTACTAATCTGATGTAGAAAGCATCCCTTGACCTATAGGACATCACCCTAAAATAAAAATTTAAAAAGTCCTTTTCACAATCAATTTACAGAAATTTACTAAATTATAATACACTACTAAGAGTAAGAGAAATTATTTATGAACATTATTACAGAATATGGCAACAGCAGTAAGCCAGTTCAGGTTATTCATTAGAGGCTGAAGTTAGGCTACTTTTCGTTCTCATGATCTGAAAACATGTTCTTGAAGAAGTAACATGACAGAGTTAACACAGTAAATTGTTAAGACCTGTTAACTCAATTGGGAGATCATTCCATGAGTTACCATCATTACACAGGACGAATATTTGTTTTCTTTCTGTACAGTATTTAAGGCCTTACCAAATACAAGTGTGTCATATAGTGAAGAGCCCAAAGACCTTCCAGGATTTGCCTGCACTTGAAAACTTGATTGCTTTGAAGTACTTGTATTTACCTAGCAGATGCACAAATACACCACTTTAGAAAAGTTACTAACTATACATCCAGGAACCAAAATAATGTATTACAGTTTTACAGAAGTGCAAATTTTATCCTGCTGTACCATCACAGCCTCGGAGTTTTTAGTTTTATAGTTACGTTCACATGTAAGGTAAGTTTTATTGTAAACCATAAAACAAATAAACCCCTCAGAGATTCACATGTCCATCTGCCTTGGCAAAAAAATGTCAGAGGAAGGAGTCATTCACACAGTAATGCATATTTCTTTTCTAAGTAAAATAGGTAATATATATCCTAAAAAAATAATAAATTGGAAATGTTCCTTATAAAAACCCTAAAGGTTATGTTCTGAATAAACCTCTTTAATTAACATGTTTTCACAGCTGAGACAGTGAAATAAAGGGTAACACAGAAAACTTCCTTGAAGATTTAGGTAAGCTATAGAATTTAAGTCAGTTCCAGTACTCGCTATCTCCTAAAGCCTCCTTCACATCCTGTTAAAGTCCTAAATCAAAAAAAATCTACGTTTTTGATAGTCATTCATATAACTTCAGTTTTTGGAACAAAATCTTCTCTTGTAAGAAGAGAAGGGGGGGTGGGAGGGTGGGAAGATAGTGAAGACTATTTCTACTTATTAAAATCTGTAAATTTATTGACATAAATGCCTTTACACTAACTTCATAAATACAGATCCTCAGAATCTTATGTAGGAGTAAAATGTCCAAATAATAAATGAAGTCATTTTGCTTCTCCACTCCAGAGAAAAGACATGAAAATCTACAGGGAGAGTTACATAATTCCTGTGTTCCATATCCTAGAATCATAGAATCATTACAGTTGGAAAGGACTTCCAGGGTCATCAAGTCCAACCTTTGTCCTCACATTTCTCTAACCACTACACCACATCCTCAAGCTCCACATCTAATTGTTTTTCATACACCTCCAGGAATAATGACTGTACCACCTCCCTGGGCAGCGTGTTCCAGTGCCTAACCACCCTCTCAGTGAAGAATTTCCTCCTAATATCTAATCTAAACCTCCCCTGATGCAACTTGAGTCCATTTCCCCTCACCCTATCATTACTAATTTGAGAGAAGAGACCAACACCAGCCTCTCTACAACCTCCTTTTAGGTAGTTGTAGAGGGCAATAAGGTCTCCTCTCAGCCTCCTCTTCTCTAGACTAAACAAACTTAGTTCCCTCAGATGCTCTTCATAGGGCATGCTTTCCAGCCCTTTCACCAGCTTTGTTGCCCTCCTCTGCACTCGCTCCAGCACCTCAATGTCCCTCCTGTACTGTGGTGACCAAAACTGGACACAGTACTCAAGGTGCGGTCTCACAAGTGCCGAGTATAGGTGTACAATCACCTCCCTACTCATACTGGTCACACTGTTTCTGATACAGGCCAGGATGTCATTGGCCTTCTTGGCCACCTGGGCACACTGCTGGCTCATGTTCAGATGGATATTGACCAACACTCCCAGGTCCTTTTCCACCAGGCAGCTCTCCAGCCACTCCTCCCCAAGCCTGTAGTGTTGCTGGGGGTTGTTGTCACCAAAATGCATGACCCAGCACTTGGTTTTGTTAAACTCCATACAATTGAGCTCAGCCCATCTCTCCAGCCTGTCCAGATCCCGCTGCAGAGCCTTCTTACCCTCAAGTAGATTGACGCTTGTGCTTAATTTTGTGTTGTCTGCAAATTTACTGAGGGTACATTCGATTCCCTCGTCCAGGTCATTGATGAATATATTAAACAAGATGGGTCCCAAAACTGAGCCCTGAGGGACACCGCTTGTGACTGGTTGCCAACTGGATTTTACTTCATTCACCACCACCCTCTGGGCTCGGCCATCCAGTCAGTTTCTAAATTAGGGAAGAGTCCTCTTGTCTATTCCATGACCTGCCAGCTTCTCCAGCAGAATGCCATGGGAAACGGTGTCAAATGCCTTCCTGAAGTCCAGGTAGGCAACATCCACCACCTTGCCCTCATCCACTAGGCGGGTCACCTGATCATAGAAGGAGATCAGGTTGGTTAAACAGGATTTGACCTTCATGAACCCATGTTGGCTGGGCCTGATTCCCCCATTGTCCTGCACTTGCTGTGTGATCACCCTGAAGATGAACTGTTCCATAATCTTTCCTGGGACCGAGGTCAGGCTGACAGGCCTGTAGTTCCCTGGATCATCCTTTCTGCCCTTCTTATAGATGGGTGTCACATTGGCAAGTCTCCAGTCATCTGGGACCTCCCCAGTTGACCAGGATCACTGATAAATGACGGAGAGAGTCCTGTTAAGTTCCTTTGACAATTCCCTCAGCACTCTCGGGTGGATCCCATCTGGTCCCATAGACTTGTGGGTTTCCAGTTGGCTTAAAAGATCATTAACTACCACTTCCTGGATTATGAGGGGACTGTTCTGGTCTCCATCCCTATCTTCCAGTTCAGGGGATTGGATGCCATGAGGATAACCAGACTGACTATTAAAGACTGAGGCAAAGAAGGCATTAAGTACCTCAGCCTTTTCCTCATCCTTGATAACAGTGTTCCCCCTTGCATCCAGTAAGGAATGGAGATTCTCCCTAGTTCTTTTTTTGTTATTAATATATTTGTAAAAACTCCCTGTACTCTTCTTGAGTAGCCTGCCCCTTCTTCCAAAGGTGGTAGACTCTCCTCTTCCTCCTAAGTCCTGCCAGAACCTCCCCATTTAGCCATGCCGGTCGTTTTCCTCGCCGGTTCGTCTTACGACACATGGGGACAGCCTGCCTCTGGGCCTTTAAGAGTTCCTTTTTAAAAACAGTCCAGCCTTTCTGGACCCCCTTGCCCTCTAGGACTGTACTCCAAGAGACTTTCTCAACCAGTGTCCTAAACAAGTTGAAGTCTGCCCTTCGGAAATCCACGGTAATAGTCTTGCTGCTCCCCCTCCTTACTTGGGCAAGAATTGAAAACTCTATCATTTCATGGTCACTAAGCCCAAGACAGCCTCTGACCACCACATTACCCACCAGTCCCTCTCTGTGAGCAACAAGTCCAGCAAGGCACCTCCCCTGGTGGTCTCACTTACCAGCTGAGTCAGGAAGTTATCTTCCACACAGTCCAGGAATATATATCTATATATAATGGAAGAGAATCCATATCTGTAATATTTTGAAAGAATGAGATCCTCCTGCTTTATGAATCCTTTACTTTTTTTTGGAATAAAGCAAATCAGATGTGTAAGTCGTGGGTGATATACCTTGATCTGTATAGTGGATATGATAAATCATTGCAGTTACAGTAACATGGGGACAGTTGCATAACTTGAAAGTAAATGAAGGACTGACCCTAATTTCTAAAGCTGTATCTCAGTATTTTATTACACACCCTTTGCAAATTTCTTGTTTCCTCGTTCTGTGTCTGTAAGCTGTATCAAAAAAACTCTTGAGTAACAAAAAGCAAAACCCTTGCTGATGAATACAAAGCTTCCTATTAGATCTTTCTGCATCCCATACAGCACAGAAGCTAGGTCAGTTTGCCACTAAAGCAGACAGTAAACTGCAGGTAACCACCTTCACACTAGGAAAGGAACACAAAGAACACTTTCAGTCATACTGTTGTTCCATTCTTTTTTTTTTTTTTTTGAATGACAGGCACAATTCTGTTGCTTAAGGCCTACGGTCTTCTGGATAAATAACAAAACTTCTGTTTACAGACCTAATAGAGTAACATTCTTGGAGTGTTTAAGCAGAGGGATGCCTGATATCTACAGCAGGGTATGAGCTAGGGATTACTCATCCTTATCAAGATGAGGAGAGCACTTGGAACATAACAGATGTAGGATTTCAGGTCTTTGTGAAACTTTGTAATTAAAGAATCATGGAATGGACTGGGTTGGAAATAACCTTAAAGATGACCTTTTGCAACCCCCCTGCCATGGACAGGAATACCTTCCACTAGACCAGGTTGCTCAAAGCCCCAACCAACCTGTACTTGAACACTTCCAGGGAGGAGACATCCACAGCTTCTCTGGACAACCTATTACAGTGTCTCACCACCCTCATGGTGAAGAATTTATTCCTAAAATATAATCTAAATCTACTCTGTTTCAGATTGAAAACATTACTCCTTGTCCCACCACTACATTCCCTGAAAAGAATCCCTCCCCATCTTTCCTGCACGACCCCTTTAAGTACTGGGAGGCTACTAAAATATTTATGCATATTTATGTTTAGGAAGCAGCTGAGAGTGTTTGTTGGATCATAATTTTTGACTAAGGTGTTCACATTGTATTCAAATTCCAGTTAGATATACAATTCTTTTTGACGGATGAGGCTCAAAACATTTTTTAGTTAAATGCCCTTTTTCAATTCTGTATTTGAAAGATCCCTAAAATAGCCACCATTTCATTCACACTGATGATTTACAATTCAGATAAATCAATTCATCATAGTTCTATGACTCTGAGGTTTTATTTTTTAGTCCTGTAGTCTCAGAGCACCTAATATTTCTATTTACACACAGAATTTTAATTATTCAAGAAAAGTAATTGTTCCCTAAATTGGCTAAAAAATTATCTTGAAAAATATGTCATCCTGATTATTCATTTTTTAGTGTTTTCTTTCTCACTCATCTGCGTAGTATTTTTGAAATTACAAAGATACCTTAATTCCCTGTCATCTTTGCTGTAAAAGGTAGGTGTAAGTCTTGATTTACAATGTTAACATGTTCTTTCTTGGTTCTAGTACCATCAATAACAAAATAGCTTTTATTTGCAGCTGTTACTCACTATACTGATACTTCCATTTCTAGAAAAAAAGAATATAAATTTTAATTATTCTGAAGTATTTTGTTTGAATTATGCCAGCTTCAGGGTGTTGTCATGCTTTATTGTATTCATCTGGATCTCAGAAAATAAAAGAATCTTTGCTAATAGAGCTAGTTCAACAATTTGTTCTCTGTTACTACTGTTTTAGACAGGTTGCACTTGTTTCTTGTTGACAGTCAGCTTAATTTCCAACTGTCCTCTAAAATTCATTGGTATACTTTTTAAAAGATCATTGAAAAATTATGCAGGCATTTGCAAATACACTTTTATTAGATCTAGTGAACAAGTACAACAAATCTGTTTTTTAATAAAAAATATTTCATTTTGCCAAGTTAACTAAGTATGGATGCATTTTTCCGATTAAAAAGATAGATATTTAATAGAAATGTACATCTGTAATTTCACTAAGTACAGTTGAAATAGTCTAGGATTGAAAAATAGTTTTATCTTGAAATCTGTAGACTTCTAACTAAATTTTCAGTGAGAAATAATGTCAAATTGTCATCCTTTGTTTGACTGCAAAAACTGCTTCATGGTTAGAGAAATACCTGTTCACATGACGTGAGAGGTGAGCTGAAGGTCGAGAGTTTAATTCTACTTACTGAAATATATATTGTGCAACTGACTTGCAGTTGTGTTATCTGAAGAACTCTCACTTAATAGGGAAGGCTTAAAGAGAAGGAAAAACAACTTGCTTTTAATGATAGTTCAAACCACCATGGTTTACTGAAGGAAAGGAAAGCTAATATTGAGGGAATGCAGTTACTCCATTTTCATCTTGTTCTTTGTTGTCTTTATGTACAGAGAAGAACAGGAGACTATTTGAAAGCAATTTTTTCCAAGAGAAATCAAAGGAGAAATAATGCTGGGGAGGATAAGCTTTTATACTTTAAAAAGAAAATGTTCTACAAAAACCTATGACCCAAAGTCATAAACATACAGCAAGGTGAGAAGCAACACAATCCATTTACAAAGAAAACTGGAAATAACAAGTCTCCAACTATAAGCATCATTAATCTAAAAAAAAAAAAAAAAAAGAAGTGTGTACATGGGCTATTAAATGTACTATAATCTATTCAGTGAGTTTAATGTAAGGGTCATTATGAATTTAGTGCTTATTAATGATTTATAATGCAATGGCAGCTAGAAGTCACTCCTGGGGTAGACACACCAATGTGCTGTGTTGCTTCTGCATACTGATGAATTGAGAGACACAATTCAGAGAACAGTTTGCTAAGTAATCTAAAGAATCTAGAACGCCCTTCTGGTAATTTTTCAAAAGATAGCTGTCAGACTGCTATTTTCCATTTCCAGATTAAGTGGATATACAAAACCCTATGCAGATCCCTTGAATTCTTCATTATCTTTCCTGTGATTTGGGAAATGCCCAGATAATATTTAAATATTTCATACAGTAGTTTGAATGCAAGATTTGGATCATATCTTTATTACCACAGTATATGGAACTTACTTTTCTCCTGCTTTACACAGATTTTAATTAACAGAGTGTAGCAACATTTGCACATCATGCTGAGAAGATGTTCAAAATCTCCAGCAGGTCATCTAGCTGTGCATGTATGTGTTTCATAGCACACTTGACAGACACTTAAGCAGAAGTTCAGTACCTCACACATGAACATCTGAAAATAATTCTCTGTTTTATTCTCATATTTACAACTTTTATACTTTCCCTACTTTTCTCAATAAATTTTCTTGTCTTCTGTGTGGAGGTCTGCCACTCATTAGTGTCTACTCTCTCGCTCTCATACTGTTGAAGTTGGCAGACACGAGGACAGACTAGAGTTTACAACACTGGCCTTCAGTAAAACAGACATTCCCCCGATTAGATTTATAATCTGTCTTTGGGGGTCTTATTTTTTCAGTTTCAGTTCTGACTTTGACAAGACAATTCAGAGCAAGGTGATCTGAAAATGCTAACTGAAGACATAGAAAGGTCATCCATACCTGTGAAAATGGCAATTGCATAGAAAGAATATTTATTCCCCTTGTAGTATCTGTCTCTACATACCTGCAATAGTAATGAAAATGTAAGGAGAAGCAAACCTGTTAAAGCTTATGTATGTCTCATTTCCCTTTTTACTATGAAGTTGCGGAAGGCAATGCTTTATTTGTGCACCTCTGATAGCATTCTGGCACTAAATGTACAAGATGGAGAACTGGCATCTACAGAACCATCAGAAATTTATATCTAGCTTTGTGAATAAAAATGACTTAAATTTCTGTATAGTCTATCTCAGAATGATGTCAGTTGCTATCTGTATGTCCACTTCAATGTCTGTATAAACTCAGTAACTTCATGACTCTCAGTGCCATTGTTGTAAGGTTATCTGGAGTGCAGGCTGCTTGCAAATCTCATCTGTCTCCATAATAACTAACACTGAACCTTTCAAAAGCTCTGTCTGCACAGCATGTGAAGTTGCTGAGGATAGTGGTCAAAATAAGTCATTCTGTGCCTAGTCTGTTTACTCTGTAGAAAGATTTTCACATAAATCTATAAGGAGATAGAAGACATCTGAATTTTTATTCCTGGAAGCCTGAGAATATGTATAATAAAGATAAGCAAATATCTTTTCATCAGTGTTACGTTTTAGTGAATTTTGTCCACTTAACAAAGAGTAACTAATCTTCCTATTCTAGAGATTTCCTGTCAATATAAACGTTTTAACTGATAAGGATTTTCTTTCTAGTTTTGTACACATGCCACCAAAAAAAGTAACTCTCTGACAGCTAAATAAATATGCCTGACATTAAAACATTCAGGGAAGTCAGGAGTATAAAGTTTGATTTCTGCATGTATTAAATTTTATAAATTTTTAGAAGTATAAAATGCAATATTTATTCTATTTCTAGCTGTCCAAATATATTTAGTGCCATACTAACCTACACATCACTGGCTCTTGTAATAAAAAGGTCAGTCAGAAGCTAAATTACAAAATGCATTACACCCAGTATTTTGCTAATTAAATGTCATGTGGCCATCATCATGATCTGTAATTTAAAAGACAATGGAGAACACTTTTTCCCTTTACTCCTGTGAATATTCATTCAACCAGGTGATCATCAAATTTAATTGGAAGGAAGGATATGTCACAAAACTTTCTCTAGAAAGAGTTAAGGATTCTAGCAGGTCAGTGAAAATGCTGTTGGCATTAATGACTATGACAGATTAAAGGCCTTTGGGCGCATGCTCATGTAAGATCAAAGACCTTTTTTGTCTGACTGGTACTAGATCAACAAAATATCTGCCAACTACGGAGATCACAAAGGGGAATAATTTCTTTTCCTTTTCACTGTGTATTTTTCAGTGCAATACAGCTTGAAAAATGACAGTGACACCCCCTGTAATCATTTGTTTGTGCATTTATACAGATCTCTGCTGAGGGGTGGATGACAGCACCTATTGCTTATTGTTTAACTTCTATTTTATTGTGCTGCGAAAAGATAACTGCATTCTCAGATACATCTCCAGATTTTTTTAACTGTTATAGAGCTTGAAATATGCTTAGTTATAAAAAACACTGTTCAGAAAAAAATATTGTTTAATGAGTATGGTGACATTTTCTCTTAATTCACTGTTCTGAAAACAAATCTTCCAGAAACACAGACAATAGGGTGGGGTTTTTTTCATTATTTCCCTTGCACCTACAATAGCTACTTTTTGAGCTCATCAGTAAGTTTATCTTATCCTTACTCAAGTGTGTCTCTGACCAGTCATTGAAAATACGGCTATTTGTAACCTCACACCAGAATAAGGAGCAGAATGTAAAGATCATTTGTCTGACAAAAAACTCAAGCTGGCTTGACTATGTATCTTAGAACTTTATAGTATGAACAACTAGAAGTCTTCCAATTTCTTAGGCTGCTACAATTTCAGGTAATGAGTTTTAAGTCATAGGAACCTTTTTGCTTAAAAGCAACCTGTACCAATGTTATTTTATTATCTAACTCCTAAATCTTCCACAATTTCAGACTCCTTTAGAGTTTGAATACTTCCTAATCAGTCTGTTTAAGATGGTTATGGTAGAAGCCTGAGTTAGCTACAGCTTTTGACTGATTGTTTTGTCCCCTCTTCTTTCAGGTAGACATAATACAACCTTTTTTTTTTTTGTCTCTTTAGAACAGAAATGACTGGTTTTAAATGGAGAAGATCAAGATCTGCCAGCACAAGTTTGATGATTCAATAAAACATTAAAAGATTATTTTCTTCCTACAGGGACCTTGCAGGGATGTAGACCATTATTTTTCCTTTTCTTAAAAGCTTTCAATGGTTTCCTGGATTGAAATGAACATTGTGAAGTCTGTTCTAGGTCCTTATGAAAACATTCTTGCTTTTTTGACATCTGAAGTTTGGATCTTATTCTGCTTCTGCACATCTTATGAGTCTACTGATCTGGCAGGAGGGAATACAGAACTCTGTGTTCTAAATACTTAGACTGATCAATGGGTTAGTATTTCTTGGGTCACGGGTTATTTCTGAGGAAAAATGAAGGCAATTTATGGGACTAGAATAAATAAAAATTGAATGGAATGAAATAAGCGAAGTACACAGAAATACTAGGTAAGCACAGAATCATAGAAACATAGAACCATAGAATGGTTTGGGTTGGAAGGGACCTTTAAAGGTCATTTAGTCCAAACCTCTTGTAATAACCGGGGACATTTTAAACCAGACCAAGTTTCTCATTCAACCTGACCTTGAATGTTTTCAGGGATGGGGCATCTACCATTTTTCCAGTGTTTCACCATTCTCATTTAAAAAAATTTGTTCCTTTTATGTAGTCTGAGAAAATTTTACCAAAGTTGCATCTATGGAGCCTATTGGAAGAGTTTTGACTCTTCAGTTAGAAAGCCTGAAGCTCTATTTCTGAAATAGCAGGAGTTTATGATGCATTTAATACAATTCTTTTAGATGAAACAGAGGATAAATATTGAAGAATATAATAAAAGTACACTGTATATCATCTAAAAGAAAAAAAAAAAAAATCCTATGGAAAAGGTTATTTTAAGCTAAGGCTGTTACAAAAATGAAAAATAAATATGATGTTTGACTCATTCAGGACAAAGATGAACCTTGTATTTTCAATGTATTTATTTATTCTTTAGTAAGATTTTATCTGACTTTAAGGTAGATCTTAGGCCATCCTTTTTAAAAAAATATGAGGATGATATCAAAGGGATGTTTCTAATGAAGACAATGAAGAATATCAAATGAGATATCGAAGGCATGTTACAAGTTTAAAGCCAGACAAGTAATGTACCACACATTCCCAGAACATGACAACAAAATTTCTAATGTTACTAATCCTGACTAGAGAACTGTAGTGAGAGGAAAACATTTTGACCTATATTTCCTGTTGCTCTTGTGAATATACAGTCAGTGGTAGCCGTTGATTATGTAGAAACCATCAATGCATCTCTATGCAGAAATACACTACCTGAATTAAAACACATTCCAGAGCAGATAAAACTATTATTGTGTTTTCCCTATTCTAGAAATTCACCATTGTTGTCAGATTCTGTGTGACTGTTCTGAAAAGGATTAACACAATCTTCATACTGAGGAATATCAAGAAGCAATGCAGAGCCCTGGGAGCAGCAGTAAGGGACTCTGGAGCTCAGTAAGTCTTTTCATCAATCCATCCAAAGGGAAGGGGTTTGAAATGGCCAGTCGAATCTGGCAAATCAACAGTTGGTTATGGGACTGGTGCCAGAGCCAGGGATTCAGCTACTTAGACCACAGGACCTGTTTTGATAAAACTACTGGGGCTACAAATGTAGCACACCAAGCAGGCTATAGTAAACAACTGCTTAATTTGTTTACACCTCATGTCATATTTTATGATTAATTTATATAACTTCATCTGGTTTGAACCTTGTGAGAAAAATCTCCTTTTAGATAACATAAATCCACTTATTTAAATTCTGGCACTTGACTCAAAACCAAATATTTTTTCCAAGATGCCAATATAAATTTTTCATCCATTGTTGCTTGATCGTTTTAAAATTGAGGTACATTGATGTTAATGAGTATTAAATGTTTTGTAATTTATTGTCTTTTTTTTAGTTTTCTTTTTCTTTATTCCTTTGAGTCAGTTTTTATTTAATACAAATGAACAGGAAGCATTAAAATATCAGCAGGAAGCATCTTTTCTCACAAATCTAAGACTGGTTTTCTGTATATAATATTCTGCAAAGTCTCTTGCATGCTTTCTGGCAGGGTTTCTTTTCCATTTTTTTTCCTATGTCGGGATATGGTACCTCAGAGTGTCATCCACACAAGCACAGAGCAGTAGATACGATAATTCCCTTTGCTTTCCTCCTGCTATGATTTTCACAGAAAAAATCTGAATACATCCTACACATACTCTGATAAATGCCTGTCTTAAATACTGAAACTCAAAATGCCAGAGTATACACACCATTATGCACCTTAATAGGAAAGTAAAGATGAAATCTTTCTTGCAGCTATCATTAGTCAGACCTGCAACTGAATTCAATCTAGTCATGCCTATACAAAAAAACTACTCAGGTAAGTGAGAACTTCACCACATCTTTCTGGCTGGAAAATGGAGCTATATATGAACTTTGTTGTATAATTTTTTCTAAATTCACAGTAACATCCCATATTTGGGGCAGGAGACCAGAAGATGTTAGAAAATCCTTTAGTAACCAGTGATTAGCCAAAGACGTAAGACCCATAGTTACATGTTTATTAAGGCCTTCAAGGCTTAAACTGACTCTCTTATAATAAGCAGTCAAAACCAGATAAAGTGAGAGACCTCCCAGGATGTCTCAATGGTGCTGATCTAAACTGGACTGGAAGGACAGGGGTCTTGATTGCTCCGTGGTGTGTGGAATGTGTGTGTTGCAGCAAGTTTTCTATTAAATGTCAGAGAACAGTGTGGTTCTGTTCTTGTGTTCACCCAACCCCAACTTCCTCATGTCATGTGGTGGCTCCATACTAGAAAATAATTGATTTTCAGTATTTTACATAAATGGAGAAGAGATTCTAATCCTAGATGCCCTTTTTCACTAATATATGTTTTTCAGATATATTTGTACGAGCATGTACCTGACTTTTTAATTCTAGACTTTAGTATACTGAACAATTTTAATTGATGCAATCACCAGTGCATCAACGCTCTTATATTCTTAATCACATTCCTTGTTTCCTTACAATCTTACAAGGCCTGCAACATTTTAAGGAAAGAAACTTTACCTTTTCATTGCTGTTCACATAAAACAGACTTTCTATTTTCTCTATTTTCAGTTACTGTTTTATTTCTGAAATTTATCAAATTTCACTCAATGGACGAGTGAAAAGTGATGTAAACCTTGAACCTGTGGGTTTGGGACAAGGAAGTAATGAGAAGACTATAATAGAATGAATGTGGGTGTAGGCCAACAGAAAAGAAGCCTTCATATAGACTGAAAATAAAATGAAAAGGGCAGGGAGAGAGACAGGAGAAGAATATTTATAAAATACAAACATAGATGAAAGAGTAAGTATTGTGAAAGTAAGCCCTGTTTCCAATATTTATTTTCTTATTAGAACACTGACCGGAAGCGAATGGTTAAATATTTAAACTCATCAGGAGGCAGGGGTTGTGTCTACATATATGTGTGAATATTTCTATTTACAAAGTGACTTTCACTAAGGTCTCTAGACAAAACAGCTATATTCTCTGTAAACATATAGAAATGTGCATTTTTTTCTAATCGTCTGCCAGATGCAATGAGTCTTGCAGCAACCAATTAGGCAAACTGCATTGCACAGTGATCTTAATCTTATATTCTGCCTTATGATCTATATGCAGGAGGATAACAATAAAGATGCTGCATGTATACTAACATCAATCAAAGAAGTGAAATTATTCTTTAAAATACATCTGAGGTACAGAAAACAATCTTTACTTCTTAAAATCACATGCTAAATCCTACTACAATAATATTTACTTAAAATATAAGGGAATAGTGTAATAACAGTAAGCGACTTGCCACAAATAAAAAAAAAAAAAATTACCAAGGTTATATAGCAGTAGCTGCTCACAGGCTGAACACCATGTAAACTGCAGAGTCACAATTATTCTTGGTTAAAGTAAATAGCAAGACTGTTTGGTTTTAACACCATTAAGAAAAACTTCTTTCATTGTGTCTGTTTTTCAGGTTTGCCCTATGTTATTCAACTCTCCCTGTAATCCATAATGGAAAGCCTTCAAATGTATGTATTTAACCTGTGCCAATATAATCACCTGAGGTTTTAAAGAAAACACATGTACTTAGGATCACTCTTTCCAGAGCATGGAAGCAAAAGAAGTTGTTCTTCACTTCATGTTTACTGACATGTCCTCTAGTAATTCCATTTCTATTTCCTTATTCTCTTTGTGGTTTTCTCTTCAGCAAATTTTCCACTCTCTTTCTGCTGCCATGCCAAAATCTGTCTGGAAATACTGGTTTGATGCTTAATATCCTACTTCCCCAAGGCTTCTTCACATTTCTTCAAGTTTAGCCCAGCATCGTTAATCAGTGAGTTGTCACTTATCTTGTGAGTTAGTAACACCATAGTGCTCAGGGAAGTGTGAGCATAATAATCATAACAGACTAAAGCATCCCAATACTCCAGCACCCTTACTGTCTATAACATGTTTCTGCACAAGACTTTTTTGCTGGTTTAGTGTATGTAGTGAGACCATAATATATACCATTAAAGAGTTACCACTGTATCCTCTAACAATAAGAACAGGAATTTGTATCAGAATTTGAACAGATCAGAAGAGGTGAAACAATCATTATGGATAGCTTGGCTGATGGATATTTTTTTTTTTTGCTGGTTTTTTGTTTGTTTGTGTTTCTTGCTGGTTTTTTGTTTGTTTGCTTGGGGTTTTAATTTTTTTTTTTTTTTAATGAAATGTTATTTATTTTTATTTTTAAGGTATGTACAAAAATGAACACAGCAAACAGTATTTTCACAACCAAGGAACTGCTGATATTTTATGTTTACGATACATGTGGTTATAGCATGTCCTGGTTTGAGTTAGGTCAGAACAACTCTTTTCAGTGATTTTATTTTTCAGGTCAGTCTCTTCTAAGTAACCGCGCTTTCTGAAGTTAACAACATAGTTTTGCACTGTCTGCTTCTAGAAGTGATAATGCTTGATGTTTAGAGTTACTACTGAGGATTGGTGTGCAGACCAAGGTCACTGATAAATCTTGTGTACCACATTGCGGCATGCAGAAAATAAAAGGCCTCATCTGCAGGGTGGTACAGACAGGACAGGTGACCTTGAACTGACCAACAAGTATTCCATCCCATATATATCATATTCAGTATGAAGCTGAGGTATCACAAGGGTCAAGCTCTCTTCTTCAATGGCTAGCATCTATGGAAGACTGTACATTCTGCCTTCAATCCCAATCCATGTGATCCCAGATCCAGTTCCAGAATCCAGCTCCTGAGACTGGTTCCCATCTGCTGCTGAGTCCAGTCTGGGACTTCCCCAGTGCCTGCTCCACAGCATCAGTGGTGACAATGACATAATTGCCATCAGACAGCTGGATTTTTTTACTTTTTTTTTTTTTTTTTTTTTTTTTTATCTGTGTATATTCTTTTTTTTTTTTTTTTTCTTATTTTAATTAAAGCTCTTCTATCTTTCTTTTCTAATCCATAAGGCTTTCTCCCTTATTTCCTTTCTCTTCCCCTTTGAGAGGGGACAGGGGTTAATAGAGATTATCTGTTATAAGTCTAGTGGACTGCCCTGACCCTAAAACTTGACATAGCATAATAGAAAGGATTTGGGATCTAACAGCTAATACATTTATTTTTTTTAGGAGGCACTGTATGGAAACTTTTTGGATCTTAACAAGAGCAGATGACATTTCTTTTTTTTCCCATCCTCATCCTTCTGCTACCACAATGATCCATGGTAGACTTCTAGTAGAAAATTGAACACTGATTTCTTGGTTCAGTTCTGTTTACAGTTACTAAGTTGAAGTAGTTATTAGTAAGTATACATGTAAATATTCAAATACATTGTTTTTTTGGGAGGCTGAAGAAGTGTAAAAGTAAATACATGAGAAATGAAATATAGCTTTACTTTTCATTTATCAGCTAGAGAAGAAAATGAACCCTTTAATCAAATTCTGAAGTCATTGATAAAACTCACATCATTTACCATGGTACATAATTATGCCATATAATAGTAAAAAAGGTTCATGAGGACATTTTCTGTCAGGCAAGTTACCGATAGAACTGAAAAACCATCATATTCTGCAGTTTACAAAGATCCAGTAGTTACTGAGATCTGCTATATTGATTTGATCTAGCATACCTAGATAACACTTTACCTACAAGCTATATGCTTGCATTACTGTTCAGAAATTAATTATTATTGAGGAAAAGTTGATTATCTCCATAGGTATAAAATCTATGAGATGTAGTAATTCATCTAAAAAGTAACTCTCATGAGAAAGAAAAGATCTTCTCCCTTCTAACCTTTTGTTTTCTAGTTTCATGGAGAAGATGTCATGCAGCATTCAAACTTTATCTGAAAGCCCACATCAATGAAACAGACTGTGATAGGAAAACATTAAAAATAAATACAAGCTGACCCCAGGACTGATGAGGCTTCTTTCCATCATTTATCAACAGTCTTGGCTAAAAGGGGAGGTCCCAGATGACTGGAGGATTGCCAATGTGATGTCCATCTACAAGAAGGGCTGGAAGGAGGGTCTGCAGAACTACAGACCTGTCAGCCTGACATAAGCATCTGGAAAAATTATGGAGAGGTTCATCTTGAGTGAGTTCACATGACAAGTGAAGAAGAGCCAGGTGATCAGGCCCAGCCAGCAGGGGTTCAGGAAGGGCAGGTCTTGCTTGATCATCCTGATCTTCTATGACCAGGTGACCCACCTAGTGGATGAGGGAAAGGATGTGGATATTGTCTACCTGGACATTTATAAAGCCTTTGACACCATCTCCCACAGCATTCTCCTAGAGAATCTGATGGTTCATGGCATAGAGAGGTGAACTCTTTTCTGGGTTAGAAACTGTCTGGATGTCTGGGCCAACAGAGCTGTGGTGAACGAAGATAAATCCAGTTGATGACCAGTGACCAGTGGTGTCCCCCAGGGCTCAATTTTGGTGCCAGTCTTGTTCAAGATCTTTATCAATGATCTAGATGAAGGCATTGAGTGTTTCCTCAGTAAGTTTGCAGATGATGCCAAGTTGGGTGGGAGTGTCAATCTGCTGGAGGGTAGGAAGGTTCTGCAGAGGTATATGAACAGGTTTAATCTATAGGCTGAGGTCAATGTCATGAGGTTTAATAAGGCCAAGTGCGAGGCCCTGCACTTTGGTCACAACATACCCAGGCAGCGCTACGGTCTTGAGGAAGAGTAGTTGGAAAGCTGCCCAGTGGAAAAGGAGCTGGGGATGCTCATCAACATGTGGCTGAATATGAGTCAGCAGTGTGCCCAGGTAGCCAAGAAAGCCAACAGCATTCTGGCCTGTATCAGAAACAGTGTGTCCAGAAGGACCGGTGATTGTGACCCCGCACTCAGCACTGGTGAGGCCATACCTCGAGTGTTCAGTTCTGGGCCTCTCACCACAAGAAAGACATTGAGTTGCTGGAGTGAGTTCAGAGAAGGGCAACCAAGCTGGTGAAGGGTCTGGAGAGCAAGTCTTATGAGGAGAGGCTGGGGGAATTGGGATTGTTTACCCCAGAGAAGAGGAAGCTGAGGGAAGACATTATTGCTCTCCACAACTACCTGAAAGGAGGTTGTAGTGAGGTGGGTGCTGCGTCTTCTCTCAAGCAAATAATGACAGGACTAGAGGAAATGGCCTGAACTTGCACCATGGGGAGTTTAGACTAGATATTAGGAAGATTTTCTTTACTGAAAGAATAGTCAATGCTGGGACAGGCTGCCCAGGGAGGTGGTGGAGTCACCATCCCTGGAGGTATTCAAAAAACATGTAGATGAGGCACATCAGAACATGATTTAGTGGGATGGTGAGGTGTTCATGGTTGGATGCAGTGATCTTAGAGGTCTTTTCCAACTGTGACAATTCAGTGTAATTCTGTGATTTTATGGGTAGTAAACGATTACCTTGAACACTGCACTGTTCCCAGTGCTAATAGATAATATGCTAACAACACATCATTGAAAGAAATCATGAACAATCACTGTCTTTCATTTCTTTCAAATTATTTATATTTTTATAACTTCTTCCTTATTCATCCCAACATTTCAAGTTGAGTCTTCCTTATTTATATGGTTGTACATTTGACCACTTTCTCTTTTTGCAGTTCTTGGGGAGAATATCTTTTTGGGAGATCAGAACTCTAAAGGTATTCAGGTTGCTGACATCTCATAAATTTGCAGTAATGAGATGATTATATGGGTGTTGTTTTCTTCTGTATGTCCTTTCTAATAGTTCTTTATAGTAAATTTGTTTCCCTCACTTTTATTGATGCATTGAAAGGACATTTTCACCAAACTAGCTTCTAAGCACACAGAAAAAGCCTGCCCTCAATTAAATAATCGCATTACTTCTATTTGACCTTTTATTTATTTATTTATTTATTTATTTTAGAGAGACAACATGTGAAGTACTAGAATTTGGAGAAAAAAAATGTGCAAACTCTGAAGCTAACCTTTGTGATCTACTTTACTGATACAATATTGAATTAATAAATTTCTATATGAAAACAATTTTTTTAACAGAATAGTCAAAATATAGGTTTTTTTAAAAAATATGTATTACATGAATTCTTATAGAAAATCATTCAAGATACAACATATTTGGAAATAATCATGTTGAACAGAACTGTCAAAGAAAGCTTAGATGTCTGCTGAGCTCCAAAAGAAAATTCCTGTAGATGTTTATACATGTGAACTCAATTTAATTCTTCAGAATTGTTACAGGATGGTAAATAAATTTATTTTAAAGCCTTCATCAACACAATTACCAATATGTTTTGGTTGATTTGTGTTGATTCAGTAAACACAAATTTATTAAAGGAAACTTAAGTGGTCATTCAACTTGAGTTTGTGGATACTTTGTGCCTTCAGAATGGCAGAAGAACCTGGAACTTAAATGTAAATCACACACAGGTATTCGGCAGAGAATAATCTCCTTCTTTATATATCTGAGCCATTGAAGTGAATTCCAAAGATACAATTTTTCTCATTAATATTCTATACAGTTTCTCCAGAAATCCTAGTGACAGTATATACTAGTTAGTTTTGTACTTATATCCAAGAACTGCATCTACAGTGGTACTGTAGCATCTATAGTAACAGCTCATAGGGAGAGCAACTTCACATATAAATACATCATTCTTTCATTAATATATAGATTTAAGATGAATATGAGCAACTTTGTAAGGCAATTAGATAGCATTCAACCTCTACAAGAATGAATTTTTACTTAAGAAATGTTGTTGTCAATAATTACTTATATCTAAGAAGTAACACAGTATGTTTATAAGTTTATATGACAAGAAAGTAGATGATAAAAATACTCTGGAATAAGTTTACCATAGAGTCCTCCCAGTCTTAGGTTTTGTTATGACTCTAAGTATACTTCAATAATGAAATTACAATTTTTTGATGCAGGGGTTTGGGGTTTTGTTTTGTTTTGTTTTGTTTTATAGAACTATACTTACTTTTAAATTAATTTATTCAAAACAAGCAATGAAATATGCATTTAAAATAGAATGTTTTGGTGTGACATTGTGTTATATTTTTTCCCCTACAAAAAGCAAAACATCTTAAAGCTAAAGGCATGATAACTTAGTATGGATATGCACTTCACAAGTAGTGCTCAAAAACTAACAACAAATCTTCATTTGTCTGGTTTAAAACTGAGATTTCATCATATGCAAAAGGCTTCGTATCTTAATCAAAAATATTACTATACTTACGCACATTTATATTTCATGATGTGCCTTTCTCATTTTAGCTCCTTTGTTTACTAGACTTTGATATCAGAGATGTCTGAAAATTTCCTTTGAGTGGATAGACTCTACCACAAGTGTTTTAAAAGATAAATATGCTTTGCATTTACATTCCTGAATAACACATCATGGGTTACACTCATTTACTCTCGGCTTTTACAGGTATCAGTTATTCTATTTTATGTTTTTAAAGGAAAAATGATTCTACTTTCTCTTCATCTGTTCAATTATTCAGACTATCCTCTATAAACTGTTGGTTTCCCTCTTAAATTGTGTAAAATTTCTGCATTTTAATTGTTCCATTATACTTTTTCAAGCCAAAACATCCATAGCTAAGCTGTTATCTCTAATCACGTTTTTTTAATATATATATACACACTTAAAAAAATTTACCATTTTAAAATGTATTTGGAAACATGTTGGTGCATAATCAAGTTTGTTTTCCTTTATAAACGTATAATCCTTGTTGTTATTAAAAAAAAAACCCAACAAATAAAAACTACAAAAAAAAACCCAGACTAACATCGAGCAGTCAGAAGTCACAAAAGCCAATGTTTCTCTCTGGCAGTGTGTTTGAATCGCATATACCTAGAGCTTCCTTTTCCTTTCCAGAAAGTACTGTGTCTGAGGTGTTGAAGACTTGTTTCATAAGTGATTTCATGAATTTTTAATTATTAGATTTTTAAAAATTCTCAGTTTCCCACAAGTATCTGGTTTTTTTGTTTTTTTTTTTTTTAATCATGAACATTTCATATTGGACACTAGTATGGACAGGCAACTATTCAGAAGGAATATAGTCCTCACTGAAGGAGTTTTCACAAACAGGCACTTCACAGAATCACAGAATAGTAAGGGCTGGAGTGCACCTCTGGAGATCATCTAGTCTAACCCTCATTCCAAGGTAGGTACACCTAGGGCAGCTTGCACAGTACCGTATCCAGGTGGGTTTTGAAAGTCTTTAGAGAAGGATACTCCATAATTTCTCTGGGCAGCCTGTTCCAGTGCTTCATGACCCTCACAGTAAAGAAGTTTTTCCTGATGTTGAGGTGAAACCTCCTGTGTTTCAGTTTGTGCCCACTGCCCCTTGTCCTGTCACTGGACACCACTGAAAAGAGACTAGTTTTGTCCTCTTGACACCAACCCTTTAGATATTTATAAGAATTTATAAGATCCCCTTTCAGCCTTCTCTCCTCCAGGCTAAACAGCCCCAGGTCTCTCAGCCTTTCCTGGTAATTCAGATGTTCCAGTCCCTTAACCATCTTCATAGCCCTCTGTTGGACTTTCTCCAGTAGTTCCCTGACTCTCTTGAACTGGGGAGCCCAGAACAAAGCCACAGGGTTTTGTGAAGATAGCAGGCTTTTAAGAAACTTCAAAAGGACTATTTCCTCTGCAACCAATTTACCTTTCATGACTACAAACCATGTTAAATCTGCAGTCTGTACATCAAACACAGTCTGTTTGGAGGAGGAACAAAGTAAGCTACCTGAGAGCGCCTGGATAATCTTCTGGCCAGAAAGAAGGGTCTCCACTGCCAGAAGAACTAATAAGATTTTTTGTGTGTCCTTTTAAGGGTCTGAGAGGTACCTCTGTGCAGAAAGCATTGGCTGTCGTGCCAGCAACAACCCTGCATCACCCTCATATGTAGAAGGGAACACAGTGTGGGATTTTCTGTGTTACAAAGAATACATAGGTATTATAGTGTCAGTGTGGATGAAACTTGTATTGGTAAGATTTTTCAGGGATATCTCATAAAATATAGGACCCAGATAAAGCACAAAGTAGATGGCAATTGCTCTTCATTAAAGTAATATTTACAAAGTCAACGTAATTCTACAAGGATACACTATCAGTATGAAACGTATATGAAGAGAATGTTACTACAATAGCCAAAACTGTTGAGAATTTTCTCTGAGAGGTTTGATAAGAGAAAAAATTCTCTAACATAAATATAACTTTTCAAAATGTGACATCAGTTAATCTGCATCTTCCTTTTAGATATATTGGAAACACTTTTGCTCTTTTCCAGTGTTTTTTTCAACCTGTGGATAGTTGCATGTGGGGAATCAAAGGGACTCCTTTCTGAACCCCAGACTGCAAACCATAGAATAGATCATGCATTCACCAGATAGGGTCATCTCAGAAATTACTTTGCTGAGCAGTCTGTCCTGTTATGCCCAAGCATCTGCATGTTTTATCCCTTTCAGCTCTCTTTGAAAAAGAGGACACAAAATGGATTTATAGCAACCTTACTTCCAAATATAGAGTGAAAAAAAAACCTTGATTTTGTTTGCAGATGATAAAAGTTTACACAAATATTTTCAATTTATTCACATCACTTCAGATTTGATCTTATATTATGGTAATGACTTCAGAGAAAGGCATTGTTACGTGTAGTGAGTACAATATTTATTTTCCCTACCTAGCTGTACAAGTGATAATGTGGTCTATCTACATGCCATGTGATCAAAATACAGAAAGAAATGTGGTTTGGAAAACTTTGAAAAATGTGGTCTTTAATCACATTTTCCTTATTATACTACTGTATGTTATACTGCCTGTCAATAACTGTTCTTAATCAAATATATATGTAAGTGTAAAGTACATATTCATTAGCATTCTGCCATATGTCCCATGGACAACTATCCAGACATGATTTCTGCATGTAGATTTTTTTAGTTTTCCCTAATTAGGAAGGAAGAATCATCCATGACCATCTGTCAGCCTCTGTACTCCAGTCCTACAGTTGTAAGCAGGTCTTGTATATCTATCAAGTCAAAATTCAATCAGCAATTACTCATCTTGCCATGCCAATAAAGCTATCAATGCTCAAGGTAAATTAACACACTCTGTTACTGATTCACAGATAAGAAGATGCTTTAGATTCAAGATGTCTGAGTCTTCCTGAGTGGGTTGTGAGGGGCACAGAATTAAAAGTTTACTGTAGTATTGTTTGCTTAAAGAACTTTACTCTGAGGGAGTAGATACAACAAAAGAACTATGTCTCCCCGCCCTCCCGGCCCCCTGACACTTGGTGGGGGTCCACTCATGTGTTAGATTAAGATGTCTACCAGATGAAGCTTGTTGGTGAACTTGGCCACTACACTTTCCAGTTGTATTGGGTTTGCATGGCAAGCTTCACCTATGTCCAATAGAGCCAGTTCCAGCTGGCTCCAAGATGGATCCACTGCTGAATAAAACTGAGCCAGTCAGCAGTGGTGGTAGCACCTAGAGGTGCTACCATATTTAAGAAAAGGGAAAAAAAACTGCTGCACAACAGCAGCCATGAGAGAGAAATGAGAAGATGTGAGAGAAACAATCCTGTAGACTCTGAAGTGAGTGAAGGAGAGGGAGAAGGTGCTCCAGGTGCTGGAGCAGGGATTCCCCTCCAGTCCATGGTGAGGACCATGGCAAAGCAGATTGTAACCCTGCAGCCCATGGAGGTTAACAATGGAGAAGATATCTACCTTCAGGCAGGATCCCACACAGAAGCAGAAGGATGTGCCTGAAAGAGGCTGTGAACCTGTGGGAAGCCTACGTTGGAGCAGGCATCTTCCAGGACCCGTGAGCCCCTGAAGAGAGAAAACACAGGGAAGCAGGTTTTCTGACAGGACTTGTGACCCTACAGGGAACCCATGCTAGAGCAGTCTGTTCTTGAAGGACTGAACTCCATGGAAAGGACCCACAATGGAGCAGTTCACTGAGAACTGTGGCCCATGGAATGACTGTATATTGGGGAAGAGTGTGAAGAGGAAGGAGCAGTAGATACAATGTGATGAACTGACTGAAACCCCCATTCCCTGTCCATCCCATGCTGCTGTGGGGAAGAAAGTAGAGAAGTTGGGAGTAAAGTTGAGACCATGAAGAAGGAAAGGTGATTCAAGATTTGAGTTTATTTCTCATTAAACTACTCTGATTTGATTGGTAATGAATTAAATTGATTTCCCCAGGTCAAGTCTGTTTTGCCTGTGATGGTTAACTGGTGAGTGATCTCTACTTTCACTTATCTAGAGCCATGAGCCTTCTGTAATATTTTTTTCTCCCTCTGCCAAGTTGAGGAAGGAGAGTGATAGAGTAGCTTAGTGGACACCTGGCATCCAACCATCATTAACCCACCACACTTGTTGACAGAGACAGGTAGCCCACAGGCAGCAGTGAGCATACAGCTGATTAGTCTAGGGTATGCATAAAACTGTTTCTGTAATTACATAAGATAACATAATTTTTTAAAATCTAATGAGTTTGTGGGGTTACAAGATTGATAGACTTCTTGGATGATAAATAGCTTGGAATTACCATTTCTTACTGAGATCTGAAAAGCTGTAGCTATGTTAGTTTTATTAGACAAATAAGACATTTTGTTTCTCTTTCTTGCTAGGATAACTAACTTCTAGAATCATATTTAAAGTGTATTCCCACCAATCTATTGAACCAAAGCTTTTAGTTGTCTGGATGATTTTCCTGAGACTTATATCACAGATAGAAAGGAAAGGGGAGAAAAAAAAACCCCAAAACAAAACACAAAGGTAGAGGGTGAAGTTATTCTAGTTTTGTGCATTGTCAGAGATTTTTTATCTGAATTAGATGAACTTTTGTTTGAAAGTCTGCTTTTTTTTTTTTTTTTTTTATTTTTTTTTTTTAATTTTTTTTTTTTTTTTTTTTTTTCAATCTTTCTATCTAATTTTTATCACTTCAGTTATTTTGCAAGGCAAACTCTAAGCTGATAAATAGAGTTGAATTAATTTCTCAGATGCTTCTATTTACATGACATGAGAATCAGCTTTTATTTTCAATGGACTACCTGAAAATTTGTCCAGTCAAAACTGTGGAAGTTCAGATACATATACACACACATATACATATCTACAATGAAATTCCAAGTTTTTGTTTTATTCTAGAAATGTCAATTCTGTTTTCCTTACAGTACAACAGTAGCAGTAGAGTTCTTAGAAACCATGGTCTAAATGTACTCAGAAGTGTATTTTATGGACATATTATGGATGCTTTACAGGAGTGTTCCATAGACTATGTCTCTGAATATATCAAAGGATAAGAAGTCTCTAATAAGGATTCACTGGATACCACATAAATTGTATGTAATATGTGGAGATTGCACTGGTTTTGTCTAGGATAGAGTTAATTTTTTTTCAAAGTAGCTCATATGGGGCTATGTTTTGGATTTGAAACCAAAACTGTGTTGATAACACACGTTTTAGTTGTTGCTAAACAATGCTTATAGAGTGTCAAGCAAGTCCTTTTCTATTTTACTCACACTGCCTTGCCAGTAAGTAGGCTGGGGGTACACAAGAAGTTCTGAGGGGACACAGCTGGGACAGCTGACCCTAACCAACCAGAAATGATATCCCATACAATATGATGTCATCCTCAGCAATGAAATCTCAGGGAAAGGAGGAAGAGGGGACATTCAGGGTCATGATATGTGTCTTCCCTGGTAGCTATCACACATAATGAAGCCTTGTTTTCCTGGAAATGGCTAAATATTTACCTGCTGATGGGAGGTAGTTAGATAATTTATTAATTATTTTTTCTTCTTCTTCTTCTTTACCTATGTCATTATCTCAACCCATGAGTTTTCTCACTTTTACCCTCACAATTCTCCCCCATCCCACTGCAGGGGAGTGAGCAAGCATCTGTGTGGGGTTGAGCTGCCCACCAGTGTTAATCCAAAATAAAATTTTATCTGCTGTTTTTGTGGGAAAATCAGCAACTTGAAACACTTACTGAATACAAAGAACTGTAGAGGAAGCATTAGACTGAGAAGGGACAGGATCAAGTCTTATCACAAGTAATTGACTCCACTGGTCTCAGGTTTTGAAGAATGAAAGATTTCACTGAAAAAATGTATCTGGTTTTCTAGGGTTTATCTTTTTTTTTTTTTTTTTTTTTTTAATGTACATAATAACTCTTCATTATGATTAAAAAGCACCAAGAGTGAAAATACGAATGTGAGATGTAACAACTACTGAAATCCACCATAATTCCAAATTATACATGAATGAAGGAAAACCACCTGCTTTTATACCTGCAAAACTGGCAGTTGATTAGATACTTTCTCATTTGCTGAGCTGGGTACTCATTTTTTTTCAATAAAATAGTCTACAAATTATATGACAGAATCAACAACAGAGATTGAATTAAGAGCCTGAAGAGAGCAGTTTATAGCAAATTGAGGCAAACAGCACAGATGCTTAAAGCCAGTGCATATTGTTGACAGTGCTCATCTCAAAACAACATGTCATAATAACCAGAGGTTATCTTGCAGATAAAGAGGGAAATATGGGATCTGGTAAGAAATAGGACACAGAGGATTTCACTGCTCAGAGGCTGCAAGCTGAGGACTTCTTATGGTTAGAGACATTATAGACAATTTGACCTTGCCTCTAGGTCTCAAAATGATCATATTTCATATATGCTATTCTCTGCTTTTAACATCCAGCTTCAGTAGTGCTCACTGTTCAGCTGCTGTGCCTGAGTGTCTTTTTGCAGTACAATTTTCTTAAAATATGTGATTATGTAGCACTTGATGATAAACAAGTTGAGCATTTTATTCACAGATGGCTCTTTCTTACTGCCACAGTTTATCATTACTCTAAAGATTTCACAGTTTTTAATTTTGCTGCTAAGATACCAATGCAAAGTAAGTTCTGAAAGGTTATATTTTAGTTAATAACTGTTTTCACCAGGCCAGCAGATACTAATTAATACATTTTTTTCACTAACACATTTTATTTTCTGGGGAAGAGGAGGATTTTTCAGTGGTCATATGCATGTTCCTAGACATCTGGGACAAAACAGAGAAAATCTGAATTTGGAACTGGTCCTATCTGGGCGCTGGAGTAATGCCTGGTCTGCTAAAGTATTTTCTTCCTATTTGTTATTGATTTTATGGAAAGTAGCCTCTTTTAAAAGTCTGTGTCCAATTGTGTCATTCTGATACTTCTGACTATGTAGTCATTATTGTGCAGATAAATTAATACCCCTTTTGAATGAAAGTATCATTTCTTCTTTTTTATCATCATTGAAGGGAGTGGAATTATTTGCTGAAATTTGTTGTAAATTGGTATACATCTATTCCATTGATTAAGGCCAGATTTCTTAATACCCTTAAGGGACCCAGATTCCATTATGGTAGTGGGCATTAGACACCTAAGCATATTTATAAACATCCTTCAAAATTAAATTGAAGAACTGAGGAATAAACTCAAACGACATGAAAGACAGTTACTGGAACAGCTGTTGGATCTCAAAGTTATAATTGTCACACATGCCACATATCACCTTCAGTGACTATGTCCCACCAGCACTGAAAATTAAGAGAACTGGAAGATGGCCATATGTTATCTGGAAGAAAACAGAATCTTGAGCAGTAATAAACACATTCAAACAATTTTATTCAGTTTGAAGAAAAATTTGTACACTGTTTATATGGGAAGTTAAACAATCTTTATTTCATATTTTGTACTTTCAGAGTGCTATTAATATTAGATGACATTACCAAAGTCCTCTAAGAAGACCTATTTGTAAAAATGCAAAAGAACTGTACCTGTGTTATGATCATTGAACCAGTATCATAAAGAAAATAGGTGAAAACAAGGACTAAATGCTATTAATTTCAAAGGCAGAAAGGACATTGTAGAATCCTCTGTCCACATACACAAGCTAGATAATTTCTCCTGAAAATTAGAACTAAATATATTTAGAAAATAATAATCAAATTTACCTTAAGAAGGTGGTAAAGAAGAATTTTTCTTCCACTTCCTTTGAAAGAAACATTCTGGTGCTGTGTAAATATAACTCAAAAGTATTTAGACCTTTTTTTCAGGTTTAAGTAAATTTCACTTCAGCCTCTAGGCACTGAATTTTGTGCTCTTGTCAATGGGTAGAAAGCTCTTTGTTATCAAATATTTTCTTTTCTGTAAGTGTATATGAAGTATATGCAATGATAGTCTCTCGGTCTGGCCTTAGAGGTAGCTGATCTTCACAAGCCTCAATCATCCATCTTGTTTGCCAGATCTGAACAACAGTGTTTTCAATCCACCAAGAACAACACATGATTTATTTATATTTTTTAATTATTGGGCATATAGCTTATTTTTATAAGGGAAGGTATATTTCCACAGGAAATTTTATATTCTACATAAATAATTTATATTCTATATATTTGTCTTCTGAAAACATTCAGAACATTAATATGACTGTTTTTCAGGGCTATCACCTAAAGGTAATCACCTAAAAACTACTCTAGACCCCCACTGTGAAAGATAAAAATTTTATTGCAGTCTAAATAATACCATCAGCTTCACCGGGGTTTAATTTACTCCTTAGATACTTTGCTTCAAATCAATAAACCAGGAGTATTTAATGTTTTATAAATACACGGAGTCCTGGATCTGCCATGATTCAGTTGTTTAACTATAGGCAGGTCAGTTACTCACTGAATCTACTGAGAGAGTTCATGAATTTAGAAATAAGCATGTGCACAACTATTTCAGCAGCAGTATATATATATATGTAAGTATTTAATAGATATTAAAGCTAACAGTGATCATGAATTGCACAAGGCTACTATAATTATCATTATGAATAATAAATTTAAAGAAAGATTCTGTAGAAAAAGGGAAAAGTACATAGTTGGTGACTTATCATACTAACATCCTGATGGCATCCAGATATGTTGTTTTGAAGAATCTGTGTTATTTCTTAGCTATATGTGTTTTGTAAATAAATAAATATAATCTTCAACGTGTTTTCTTATTCTAAAGAACAGCAAGTATTTGATACTTTCCTCTAACAAAAAGCACTCTCTTAAGAAACATTTATTAATAACGGCTTCTTAAAATATTCCCATTAACTGATGTATTTTAACAATAATTATTTAGGAAGTCTGCATTATGGGGTGATGACTTTATATTCATTTTAACTACGGTTCAGTTTTAAAGCACATGATCCTTTTAGTTCATTCAATCTGAAACTATCTTCAGAAACTTCAGGCATTCATTTATTCATGTCCCCCCTAGACATAATAGTTAGCAAGTCCTGCTTATTTTTATGCAGTTAATAAGAACTGATTTGATGATAGCATAGTTTATTGTGATCTGAGTGAAACTAAGTTGTTCATTAGACAGTTTGTGTTGAGTAAAAATAACACCTCAGCAATACCATCTGGATTCTCATAATTAAATATAACATTCAATCAATGTACTTTTTTTCAACACAAAATTGTCCTGCAATTCTTAGATAGGTATTTTACAATGCATAATTAATACTCTATTTCATATTTTTTGCACCTACTTTTGATGTTAAAATTCTGATTTTAGCCTAATTTAACCACTTCATTTTCAAAATCAAGTAAACCAGGAAAGATTGCAGTGTAAGCATCTTAAAGGAAGAGAAAACAAAATGCTAGAAAACATCAGAAGAAAAATAGTGATAGTAATAATAAAATTTCGCCATACAGATTTTCATAATCCTTTGTGAATAGACAGAGTGAAAGAGTCTAAAGATCCATGATGTTTAGAAATATAGCTAACAAATTCCTATTTATGTCCTTTTCAAGATAACAGGACCAGGACTGCATACAATATTCAGCATGCAAGCTCAGAGGGACTTATGAGGTGATACAGTTCTCATGAGTTTTGCTTAGGGGTTTCTGTCTGTTTGTGCTTTGAAGGAAGGACATTTACTGTTTTGTTTTGTATTTTTTTTAAATAATTTCTATCATTTACTTTGTTGCTATTTTTGTTTGGGTTTTTTTTTTTTTTTTTTGTGCTTGGTTCATCTAAGATAGGGTTTATTTTCACCAGGAGCTGGGAGGGAGCCACATGTGGGATAGACAACAGAACCAGCCAGTGTGCTATTTGATACCATACTGAAGTCATGTCCACTGTATGAGGGCGGTGGGTGGGCTGGGCAAAGTGAGGGCTCTAGTGCCCGGTGGTGATCAGCTCCAGGCGGTGACATTCACTGGCTTTATTCTGTATCACTTGTTTTGTGTATTGTTTCATTACTATTACTGTTGTTTATTCTCATTTTGTGTTGTTCTATTCAATTCTCCTTATCTCAACCCATGGGGATTTGCCTTTTTCTCCTGCTTCCCTTTTGGGTGTGGGGGGTGAGTGAGTGGCCACATGGTACCCAGTTCCCAGATGGGTCTATAGCACTACAGCACTTAACTACACCAATTCCATTGCCTTGTCCCTCAGCCTTGTGCAATTTTCCACAGGCAGTCCTCCTCTTTATTCCACTGTGTAACTTGATGCAGCTATAAGTAGATTTGATCACCTCACTACCCATGCCCTTTTGCATAATTTGTAATAACATATATACAGGAGCACTGCATCTAGTACAGCTTCCTGAAGCATTCTATCAGGGTTGACCCCAGGTAAAAATTAATCACTAAGTCTCCCTTCCCTTCCCTTCCCTTCCCTTCCCTTCCCTTCCCTTCCCTTC
>JANVCC010000021.1:33007434-33037302 GCA_025345505.1 Todiramphus chloris collaris | reverse complement strand
CTTCCCTTCCCTTCCCTTCCCTTCCCTTCCCTTCCCTTCCCTTCCCTCTTCCCTTTCCTCCCTCCTGAGCTTGAGGGCTCAGAAGCACAGGTGGTGTTCTCTTCAATCCCTCTAGTGACAGGGAGAGATGCTAAAGGAAAAAGAAAAACCCATGAGATTAAGACATGGCTTAAGGGTTAATGTCACTGATGGAACTTTGATTTCTTTAACCACGGGGAGGTTTTCATGGCACCAGGTCTATTGTAGACAGATGGGGTTCATCTGTCCAACAAGGGGAGAAGAAACCTTGCAAGTGAGTTGGGGGGCTTATTAATTAGTTTTGAAGGGGGACAGGGTTGTTACTGCCAGTGAGAACCCTGGGTGTAGCAACCCAACACTGGTGGGGCAGTATATAAGTGTCTTGGATAGACAGAGGGTCCACCACCCCTCAAGGTTGAAAACTATGTACTTGACTCCCTCCCTGAAATGTTTATATACCAATAAAGGCATCATGGTCAATAAACAGGAGGGCCTGGAGGCGGTTGTGCAGCAGGAAACCTATGATATAGCTGCCATTACGGAAACCTGGTGGGATGGCTCGCATGAACGGAGTACTGGGATCAAGGGCTACCAACTTTTCAGAATGGATAGGAAAGGAAGAAGATGTGGTAAAGTGTCCCTTTAAATTAGGGAGGCATATGAATGCCTTCAAATGAATGTGGGTGATGATAGCATTGAGTCTATGTGGGTAAGAATCAGAGAAAAGGCCAACAGGGATGGTATCATGGTGGGAGTCTGTTACCGACCACTCAATCAGGATGAAGACACGGATGAAATCTTTTATAAGCAGTTAGGAGAGATTTCAAGATTGCTACCCCTTGTTCTCATGTAGGACTTCAACCTCACAGGTGTCTGTTGGAAGTACAATACTGCAGAGAGAGAACATTCCAGAAGGTTCCTGGAGTGTGTGGGAGATAGCTTCTTGATGCAGTTGGTAAGGGAGCCATCCAGTGAAGGTGCCCTCCTTGACCTACTGCTTGTGAACAGAGAAGGACATGTTGGAGTAGTAACTGGTAGAAGTTGACTGGGGGATAGTGACCATGAAATGATAGAGTTTTCAATTCTTGGAGTAGTTAGGAGGGGGGTTGGTGAAACCTCCACCTTGGATTTTTGGAGGGCTGACTTTGGTCTGTTCAGGATGCTGGTTCTAAGAGTCCCTTGGGAAGCACTCCTCAAAAACAAGGGGCCCAGGAAGGTTAGGCTGACTTTAAGAATGAAGTTATGAAGGCTCAGGAGCAGGCTGTCCCTATGTGCCAGAAAATGAGCTGGTGGGGAAGAAGACCGGGCTGGTTGAGCAGAGAGCTTTTGCAGGAACTCTGAAACAAAATAAGAGTGTATCAGCTTTGGAAAAAGGGTCAAGTGAATCAGAAACATTTAAGGGTATTGTAAGGTCATGTAGGAAGAGAATTAGATATGCAAAAGTTCAGTTAGAACTTTATCTATCCACCTCTGTTAGGGATAATAAAAAATGCTTTTATAGGTACATTAATAACAAAAGAAGGGTCAGGGAAAATCTCCACTCCTTATTGGATGATGGGGGGAACACAGTAACAGAAGATAAGGAAAAGGCTGAGGTGCTTAACACTCTTTGCCTTGTTCTTTAACAAAAAGACTAGATATCCTCAAGACACCTGGGCTCCTGAGTTGGTAGGTAGGGATGGGGAGCAGAATACCCCTCCTGTAATCCAGGAGGAAGTAGTTAGTGACCTGCTGTGCCACTTAGATCCCAACAA
The DNA here is from genome assembly GCA_025345505.1 of Todiramphus chloris collaris. Lineage (NCBI taxonomy): Eukaryota > Metazoa > Chordata > Aves > Coraciiformes > Alcedinidae > Todiramphus > Todiramphus chloris. Next base: position 33,035,530 of record JANVCC010000021.1, on the reverse strand, counting down.
GTCCATGAGTCTGGATGGGATTCATCCTAGGATGCTGAGGTAGCTGGTGGAAGAACTGGCTAAGCCATTCTCCATCATCTATCATGGACCCTGGCTAACCGGGGAGGTCCCAGATGACAGGAGGTTGGGCAGTATGACTTCCATCCACAAAAAAGGCTGGAAGGAAGATCCTGAGAACTATAGGCCTGTCAGCCTGCCCTCAGTGCCTGGCAAGGTTATGGAGCAGATCATCCTGAGTGCCATTACGTGACATATAGAAGACAACCAGATGATCAGGTTTAGCTAACATGGGTTTAGGAAAGGAGTGTCCTGCCTGACCAATCTCATATCCTTCTATGACTGGGTGACCTGCCTAGCAGATGAGGGGAAGGCTGTGGATGTTGTTTACCTCAACTTCAGCAAAGCCTTTGACACAGTCTCCCACAGCATCCTCCTGGAAAAGCTGTCAGTCCATGTCTTGGGCAAGTACACCCTTCACTGGGTTAAAAACTGGTTGGATGACCAGAGAGTGGTAGTGAACGGTGCTGCATCCAGTTGGTGTCCGGTGAGCAGTGGTGTACCCCACGGGTCAGTACTGAGTCCAGTCCTACTCAACATCTTTATTTATGACCTGGATGTGGGGATTGAGTCTACCCTCAATAAATTTGCAGATGACACTAAACTGGGAGGGAGTGTTGATCTGCTGGAGGGTGGGAAGATGATGCAGAGAGACCTGGACAGGCTGGGTCAATGGGCCGAGACCAATGGTATGAAGTTCAACAGGACCAAGTGCAGGGTCCTGCACTTTGGCCACAAGAACCCCATGCAGTGCTACAGACTGGGGGAGAAGTGGCTGGAGAGTGGCCTGGTGGAGAGACACCTGGGAGTGCTGGTTGACAACCAGTTGAACATTAGCCACAGTGTGCTCAGGTGTCCCAGAAGACCAATGGCATCCTGGCTTGTATCAGGAATAGTGTGGCCAGCAGGACTAGGGATGTGATTCTCCCCCTGTACTCAGCACTGGTGAGTCCTCACCTCGAGTACTGTGTACAGTTCTGGGCCCCTCGCTTCAAGAAGGATATTGAGGTGCTGGAGCAGGTCCAGAGCAATGAGGTTGGTGAAGGGACTAGAAGGAAAGTCTTCTAAGGAGAGGCTGAGAGAGCTGGGGGTGTTTAGCCTGGAGGAGAATCAGGGGGGACCTTGTCACTACAACTGCCTGAAGTCAGATGGGGGTTAGGCTCTTCTCCCAGGCAACTAGTGATAGGACGAGAGGGCATGGCCTGAAGCTGTGCCAGAGGAGGTTTCAGTTGGATATCAGGAAGCACTTCCTGAGAGAGAGGGTGATCAGACATTGGAATGAACTGCCCAGGGAGGTGGTGGAGTCACCGTCCCTGAATGTGTTTAAAGAAAGACTGGATGTAGCACTTAGTGCCATGGTCTAGCTGATGTGGTAGTGGTAGGTCATAGGCTGGACTTGATGATCTCAGAGGACTTTTCCAGCCTCAGTAATTCTGTGATTCTTTTCTCTTCCCTTTTCCCCTTCCCCTTCCCCTTCCCCTTCCCATTTCCTTTTCATTTTCCATTCAAGGACACATCTCTTGTCCCTTACTCGCTTAGCTTCACAGAATCACAGAATGTTAGGGGTTGGAAGGGACCTCAAAAGATCATCTAGTCCAACCCCCCTGCCAGAGCAGGGTCACCTACATTAGGTAACACAGGAATGTGTCCAGGTGGGTTTTGAATGTCTCGAGAGAAGGAGACTTCTTCAAGGACATTTTGTAAGGAGCAATGTTTAATCTCTATCTGAAATGAAAATAGATTATATCAACCCAGATGTTCTTTACCTGCATTATTGTCTCAAAGAATTATAAAAACTTAGTAAGGCATAACTTCCTTTTAGAAAAGTTGTGGTTATTTTTCCTCAGTATAACATATTTATGCAACTGCCTACTGTTTTTGTCCTTTATTATACTTCCTACTGGTTCATCAGGTACAGGTGTCCGCTGTCCAGGTTTGTATTTTCCCAGATCTCTCTAGGGACAATTATTGTAACAGTCATCATATTATTTAACTTTCAGGCATGTGGGACAAAGTTGCCTTTAAGCAAGCAGCTATAAAACATATTTGCTAGATTGGCTATTTCATCCCTGAGCTCGTCTTCTTTTTCTTGCAGAGCAAGAGGTCTAGAACTGACTCTTTAGTCTCAAGGAAATTCTGATTATTGCACTACAACTTCTCCTTCAATTGATATTCTCCAAGAATAACTACCCTGTTGCTGATTTCTTAGTATCATATCATGAATTATGAAGCATTGTCCAAAATGGATAATTTAAAACATTAGAAAACAGAAACCAAATAGTTGAAGGTTTCTGTTACCTGTATTTTGGATTACTGCATGGAAATAAAAGCAAATGAAACAAACAAAACAAAACCACAAAACCAAACAAAACAGCAGCTACAATCTCTCTCTTCTTCCTCTAAATGCATTGTCTTCAAAGTATGGAAAAAATTAGAAGCTAAGAAAAATAGACACCTGAATGGCAACTTCTCTCCCTGGGAGAGATCTTTAAATGAATTTTATTCACCTATTCAGAAAAGTGATCTAAATAGATGGACTTGATTGTTTTTTTCATAATTGAGTGTAAAAGTAAATCATCAATTTTGTTTTGAGTTTGTTTTCAAAAGAATTGACAAAACTTTGGGCAATTAAATCAGAAGAAACAGCTATTCTTACTACTAATTTTGATTGTGGGTGCTCATGACTGGGGCTTGTTACGCTGAAATTAAAGAGGAAAAAAAAAAGAAAAAAAAAAAAGGCCTGCAGGATTTTTAACCTAAAGGAGAAAACAGTTTCACCTGTAATGATTATGGAAATGGGAACTATCTCTTTCTTGAGAATGTCAGTGACATTCCTCCTTCATTCTAAAACCTACACCCACGTTTAAAATATACAGGAAGGAACAGCTTTGTGCTGAAATATGTTGTTAACATTTAGTCAAGCATTTCATGATGTTCATGTGCTGTGCCATGGTGAAATTTTAACACTTATGAGATGGAAGAGGTACAAAGAGCAAAACCGTAGTTAAAATTAATGAAGTTTTGTCCATACAGGAAATGAATGTGCCAATCAGTTGAAATCATTCCAAGTCTGAATTGTTGGTTTAAGGAGCTTACCCTTTGGGACATATTTATTCCATCTGAATTGAGAACCACTACATTTTGATTTGTTTTAATAGAATCATAATGTCATAGAATGGTAGGGGTTGGAAGAAACCTCTGGAGATCATTGACTCCAGCCCTCCTGCTAGTACAGGAAGACCTAGGGCAGGTTGCACAGGAACACATCTGGGTGGGTTTTGAAAGTCTCTAAAGAAAAAGACTCCACAAACTCTCTTGGCAGCCTCTTCCAGTGCTCTGTCACCCTCACTGCAAAGAAGCTTTTCCTGATGTTGAGGTGGAACTTCCTATGCTCCAGTTTGTGACCATTGCCCCTCATCCTCTCACAGGGCACCACTTTCATTAAGATAACCTTAGATTTTGCCACTGGAATATACTATTCCATAGTACTGTGTTTATCCAAAGTAATGATGAAATGCTTTATTGCCTACAAAATCAGGGATGTTACGTTTAAAAGGGTTCCTGACTCAATGACTGCAAACCTAGTTTTTGAGCAGGTTTTATCAGAAATATATTCTGGACAAGTTACATTTACCTGTTCTATTTTGAAACCCAGTTTGATTAGAACAGTGAAACCTATGTTGACATTTTATCAGATCTACACAAAATATCTTGAATTAAATATGACCTTCAGAGTATGAAGAGAGTTCATCTGTGCAATCTGCAGGTGTACTATATGATTTGAAAAGTCCCCGTTGTGGCATGTGTTTATTTATTTACTTTAAATTATTTTCAGTTAGTTTAATATAGTGAAGCCTTACAAATTTTTTCCAGTCCCTATATTGTGAATGTATTTAGAACTCCCCATATGAACACTCTCTTGAAGTGTTAAGGACTTTAAAGAAAATAAGAGAAACCTTCACAAATACAATTAAAAATCTTTCCTGGGCTTGCTTTGACATACTGTCAGAAGAAGAGCTTCTGCATGAACTTCACTGTTCCCTCTCATAAAGAAATGACTTTAACATTTGTGTAGGCACCACTCTGGGCTGATGAGAAGCTGTCACTTGCTGCTGTGCTGTGGTATGGTTCCTGCAGCACCTCTGCTACACAGATCACATCAGGCAAGGCTATAGTGGGATTTGATCCTTCATGTAAAGGAACACAGTGAAGGAACATGGAAATAGAAGGCATCCAGATGGGAGGCAGTGACATGAGGTATACAAATGGAATGAGATTGGGGTCCTAGTTTGAGAAAGTGATATTGTGCAAAAATGCCTACGAAGATAGATAATATCCTTGCAGAAGAATCTGAATCATGTATCATAATGAAAACAATATCACAGAATGAAAACAAGGGTTTGAAAACACTGCTGGCTGTTCATGGGAGAATATAATGCAAATTTACTCTTAGATTTTATTTTTATAATTTCTTTTTAATTGAAATAAATACAGTTACAAAATTTACTTCTGCAAACAGTATTAATATTTTTATTATTTTATGTAAATTTTAATATAGTGGGTTTTATATTTATTCATTAAAAAAAAAAAAACATTTTTTTCCATCTAATTCAATATACTGGAGAATGATCTGGTCAATTTTCTGCTTAAATTTTTTAATGCACATTATTTCGTAACACTTTATGAGTTACCCTTACTTTTTCATGCAAAATTTGTTTTCATTGTTTTGGGGTTTTTTTGTTGTTGTTGTTTTCTTTTGTTTTGTTTTTTTTTAAATGGAAGATCTGAATATGTTATTTGGGATTTACATCCAGGGCTACAGGACAAACATCATTCTGAGTGAAAAAAAAGTCCATCCCAGAAAGCTTGACAGTGCATGTGGGTGACCACTGTACTGACACATTCAGTTTCTGATTTCTGGATGAGAAAAAGGCCTCAAGTAATTCTTAGGCAAAATAAAATCCATATCTTTGTGATACAACAGGAATCTGCAATGGCACTCCATTATTGCCAGGGGTTATTTGTGTTTTTATCCTAATTCAGTATATCAGCTAAAAGGATGATAAGAGACAAATTCTATCTCTCTTTATCAGACTATAGCCTTCAATATATTATATGAAAGTATTTACAGGTCTTAAGATTATACATAATAGTAGATTTTATAGAAAGTAATTTTCCATAATGTTTTAGGTTTTTTGTTTGTTTTGTTGTTTGTTGTTTGTTTCGTTGTTTGTTGTTTGTTTAAGACAAGTAATTTGCTCTGTAAAGATTTATCAAATTTATACACTACAGGGAGATAAAAATAATTCCAGATTTATTTTTTCTGACATCCTATAATTATATAGCTTAAATATGAAAGTTTCTTGAGTTTAAGGAAATTATTCCTAACCAGGATATAAGATGAATGTTTTGCCACCTTTTGTAGCAAGAAATTTTGGGGAAATTTGTAGAAAACCCAATACAATCATATTTTAAAAAAAGTTTGATGATCCTCATTAGAATTTAATTTATTTTTTCATGGTGAAAAAGTATTCTTCAGACTATATATAAGGCTTTATTATTATTGTTTCACAGAAGAGCTTTCTAAATATAAAAGATATACATCTATGGTTATAGAATTTTTTTACTTGAGAATATATGTTGTATACAAGCCTTTTGTATTACTAGTATGATGTGGGTGATTTGTTTATATGACTACATATGATGAATGTCAGTGGAAGGCTTTAAGTTTTTATTCAGTACAATCAGTACGGGTGCACAGGTTAACATTAATGTTAAATGTTGCTAACCATTTTCCCTTTGGAAGAAACTCTAGATCCTGCAGCGGTGAGGGAATACATGAACTAGAAATACATGTAAGATCAGTTTTAAAACCTTGAAATGTTATAATATATCATCAAACTTTTGTAAAAACTAAAAACGTTAGCATTAGTCTAAAATTGTATGTGACTAAAGCTGAAAGTTGGATAAATATTCTGGACAACAGTACCTTTGTTCAAATTTTTTTTCAGAGTGCCATGGAAACATGTTCCATGTCCATAATGAGAAAGTGAGAATGAACAGACCCAATGGTTAGAGAATTTGATCTTATACCTCAGCCCTACTGAACAGAATTTAATTAGTCTTGTCTTCTAACAAAGGTACAGCCAAAGAGCTGGCTAATATTTATTTAGCTATCTGGTTAATAATTAAAAAAAAACAAACAAAAACACAACAAACACAAACAAACTATCTTCTGAACTGTGATGTTACATTAATGTTTTATCTGTGTTCCTGACCATAAATAAGATTCAGTATACGAAAGTCTTGATCATTGTCAAAAGTGAACAGTAACTGACTAAGCCAAAATTCTCCTTGTTTCTTTTTTTTTTTCCTTTTTTTTTTTTATTTTTTTTTTTTTTTATTTTAGTAGTTTTCTGTTTTAAAGACTTTCTTTTTTAGGAGTTCATCTTAAGTTTGATTCAGTGATATCGACATATGAAATATGACCATGGGCACCCTTGAACTTTTTTTTTTTTTTTTTTTTTTTAATGCCATAGAACTCTGAGTTCCTTGCATATATTTAAAGTCTGTCTTGTCTGTGACTCAGTATTATTTGCATAGAGAGGTATCACGTTAGCAAATTGTTTATGTTCATAGCAAATGGAAGACACTTGTCCATGGTCACTAGCTATATCCTTTTACTGGCAAAAACAATTCAGCCTCAACACATTTTCATAGACGTGGTGACATTCTTAAGATTTTACTGGATCAGCTATTACAAAAATATTTTTAATAATTAATATTTGAAAGTTCTGAATTTTGATTTCAGACTTCAAACACTATTTGTCTCAACCTTTGTAGCCTTAAGATGAAAGGAAACTGAGAATCTATAGTTAAAAGCACATCCTTACAAATGACCTGTTTCAGGAATTACCACCATCTGCAATCCCAAGTGATCATGTCTTGCAGTTATGTCTCTCAGCTATTTGTACGCAATATGCAGCTGACTGTCATCCGACAATTGTTCCAGCTCAGATGACAATTCCAAGCAATGGTTTTATGTGTCAATCTTTGCAACATAAACTGAGCTTTGTAGAGATCAGCAGCCTTCCATGAGATCTTGTGCTCTTTCCTCAGGCTCTGCTGTGACTGTAACACCCTTTAAAATGTCCCATGGAAATAAGCTGCCTGATGTTTTCTGCAGTATGTCAGAAACATGATACCTGAATCACTGACATAGCAAACTTAGCACAGACAATTCCATATGCAACACCAAATGAAATGAGCTTCAAAGCTGTAATAAAATCTTTAAAAAATTATCAACAATGACAAAATCTTCCCAAGAAAAAAAGGATATAATATTATATATGTACTGCAGCAATGCCCCTTACCCAGGAAAATTAGGTTAATCTTTTTTTTTTTTTCCTTTTTTGTTCTCTGCTGCATAAAAATAACACCTGCCAAGTTGCAGAGTATTTACAGATCTACAATAAATTCAGTGTCTTCTTTAAATTTGTTAGCAGATGTTGAATTATTCTAGAATTAACTGATTCTTCGTGGTTCCTTGTATCAATTAAATGTGTAGCAGTTTTCTAAAGTGTTGAAAGATCTAATTTTTCATTTGCATAATTGTTTGTTCTAGTTAGAAGCTCAAAATCAAATCTTACAAAAAGCAGTGCAACAGAAATGAAAGAGTAATAAATAAGTAAGTAGCTGTACAGCTGAAGAGAGACTGGTTAAGGCTATTTATGTACTACCTAAAACTCAAATGAAGATCACAGAGATTTTGGAAGATGAAGTTTTTATGAGTTTAAAATAATCTTATCTCCAAGTTACACATGCAGTGTCTAATTGGAGAAGCAGTGGCAAGGAAACAGAGAGATCTTCATGTCTGATTCAAAAAAAAAAAAAAGGAAAATGTAAAGTTCTTTTTTTTAGAAGATCAAAATATATCTCCTTATTCCTCAAAATCTTGCAGTCATTTTTCACCAACATCTACTTCATCCCCTGTCTCCATTGTGCCATGAATTCCTAAAGTATCTTCACTGGCTAGAGAGACAGAGGTTATTGCCTTTTCATAACAACATCTGTTTCTTCTGGAGAAGAAAAAAACAAAACAAAACAGACAAGCAAAAAACAAACAAACAAACAAACAAAAAAAGAGTTTAATTTGAATGTTATACAATTCCTTTTACTACCATCCAGACTTTAAGCTCTACAGGAAAGGAATAGTTTCTGAAAATTCAATAAAAGGATTAATAAGAAGTAGAAATGAGGCTTCTAAAATCACCTACTTTCTATTTTGTTTTGGCAGCCATAATATTGCTTCTGATAAATTGAGTAAACTAGTATTAGTCTCAGGTTACCAGACTATTCTATAACTTAATTCCAAAATAGCCTGAAACTGAGTTGAATGGGGCATTTGCCGTTTGGCCTCAGGACAGAGGTAACCTTCCATACCAAAGAGTCATCACATATTAACAATTACAATAGACTATCAGAGAAGCTGAACTGGAGGAAAAAAGCATACTGCCAGTTTATCCCCCAGTGTGCTGATTCTCAGTCCTTTCACAAGTTCAGAGCTTGTTGGCATGTGAACTAAATAGACCATGCTACCTTAATGTGCAGAAGTTGACACAGAACCCAACCAGTACTCAATTGAATATACCATGTGGGTCACTCAGAGCTATTGTTCTCATCTGTTTTTAGACTTCTTTTAACTCTAACTAAAGAACCAAATTAATCCTCCCTGAAGGGAGCACATGATAATAATACTCCCTTGTGCACGAACACGCCACTGCTATACATTGCCACAGTATTGTTCAAATACCAGCCCACTAAGATTTTCTACCGGCATAAATGTAATTACTCAGTTTCAATTTCAAAGTAAACACTAAAAATATAGAACTATTGTCCATCTTCCTCTGATATTCTGTCTCTAACAAGCCACTTCACATCTCAAAGCAAAATGTTTTGTATGTGCTAGAGAGTACTTTTTTTGTGGAGCATCAAAAGGAAAACCTCATTGCGTTCCGTTTATTGAAGGGGACTGCCTTTTAAAGTCTTTCCAGATTTTACTGTGCTTCCCAATGGGCCATGTCCTAATGCTGTGTAGCTAAGACAGGTAAAACTGTATCATGTCTTCTACAGTAAGTAATATGATCTAATGGTGCTGATCAGTTTACTTCCCACAGGTATCTCGCTCTAGTGTTGTGCTCGCTCTTGTGCTCTTCAATTCGCATCCTCAGCCTTTAGTCCAGACAAATTTGAAGCCCTTTGACTATCTTATACAATGCCTATAAGTACAGTTGTTCTGGAGGTTTAAAATTCATGCAAACTTATTATAATAACAAGGGGTTTTTATTATTGGGTTTGGGTTTTTTTTTTTTCTTTTCCCTGTCTGTTATGAGCCCACCAGCTCTTATACAGCAACAAAAATCATTACTTGTTACTCAGTGTAGCATATCTAATTTTAGATTGCAAACTGCTTGGGGCAGGTGTCATGTATTTTATGCATTGTGCAAACTACATAGTGAACACTGTATAACCTGAAAGACAACATGGGGCTGGATCATACCCTTAAGTCATATACACAGACAGCCTTCTTTACAGGGATTGTCTTGTAGCCCAGTCTGAGAGAAAGGGATGTGTCAGATGGTTCTTCAGTCTTGCTCTGTAACAATGAAACCCTACTTGAGCTGTAGGGTTGAAGAAAACATCTTCAGATGAAAGAAAGGAGTTTAAGAGGGCACATCATCTATTGTAATAGCTAAATGCAGATTATCAATACATTCTACTTCAAGAGGAATCCCCAAGCAACCCCCTATCAAAGTCACTTGGGATAGTTTCTGTCTCACCCTTTAGCTACTTTAAAGGCATTACAATATAAAGATTTCTTTTCTGCCAGTCTGACAAAACCTTAACATTTTAAACTAGATCCTTCTATTTAATAACAAGAACATACATTTTAACACTTACCTAGAGGCAACTGCAAACATTCCCACTGACAACAAATCTTCCAATCAAATTACCAGAACATATCCAGTCACTCCAGAAACAAATATCATTAGAGGCTTTCAGCTTTATGTCCACAGGTTATTTGATCTGACCAAACCTACTTCAATACTATTTCTTGCATAATACAAGTACAATAGACACTTGACCATTTAAAACATAGAGGTAATATAAAGAAAAAGAGCTCTAGTCACTGTATAAAGTGGTAACATTTTCCCTGCAGTTCTACATTAGTCAAAATCATCCCAGAAACAAAACAAAACAAAAAAAAAACCCAAACAAAAACAACCAAAAAACGAAAAACAAAAAACACACCCCCCCAAAAAAAAAAAAAAAAAAAGAACTCTGAAAGGGGATAGTTGGATTTTGCTTTATTTATCCTACCTTTGAGCCTTGTAAAAATGACCATCAGAGTAAAAATAAAGAGAGAGGAACACATAAACCAATTCTTTAATGATAAACTATTTTTAGATTAAATCTTGAAAACCTGAGTAGGAAACAGAAGACTTAAATGCATTTTTTCTTGTGCCAAAAGATTTATGGTTTGTTTTTTTTTTACTTTTTTTATTCAACTGTCAAATGTCACCTTGTGTTTCAAACTTCAAAAAGCAGGACTCTAGCCTGCCACTTTCATTAATCTTCATTATGTAGCTTCTGGACAGAATTGTGTCTCACAACCTTAGTAATCAAGCTGCTTTTCAGCATCATAAAGTTAATTTATATTCATTTCATTCTGTCTTATCTTCAATTCAGTGACCTTTCCATCTACTTTCCACCATTAGGCTAGAGCAGAGCGTTTTCAGTATTTTGATGTTTAATCAATTATTGAGAGGTTCTGCTTTAGTTTTAGATACCCACAGGCCCTCAAAGTGCTGTAAAATGTTTATAATATTAGCAAAACTGGACATCACCAAGGAGTATTTATTTCAAGTATCTTGTAAGAATTAACCTGTAAAGACATAAACAGCAAAGCTCAAATCATCTTTGAAAAAAATGCACTTTTGAATTCGCAGCTTTTTTAAATTTTCTGAGATTATGCTCAGGTACAATGTTGAATTTCAGTGTCCAAAGTTTCCAAATTATATCTTCCAAATTCTCAGCTATTCATAATAATAATGAAGACAGAAAGGTAAAGAACTATTGAACATCACTGGATAACATATTATCAGTGTTTTATAATTGTGTATTTTTACTTTATATTAAAAATACAGAGGAATACCTTTAAGTAATTGTGTCATAAATGGAAGGTTTTGAATTAGGGAGTAAAAGTACTATAGGGAAAAAATGAGTCTGTTTTTAATTTTATGTTTCACAATTATTCTCTCTTTGTTCAATCTAATGGGCTTGTTAACAAAATCCTTTCTAAAAAGACCTTTACTCTTAATTGTGGGTTGTTTTGGGTATTTTTTGTTTGTTTGTTTGTTTGTTTTGCTTTTTTTTTTTAATAAAAATAGGCATTAAATTTCATCCTTGATGAGTCAGAATGGAAGATTAATAGGTCTTCTATTCTCATTAATTATCCTTTAAATACAGTGGTTCTCTTAAGTATTGTATTACATTAATTACATTGTTTTGTTGCATGTTATCATAGAAAAGACCTATTTACTTTTTATATATATTTTACCATATTATAGTAGATATCCTGAATATCAACTTGTATTTATAGACTATTCTTTTTACTTCACAAATTATACGAAATATGATGGCCATGAATGAACTAAATGATAAGTGATGAGAAGCAGCAGACAGCCTAAGATCAGTTATTCCTGTTCTACAATCAGGTATTGTGACTACAAATCATTTCTTATCTGTGAAAGAAAAAAAAAAGTCTGTTTCTGAATGATTTCTCTTCTCTGGTAAGGCACAGACAAATTCATTCTCTTCTCTTTGGTCTCATGTTTGTCCTTCCAGAAAAAAATGAATTACATCCCTACTGCTTTTTGTTTCTGAATCTGAAGTTGCAATGCTCTTTCACAATGAATTACATTCATATCCTCTTGAAGGTCCATTTTTATGGACACAGTAAAGGGGCCTTAGCCAAAATGAGAGTCAGACTGTGGCATGTTCTTCAACGATGAAATAGGGTAATACAACACTGAAATAATTATGGCAACTAAACCAAATTAGGGATCAATAAATACCTTCCTTCACTGCATTCTACAGGAGAATGTCTTCCAGATATGCCATCCACTTATGTTTTATGAGTTTCACAAAGCTGTTCTGAAGATCTTGCCTCTAGGATATTACATATAGTTACAGTCTTGATGTGCATTGTTGAATATCCAGCAGAGTCTTAAATCAGTTGGTTTTACTTTCTGTGACAATGCTTACCAGTGGTAAAAGGAGGCTTGCTTTTCTATTTTAACTGGCACAGTTAGAAGTCAGAGGGCTCACTGTTAAGCCACTACAGATTTCCTGACTTTGAAACATTTAATATAGCATGCCATTCCTATTTTGAATCTCACATAGTACTAATTTTTCTTAATTTTAGAAAGTCTTCATTCTGCTCATTTGTGAACAGTTGCTTTCTCTACCCATATGGCCTTTTAATATTTGTCTGGGTTTGTAAATATACTTTATTAAAAATACAGGATTGAAAAAGAAGAGAGACTTTTCATGGATATAAAAACTGATGCTATACCACATTTTAGCACTTTATTGAGTCAATTGAAGTAGTAAAAGTCGGATGCAAACTGTAGCTGTCAATTCAGTTAAATGATTTTGCTTTTCCTGTGAGTGAGAGAACACTTCATTTTATTTGGTTACTATATTAACAGCTATTTCCCTATTCACACATACTGCCCTACGTGACCTTCAGCAATAACTGTCAACATGGTGATACGAGTAGGGAACACACGTCACAAAGGTGTAGTGGGAATAATCATACAACATAGCCCCATAAGCAAGAAGACTCAAAGGTAATGCAAATAAGGGACTTATGCCATTTGTTGTGACTAAACTTGTCATCTAAAGTTTACTGTAGCTTCAAATCACAACCCCTCCAACTCTCAAAGTTTTCCCACTGTGAGGGTGATCTGAAAGGTTTTCATTGCTCAGAGGAAACAGTGTCCTCTGTAGAGGAAACAAAAAAATCCATGACTCTTTTTGTTAGACTTCCTCCAGGAACAACAGGCACTGTAAAGCATAAGATACATATGTCAAAAGAGACATCCTCAGAACTCTAGTCATCTATTTAGTTGACAGGACTGGCAACTTCTAACAAATAAGCTAAATGCAGACTAGAAAAGTACTCAACCATCTCATTAGCAACTCAAGTGTTAAACTTAGGTCTTCAAGGTTTGGGATTCTATTATTTTTTATTATTGTTATAATATTCTAGTAATTGTTACAAAATCACAGAATGTTAGTGTTTGGAAGGGACCTCTGAAGGTCACTGAGTCAAACCCACCTGCCAAAGCAGGACCAAAACTAGGGCAGATCACTCAGAAATGCTTCCAGAAAGGTCTTGAAAGCCTCCAGAGAAGGAAACTCCACAACCTCTCTGGGGAATCTGTTCCAGTGCTCTGTAATCCTTACTGTAAAGAAGTTCTTCCTCATGTTGAGATGGAACTTTTTTGTTTCAACGGGGGTATTTTTAGTGTCATTTATTGTTATGTAGATCAACAAATGTGTTTCAAAGCCAAATTTTACCCTTGGAATAGAAAACCAGTTTCCCATCTATGTATTCCTCCCTACTCTCTTCTCCATTAAGAAACCATCTTTACCTTTTTTGTTTTCTTTCTAATGTTGTTGTGACAAAAGATAATACAATCAGTTCAGTATGCCTCTATGAAGTAACCATGAAATGTGATTTTCTTAACCCTAGGTGGTTTATGACCTTATGAAAAGGAAAACAAATTCATTCTTAAGCATAATATTATAATCAATAGTTCTCTGAATCTTGATAAAGATGAGATTATCATTTGTTCTGGTATGAAACATTGCAGATTCAGAACTTATTCCTGCAAAGATAATTTTTAAAGAATCTGTCTTATTTCATTTATTATAGGATTCAGTAATATGAGAAGCAATGGAGGAAAATAATGGCATTTACGGAATGATGTAGTAATAAAATAAATAGCAAGTAGGATACTAAAGGAAGACCCAGCCTCTTTTGAAAACAAGAATTATTATTCCTAGCCTCTATGATAAATAGTAATCTATTTAATATGTAGACTGTTGTACCTGGATGTCACCCAAACAGTACAACTCTTCTATACTTGAAGTACAGATGTAGTAAAATCACATTATTACTAATGAAGCATTTAGTGAAATATTTATTGATAGGCACAATGATGAATTAGAACTTTTGGAATGTATTAAAATGCACAGGAAGAGGAAACAATGAATTACTTGCATATAATTCTTAAAGCATTACTGCTGGAACAGCTGCCAAATGGCAGCAGTGCAAATGAGAACACAAATATTTTTAAGTCTCCCTCAGTTACAGAACTCCAATACACATTTTCTTTTTTTCTGAAAGAAGACCATCAAATATATTTGAAGCAGTGTTTCTTGTGTAAATAGTCTATATGCAGCATATGCACGTAATCAGTAAGGAAAGCTTTTAGACTTTTAAGACTCACACAAATGACTTCTAGAAACAAACGACTGGTATGAAAGTTTAATATTCTTAGGGTTGGACTACAGAAATTAATAACTTTGCATTTCTTGTAGGTTATAAATATAGAGCTAAAGCTAGAAATTGAGCCATACAACATAATTTACTTCTAAGAAAATGTTAGCTGACTTCAGTATTTTAATGTTCAATTGATAAATAAGACTATCATGTGTTATATCCATATTCCATACGATTCATAGAAAATAATATTTACAGGTATTTTCTATGTGATTGCCAAAGTACTATTTAATTTAGTAATGCATCAGTGATGCAAGCTACATCCAAAAGATGGACAAATATTATAGTTGCTACAGAATGGAATACAGTTAGATTCCAGAAAGCTTCATAAGATTAGACTTGATTTGACCCTTACATATAACCTCTAATAATTCCAGTAAATATATTTTTTCCTGACAATATCTAAATTAGATCGCTATTACTTTCAAATAATCTGGGCTTTTTCCCTTTGTTTTTCCCTCTAATTTTATCACTGTGTGCAAATTAATCCCTTTTTTTCCACAGCATGTTTTGTTTTTTTTTTTTCCCCAGCATTTTTTTTTTTTTTTTTTCCAATTCTTTTTTTTTTTTTTTTTTTTCCCCAGCATTTTTTTTTTTTTCCCTGACAATGCTTCGTAGTTTTCTTCTTGATGAATTTTATCTGAGTCCTGACAGCTAAATATGAGTAAACAGGTAACTGGATTGGATCTAGCCCTAATGTGCATAAGGGGAGGATTTAGGTCCTTAAAAACTTCCTACTGAATAACAATGAAGTCTAAATATACCCAGAAATGTCTACTCTATAAATGTTCTATTCCTTAGGTGCATTCCTAATTAGTTAAAATGTTGCTTGGGTGGCTTATTTTGTCTCTGCACAAGGTATGCAGAGCTACTTATTTTGGTAATATGGACTTAGTGTTCTGCTGCACTTCACATTCACGTGGGTAGTTAAGTGAACTCCATGTCAGGTCATGTCAGGAGTACAGAACTATTGTGATATTAATGACACTTTTTGCAGTGATCTAGGTCACAACTACAGGCTTCTTAGCAGACAGATGTCTAGACTGGATCATCATGAACAGAAAGGACTGAATGGACAGAAGCCTGGGTGGACATTCTGCTTGCAGAAGTCCCTTCTTCTGACTTTCTCCTAGATGACTTAGGCTATGTTTTTATTATCTCAGGTAGTTGTGCTGAACACATTATAGTCTCCTGGACAAACACTGGCTTCAAGAAATCATATTTACATGCAATACTGAAGAGTCTTGAGACATTTCGGAGTAAACAGCTGTGTCCACTGTGCATATTGGATAGACTGCCACTACTGCACAAGTATCATGTCATCATTCTGTACATTTCAACAACACAAATCCACCTCTCTTGCTTCCTGAAAGAAATTTCCATTAGATCCATTCAACATTCATTTTGCAATCATTGCACAGTCTTGGCTGCTCTTTGCTGTTCTTTCTGTTGGTTTGGACTGGAGATGACAACAGTATAGCCCCTTTATCGGAAGGGGTCAGACAATCCCAGATAAGGCAGATGGGTTTGGAATTATAGACTTCTCTCTTGCAATATCACGTACATAGAATTAAAACATCTAGATCTTCATACAAGATCCCCAAGTATCTGTTAAGGTTAGAAGGGCAAGTGTATCAGCAACTAGTTAAGTCTGGAAACAGTGGAACTGTGCATGTTGTGCTGTTGTCCCAGAGACACAGGTCTGGATCAGAAAACTGTGTGCAGATGAAGTCTTAAGAGGCTCTATCCACCAGACTGTCAAAGCTTGGGCACCAGTATAACTCCTCTATTTCACGCAGATGGAAACTACATGAAATAATCTTTATGCCACACAAACGAAATAGAAAACCTGGTACCCCAGTAAAATGTAGAGTTCATACTAACATAGTAACATATTATTTCCTTGTCATTGTGCAAATACTTTTTCTCACTCAGTGGACCATGGACTAAATAAATCCATGAGGCAATACCTCAGCTTTAATTGTTCTGAGTTTTTATTCCCAAAACTTTTATTTACAAGAAGCACATTTATTTACAATTTTAACTGGCAATCAGAAGATCAATAAAATAAAACCATACTGTAACGCCTTTTGTCAGTTAGACTTTTTATGGCATATTCCTTTCTTTCTTTTAAATTATGCAAATAAATATGAGTTTTCAGGGGGGTGTTCTACATATTGTTGTTAGTTCTGCCCTGTATCTTTCAAGCAGATGATACTCCAGAATAAACTGGATCTTTCCATCTTGAATTCTGAATGAGGTAAATTCTTAAGATGTCCTGTGACCTATACGTTTTTCTCAGAGAAGCAAATATTGAGCCTGGTCTAAGATTTATGAAAGAACAGAAAGGATTACTTTAGTGGTGTTTGATCCATGTGACAGTGGCATGTGTATACGTGTCTCTAGTAAGTGCAAACGGAGGTGTACATGAATATGAAGAAACTGTTCTTAGATGTTTTGAAAAGTGCTTATCAGTCTGCTTCTGTTAACATAATACACACTTTTTTGTTTACCTGTATGTTTACACATGCAAACTAGTATCCATATAAGTACAGAGCCATATATGTTTGAGGAATTAGTGGTATGTTCTAAACAAAAGATGAAAAAAAATTATTTTATTTTTATTCATACACAGATGAGGGGTTAAAATTCTATTTGAATTGTTGAGAATCATATTAATTTAACAGAATCTTAGCATTATTTACATGTAAGAATTTGCTATCCTTTGAAAGACAGAAGGAGTAAAGCTACAGAAATGCACAAAAGAACTGCGTAACACCTGATAGAGCCATGCATCATTAGCCTGATGTAATTGGATCTCATATATTGCTTGATTATGAAACAAGAAAAGACATATGAGACAAGAAGCAATATAAAGAGACTACAGGAAATGGAGCTTGTATCTAGTTATATATTTCTGCT
Source organism: Todiramphus chloris collaris (assembly GCA_025345505.1). Classification (NCBI taxonomy): domain Eukaryota; kingdom Metazoa; phylum Chordata; class Aves; order Coraciiformes; family Alcedinidae; genus Todiramphus; species Todiramphus chloris. The sequence continues at coordinate 33,017,916 of JANVCC010000021.1, read as the reverse complement.
TTACAGCTTCATACAAAATTCTGTTCTGGTATGATTCTGAGGAATGTTCATATCATCTTCTGGAGAAGCACATGTAAGACCCGTGAGCTGTCAGTATATGGTTACCATGGGACTCTTTGTAGTTCCAGTTAGGCTACAACTCTGACTTTCACCTTCACTCAAACCAGGACAAAGTATATGTGAATTCCATTCCTAAAAAAAATGCTTTTCATTTTCATCTTGATTTGATTACTTATTTATTCCTTTATTCTTTGAAATAAGAATCTGAATCCATTTAATCTGGAATTGGAGTTTTCATCCTGTAGATATTTTATAATTTGGGAAATTTTTTTCATTATGAATCAGAATGAGGATTTCAAAAGGTAAATTTATAGCAAAAATGTTTTCAGAAAAAATTGTTTCAGAGAAGGCAAAATACATATTTTCTATAATTCACAGGCCAGCAATCTAGATCTGCCTAGCTAGCTTGAGGAATGGGAGCATGCCTCTTTTCTAGGCAGATGTCCAGAAAAATAAATAGTCAGCCAAGAAACAGCCTGACCAGTAAACCACGCATCCTACGTTATCCATGGAGCTGTGGCATTCCTGTATCCTACCAGTTGCACTGTAAGTTAGCCAGAGCTCCCAGTCACTTGGGCAGCTCACACCCAGACAGGTGGGATTTCAAGGAGCCAGGGAAACCACGTGTCAATCATTTGACTGGTATGTGAGTTGTCAGAAAAACAGGCATTCATGAAATCTTTCCAATGTACCCATCTGCTTTGTTTTTGATGAGTATCTGATAAGTCAACAAAGTTGCAAGGAAAGCCTTTAATTGCATCAGATGATTATTTTCATAGAAGAATTATCAATTGTAATGTTTTATTCAGAGTCTGGACAATTCAGCAAAGCAGAAGAAGAAGTTTTGTATCATTTCAGTGACATCCCATTTAAGTCCAACAGCACAGAAGATAAATTGGAGCATGCTGGAGTGCAGCCAGAATGCGCTGCATTCCAGAAATTCCCACTCAGCAAAATGACTCTTCAGGATGTTTCCATACTGACATACAATATTGTAGTTCTAAAATTATAAATTACCTATAAATCTTTGATAATCCCACAAATAGCATAAATGTAGTTACAAAACAGACATACTGTTGCAGTGACTGGATCTGTGGGTCAAAAATTACCTAGACCTCAGTATGTATTTATCCTTACAAGTAATACAAAAATATTTCAAAAGAGAAGTACAAATAATAATTCTTAAATTCTTAAATTACTTTTCAATAATGCATTGGTAAAAAATACTTCTTTTTCCTTCCTTCCTTCCTTCCTTCCTTCCTTCCTTCCTTCCTTCCTTCCTTCCTTCCTTCCTTCCCCAATCCCCCCCAAGTTTGCAATAAAATTGAGGGACAAATAGTTCCTACAGTGTTATTACTTCAGATTGCTGCTTCCTTCTCATTTTGACACATCTGGGGCATGCAATTATTCACAAAGGTCATTTTCCACACAAGGAAAGGACAGTGACCAGAAGGCAGCATTTAGGCTGTGAATACACCATGACAATTTAATCAATGAGAAAACCCCAATGTCAAGAGCCAGCTTATTTCTGGCTTGACAAAGACTGACATCTCATCAGTTGCTTGCAAAACTGGTTAAAGCACAGAGAGATCAGAGATGTGGTTCAGCACAGAAGGACTATAAACATTCAAATACATTGGTCATAATGGTTGAGACAGTCTCATCTTTAGTTGCTCATTTTGTAATCAGCTCGAAAAGCAATGTATCATTCAGAGTTAACAGCTGACATGCATTTGTGTGTTATACCAACCAAAACTAGTCTCTGTCCTTCTTTATCTACAAATTATACCTTCCCCCCCCCCCCCCCCCTCAGTAGATGTCAACTAATGAAAGGTTTTAACTGAGGTTTAGTTGTCTGACACTCCAAGAACCGATCCCAGACGGAAATCCTAAAGAACTCCATAATGTTGCCACTTACTTATGGAAATATTTGCAATGAATGGCACCTAAGCATGCCTGAAATGTTTGTAAAATACTAAACAGCTTTACTTTCAAACTCCATCATGATCCAAAAATTAGATGCTTGTTCACCTCTCTTGTCTGTTGGGCTCATTCTGATAATGATGCTTTGTGCTACAGGTATTATATAAAGTAGACTGAGATCAATACTTACTGGGGAGTGTAAGGATATATATTATCTTGAGCTAATCATTACTAGGACACGTGTACTTAATGGTATCTATGTTGTGGGGTTGCAGAGGTGTAAAGTATGGAGGAAGACAATAGCAGCTTCACTGAAAGTAGAGTAGTTTTACACATGTTTGTGACAAATGTAAAACACACCTTGGTTCTCCTAAGAGAATTGTGCCCATATCTCCAATGTGTGACCTATTCATCAGGCCATCTGGCACAGTATCAGGGTATATTCTGAGTTTATTACAACAAAGATACACTTAGATGTGAAGCCTAACTATATATAAATGGATGGAGACATTTAGAAGTAAAAGGGTTCCAAGTAATTTTACCATGTTAACTGACTTTTTGAATAAATCATTCAAAACTAAATGACTTAATCTAAAATGATTCTCAGATAGCATGAATCAGATAGCTTTGTTGACACAAATGGACTGTGCTGATATGCTCCTAGTTCTGTGTACTTTTGATGTGCCATGAGTTTTTAATTAACAAAAACACAGACCAGCTTCTCTTTTTTATCTACATTAACCTTGTTTTAATGAAAATCTCTTAACACATTTTTAAATTATTTTATTTTCATTCTGGAAAAAACAGGTCATTGATTTTATCTCCACCCTGTATGTATTCCACTTTTACCATTTGCATAAGAGACCTTTCAGTTAGCAGCAATGCTCAAATAGGGTTTTAGTTTTGTTTGAGTCTTAAAAGCCATACCTGTTCCTTTATGAGGACAGCAATGTGAGGCAGCTCTTAATTCAGTTTATGCAAGTGCTCAAACTGATCTATTGCCATAATCAGATGCATCACAGATACAGGAAGGAAATATATATAGCTCTGTGTTTTCTCCTCTCTACAAGGACCCCATCGCAGATGTATCTTTTTCATTCTCTGTGGATCACTTCTAAATGGATTAAATCTCCAGGGAAAGGAAGTACAGGAAGACTAAAACTATAGTGCACAAACTCACTTGAATTGTAAAACCGAGCTGTTTCTTGCCTTGTACAGTACAAGCGCAGGATCTCCTCAGTTTTCACCTTCAGTCATTGTAAATGTCTGTCCTACATAGCCTAATGAAAATGTGGCAATGCTGTTTAAGAAATACAAATGACCAAAATGTATAATATAAAAAAATAAAAAATCCTGTGATATTTGGTTGCTATTCATTAACAACACCAACCTGCATTTGGCTCCTCAAGCCTGACCACTGCATATGCTGAAAGAAGCATATGAGCAGTCTGAGATTCTGGAGCAGCTCTTTGATTCACATGTACTGGGCTCAAACCTCTATCTAGCATCTTTACTGTTGCATTAGATGCATCTCTTCACGTTTCCCTGAGAAATTACACCCCATTCCCCTCACCTCCCCGCCCCCGCCAAGTTCCCCGTGCCATCCATACTGCTTAGAAACAGTATCATAGAGTGGTTTGGGTTGGAAGGGATGTTTAAAGACCATTCTAGTCCATCCACCCTGCAATGAGCAGGGACATTCTCAACTAGATTAGGTTGCTCAGAGCCCCCCTGGCCAACCTGACCTAGAAGATTTCCAGGGATGGGTCTTCTATGACCTTTCTGGATAACCTGTTTCAGTGTTTCACCACCCTCATTGTAAAAACTGTCTTCCTTATATCTAGTCTAAATCTACCCGCTTTCAGTTTAAGACTATCACCTATTACAACAGTCCCCACTAAAAAGTCTGTCCACATCTTTCTTATAAGCCCCCTTTAAGCACCTAAAGGCCACAATAATACCTCCCTGGAGCCTTCTCTTCCCTAGGCTAAACAACCCCAACTCCATCATTCTTACCTCACAGGAGAGGTGTTCCAGCCCACTAATCACTTTTGTGACCTTCTTCTGGACTTGCTCCAACAGGCTCATATCTTTCATATGCTGGAGTCTCAGAGCTGCACACAGTACTTCACTTGAGGTCTCACCAGAGTAGAGAAGCAGAATCACCTCCCTCAACATGCTGGCCACACTTCTTTTGATGCAGCCCAGGATGTGATTGGCTTTCTGGGTTATGAGCACACATTGCCACTTCACGTCTAGCTTTTTGTCTATCAATACACTCAAGTGCTTCTCTGGAAGGTTGCTCTCTATCCTTTAATTTCTCAACTTTTATTGATAGCAGGGGTTGCCTCAAGCCAGGTATGGGACCTTGCACTTGGCCTTGTAAAACCTCATGAGGTTCATATGGGCTTAATTCTCAAGCTTGTGCAAGTCCCTCTGGATGACATCCTGTCCCTCAGGTGTGTAAACCACACCACTCAGCCTAGGGACATCTACTACCTTGTGGAGAGTGCACTTGATCCCATTGTCTATGTCACTGATGAAGGTCTTAAACCATACTGTTCCCAATACAGACCCCTAAGGGACACCACTCGTCACCAATCTCCATCCAGACATCGAGCCATTGACTACTACCCTCTGGATGCCACCATCCAAACAATCCCTCATCCACTGAACAGTCCATGCATCAAATCTGTATCTTTCCAATTTAAAGAGAAGGATGCTGTGGGGGGGACCATGTTAAAGGCCTTGCAGAAGTTCAGGTAGATGATATCCATAGCTTTTCCCTTGTCCACAGATATACCACATAGGTAAACTATCATGACTGAGTGGAAAAGAACTGTAATAAGTAACAAACTGGAGAAAAGAAATTTTAACCTCAGTTGTTTTACCTAGGTACCTAAATAATTACTTCAGAATTACTTTTTGATTATACCATCATTGGCATCTCATAACTTTTGATTGATTTACAACATTTACGGACAGATTAATTGGGACCTGTACTTATTATCCTGACTCCCATTATTCACACAAATAGAATTGAAATAAACTTAGCATTTTGTAACAAGACTTTGATCATGATCCTCTTGACAACTTTTTATGTGCTATGCTAATTAATTTACACTTCTGAAATATCATATCCACTTTTTATTTATATTATCAGTTAGTTTTATAAACCTAAATTTTCAGGAGCAGAAAAATTACAATCATAGAGCATTAAAGAATTAACAAACGCACTAATCAGGCTAAGTGTTTAAGGCATACTGTAGGTACCAGAAAAATAATTTTGAGTAAAGTTACCTGACAGGGCTTCAGTCTGGGAATTAGACGCAAAGGCAACTTTTATACTTCATCTTATACTTTAACTTACAGGATGCCTCATGGTTGTTCAGATTTATGTTATCACTGAGAATGTGATCTACAAAAGCCAATATGTCCACTTAGGTGTGCTTTTTACTTACATTGTCAAGGAAATCATGTATTCCTTTCTTCATAACAATTTATGAAATTGTTCTTATTTAGGATTCACTGATATGGAGTTATGCATCCAAGCTAGACTCAAAAAAAGCCCCAAACCAGACTTAACTAAATGAAGTGCAATGGTGAGTAGTATGAGCCATACTACACAGTTAACTGACATTGAAATTCCCCTGTCAGCTGTCAGTTACTTTGCCTAAATTCCATACATACATATTTTGTTGCTTAACTTCAAAGGTTTCCAGAACACATAGCTATACAACTGTATCCTAAAGTGTCACATCTCACTTTTGATCAGGCAACTAACTGCCTCAGCATCCAAGTCTGACTTGGATCTAGAAATTAGGCCATGGGAGTACTCTGGAAGTTTTGATGTCAAGGCAGAGAAAAGGACACATTCAGACTGTTTGTGATGCACAGGTGAAGAAACCACCTGTTTTTCCTGAATTAATGTAAATTAGTTTGGGTAAGGGAGCCTCATATATATTCACAAATATCCAATTTTATAGTTAGAGCATTTCAAACTGACAAAGAAGGGCTTAAATACTTGAATATGTAAAGAAATTTTATGATGAGGTCTTCATCATATTGTTATAGCTTGTACACTGTGAAGTAATAGCACATAGTATCAGCAACACAACAAATTCTTTGTCCATCTAGTTTTGCTTTTCAAAGAGGAAGAGAGAATGGAAAGTGTTTCAAGCAAACTTCAAGCATACCTACTGGCTAGGAAGAAATGGGGGAGACGGCATTAAAAAACTGATGATAAGATGACATAAGCATGCTCAGCAACAGATGAAAAACATCCATGAGGCTTCACCAATTTAAAGTTTTAGGTGGGAAGCATATATCAATTTACAGAATTCAGAAGCAGAGGTAAAATGTGATACATTTAAATGACTCCTGAGTGTTGAACCTCAGGAGCTAAAATACATTTAAGCATCTGCATCTGTCTGATGACTTCCTCTTCTAGATTTAAGCTTTCCTTTTCATTACTCTACTTCGGGGGGGGGGGGGGAAGCAAAAGGTAAGAGATAATATCAAAAATTTAAAAAATCTGCAAGAACATCATATTCACAGCCAGGTTTGGGGAGGCATTTAAATAAAACCTGAAAGAGGTAGAAAATTTGTCATGTTTCTTTTTTCTTGTCTGGTATGCCCATGACAACTGTAAGGGAAAAAAAAACAAACCCTCATTGTTTTGTTAATTTTGTAGTCTAAAGAAATGGCCTGGCTTTCAGTTGGGATGGTCACAGCTGCTTCCTCAGCCCACATACATATGCAAGTTGCCAAAAAACTTTCAGTAAAGATACTTCAGAAAAGAGCACTACCCTCATTCCACCAAAACCATCAAAACCACCAAAACCAGATCACTAGCAATATTGTTATGGATTGTTCTTCATCACCCAGAACACCTCACTTCATAAGGTTTTGTGATTTTAGCAGGAACCTAGAAATTTTTTCAACATTGTAGACTTTCATTATTAAAGTTTAAACAACATCAAATTAATTTCAGTATTATTTCCAGCTATTGCTGGTTTTGTCCACAGAGATAGGCTCTACACATGTTCTCCTGTGCAAGCTTCTCTAGGTTAATCTGCTTGAGCAGGGAGTGGTTGGACTAGTGACTTCCAGATAACCTTTCCAACTTCACTTTGCCATCTCTAGGGATTTCCTAGACCTTGAGGAAACTTGTCATAAAGATCCTTCTCCCTTCACAGCCACTGGAGGAACCAATTCAGGATGCTTTGTTGGCACTGAGTACACCAGGGCTCCCCCACCTGCATTGTTGGGCTGCCCCTTGCTTGTGTACAGGGCACCGGTTTCTCACCTTAGTATCTGATAAGCCTGAGGTCAAAACCCACCTTCAATGCCACAAAGAAGATACCAAACATCTTTCAAAGAAAATTCCCCCCTTTGAGGCATCTGCCTTCCTGTCTGGGTAGCCTATGGTGGGTGGCTACTGGCACCTCTCTGATGTCACTGTGACATCCCCCTGACCTCACTGATTTTCAGCAGCCACAGTCTTTGTTCCCATCCATTTTGTCCAGGACTCCTGTGGTCACATGCACAAGGTGTTCAGGCTCTAGCAGGATTACGATCTAGGTCTTCAAGCTTTGGCTTGGTGAAAAGCAGCTGCTTCAGGCAATTAGCAAAGGCATTCTCTTCCAACAGGATCTTTCCTCCCATCTGCCCATCTGTGAGGTGCTGAACAGGGATTGTCCTGTGGTCTTAGGCATGAGAAGAGTTCTGAGGCCATCCAGCACTCAAGTCTCCCACTGAGTCCCTCTTCCTTCCCTGGCCACATCCTTCAGGTATTTTGTGCTAAATCAGATTATGTCTAGAAGATAGTGTGGTGGCTCAGGTGTCTTGGGCATACCACTTTTCCTCGCAGGGTTTCTGACTGCTCAGCAGAACCTACCCTAGTCATCTCACCCAATCTGGCTTGAGCACTAATTAGGCATGAAAGGAGACAGCAGCTTCCCATCCTGCTCTCTCTTCCTTCTGCCCTGGACCCGGCCTCCAAAGGGACACATAGATGCACATCTCAGCATGGTCCCACCTCCTTCCAAGCCCTAGATGGAGCATGTCCCATACAGACCCACATGGGTTCTCCCTGTCCAGGACCCTTTGCCCAAACCTGCCTTTTCTGGATGTGTGAGTAGGAGGCTTCTTCAACACCTCAACATATAGTGGGGACTGCTTGCCTGCAGGACATAGGGGAGGAAAGCAGGAATGCAAGCACTGCCCTTGAAGCTTCCTGGCCCACAGTGCTGCTATGCTGCTGCTTTGCAGACCATAAGGAGACCCTTCAGGAGACCCTTACCTCCCCTCTCCCACCGTTTTTTTGGACTTCCCTTGCTTTTCCACTTCTACAGGCATAAAAGGTCAGGCACTTTGCATGACTCTCTTGGTAGGAGTTAGCATGAGGCACTAAGAAAGACCTGAAGGAGAGCAGCTCTTCTGTAAGGGCCAGTACAATCCAGCTGCCCCTGTCAGGCCTATTTGAGACAGGAGAAAACTGTCAATACCCCTTCTGACTGGGTGACATTTAAAACGCAGCCTATGTGTCCTCTTGTCTACATAAATTTTGCTTTACCGGCATCCAGCAGTGGTCCAGAGGGAGAAATGCTAGCCTGCTCTACTGGCAACCCTTCCAGTGGGTACTGCACACCATCAGAGCAGGTGATAACTGCTAGGAATAAATGGTCAGCTCACCACTGAAGAAAAGCAGTCAGGATCCAGAGCAGATCCCCACAGCCACACTCAGTGGGGAGAAGGGGACCTGCAGGGAGAGACTGAGAGCAGAGGGCTAATGTAGCTCTGGGTCCCTCAAATGCCATTTCCCTGCAGGCTCCTGTAGCCAGGGCATCTCAGGAGCAAGCACCACCAAGTGCAAGGGAACACCTGTGTAGTCCTGCTGCTGTGCCCTATGTCCCCGTCAGCACAGTGCTTCTGCAGCCCCCGAATATTGTTCTCTCTCACCTGCAATTGACAGCCAGACACTTTTTATTTCTAGCAGTGTGTGACAATTGAAAGAAGTGGTAGTGTAAGTCTGTATGTTAGAGAGTGTTTCGACTGTCTAGAGCTTGATGCTAGGGTTGAGTGTTAATGGGTAGAAGTCAGGGGTAAGGCCAACAAGGCAGATATTATGGTGGGAGTTCGTTATACACCACCCAGACAGGATGAAGAAGTAGGCAAAATATTCTATAAACAGCTGGAAGAAGACCCACAATTGCTAGTCCTTGTTCTCATAGGGGACTTCAACTTAACAGGTTGTCATGGGATAGAGCTGGGCCAGCCACTAGGCAAACAATAGACACTCGCTGTTAACGCATCTCCCTTCCCAAAGAGGAAGACAAAGGGAATAAGGGAGAGAGACTTTTGGTTTGAAAAGAAAATGAAAACAGCTTTAAAGAAAAAATAACGAAATGGAATATAAATGAATATATACAAAACCTATATTGAATCAAATCACCCTGATGGCAATTACATCAACATCACCATTGATGTTGTGGAGCAGGTACTGGGGAAGTCCCAGGCTGGACTCAGATGGGAACTGTGTTCAGGAGCTGGATTCTGGAACTGGATTCAGGAACACACAAATTGGGATCAAAGGATCCCAACTTGACACCTGTGATGCCTCAGCTGCATGCTGAATATGATGTATATGAGATAGAATACCTTGTTGATGAGTTCAGGTCACCTGTCTGCTCTGCCCTGCATATGCAACCTTTTATTTTCTGCACCCCACAAGATTTAGCAGTGACCTTGGTCTGCACAAGTATAAGCAAGAGCCTTTCTGCACACCAGTCCTTGGTAGTGACTATAAACACTGAGCGTTATCACTGCTAGGAGCAGACACTGTCTGCAAAACTTTGCCATAAACTTCAGAAAGTGCAGTTACTTAGAAGACACTGAGCTGAAAAATAAAATCACTGAACAGAATTAGTTCTGTTCTTACTCAAACCATGACACAGATGTCTGCTGGAAATGCAGCACAGCAGAGAGGAAACAGTCTAGGAGGTTCCTGGAGTGTGTGGAAGATAACTATCTGACACTGCTGGTAAGAGAGCCATCTAGGGAAGGCTCCCTGCTGGATTTGTTGTTCATGAACAGAGAAGGACTTTGTGGGTGAGGTGAAGGCTGGAGTCCATCTTGGACATAGTGATCACAAAATGATGGTTTTCAGTTCTTGGAGAAGTAAGAAGGGAGGTCATCAGAGCTGCCATCTTGGACTTCTGGAGTGCAGATGTTGACCTGTTTAGCATCCCACTTGACATAGTGCTTTGGGAGGTAGCCCTAAGGTGCAAAGGAGTACAGGAAGGCTGGACATTATTCAAGAAGGAAATCTTAAAGATAAGGAGCAGGACATCCCTATGTGCCAACGGATGAGACAGTGGGGAAGAAGACTACCCTGGCAGAACAGAGACATGTGGCTGGAACTCACTAAAAAACAAACAAACAAACAAAAAAAAGAAAAGAAAAGAAAAGAAAAGAAAAGAAAAGAAAAGAAAAGAA
>JANVCC010000021.1:32980478-33007424 GCA_025345505.1 Todiramphus chloris collaris | reverse complement strand
AAAAGAAAAGAAAAGAAAAGAAAAGAAAAGAAAAGAAAAGAAAAGAAAAGAAAAGAAAAGAAAAGAAAAGAAAAGAATAAAGTGTATATGACCTTTGGAAGAAGGGGTGGGTGACTCAGGAGGACAACAAAGATGTCATGAAGTTATGCAGGAAGAAAATTAGAAGGACTAAAGCCTAATTAGAACTTAATCTGGCTACTTTCTAGACACAATAAAAAGTGTTTCCATAAACAGCAGCAAAAGGAGGGCTATGGAACATTTCCACCCTTTACTGGGTGCAGAGTGGGGAGAAACAAAGGATGTGACAAAGAATGAAGAAAAGGTTGAGGTACTGAATGCCTTCTTTGTCTCAATTTTTAATAGTAAGACCAGCTGTTCTCCAGGTAATCATTGTCATGAACTGGGAGACAGTTAATGGGAGCAGAATGAAGCCCCCCTAATCCAAGGAGGCCTTCATGACCTTCTGTACCAATTAGACTCACACAAATCTATAGTGCCAAATGAGATCTACCATCCCCAGTAGGATCAACCCACACTGAAGGACCTGGTGGAAGTGCTCACCAAGCCACTTCACATAATTTACCAGCAATCTTGGCAAACTGGGCAGGTCCCAGATGACTGGAAGTTAGCAAATGTGATGCCCATCTACAAGAAGGGCCAGAAGGAGGATCCAGAGAACTACAGGTCTGTCGTTCTGACCTTCATTCCAGGAAAGCTTGGGGAGTAGATCACCTTGAGTGCCATCATGCATCACATACTGGAGAATGGGAGATCAGTCCAGGCAGCACAGGTTTATGAAAAGCAAGTCCTGCCTGACTAACCTGAATCTCTTTCTATGATGCGGGTGACCTACCTAGTGGATGAGAAACGGCTGTGGATGTTGGACTTTAATAAAGCTCTTGACAATGTTTCCCACAGGATTCTGCTGCAGAAACTGGATGCTCATGGCTTGGACAATTAAAATTGGCTGGATGTCTGGGCCCAAAGAGTTGTGGTGAATGGAGTTAAACCCAGCTGGTGGCCAGTCACAGGTGATCATCCCCAGGGTTCAGTACTGTGGCCATTCCTCTTCAATATCTTTAAAAATGATCTGAATGAGGGGATTGGGGGCACCCTCAGGAAGTTTGCAGATAGCACCAAGTTAGGCAGGTATGTTGATCTGATTGATGGCTGGGGAATTCTACAGAGAAATGTGGACAACCTAGATCAATGAGCTGAGACCAAAGGTAAGAGATTCAACAAAGCCATGTGCTGGGTCCTGTTCTTGGGTCACAACAACCCCTTGTAATGCTACAGGCCTGGGGAAGAGTGGTTGGAAAGCTGCCCAGTGGAAAAGGACTTAGGGCTGTTGTTTGATAGCCAGCTGAATATGAGCCAGCAGTGTGCTCAGGTGGCCAAGAAGGCCAACAGCATCCTGGCTTCTATCAAAAATAATATGTCTAGCAAGATTAGGGAATTGATTGTCTCCCTGCACTTGGCACTGATGAGGACACACCTTGAATACTGTGTTTGGTTTTGGACCCTCACCACAAGAAGGACACTGAGGTGCTGGAGCATGTGCAAAAGGCAACAAAGCTGGTGAGGGTTTTATAGGACAAGTCTTACAAGGAGCAGATAAAAGAACTGGGGTTGTTTAGCATGGAGGAAAGGAGGCTCAGGGGAGATCTTATTGCTCTCTACAATTACCAGAAAGGAGGTTGTAGTGAGGTAGGGGTCAGCCTCCTCTCCCGAGTTATAAATGATAGGACAAGAGGAAATGGCCTCAGGTTGTGCCAGAGGAGGTTTTAATTAAACATTAGGAAAAAATTCTTCACCAAAAGGATTGTAAAGTAGTGGAACAGGCTGCCCAGGAAGTGGTGGAGTCACCATCCTTGGAGGTACATAAAAGATGTGTATATGTAGTGCTTAGTGACATTGTTTAGTAGTGGACTTGGAAGAGTTGGGTTTGTGGTTGGACTCGATGATCTTAATGGCGTCTTTCAAACAGAACAATTCTATGATCCTGTGATTTTAGACACCAGGATGAATTCAATAGCAGAAGTGTCTGACTTCTTATTTCTCCTTTTTTTCTACTTTACTTGACAATTATTAATGAACCATAACCTGTTTACTTTATTATTTTTGCTTCACTTCCATTAAGATGACTACACACATGCATGAACATACAGATTTCCCTGCAGATATGCCTCTAAGACTCTTCTGTAATATTGTCCTTTAGCAATATATTTTTTACATTTTCAGAAACTTCATAAAAACATAAATAGAAATAGAAATATTTTATATATTATTACAAATTTGTGTCTACTTTTTTATTAGATAATTTCTTATGTGGCAAGCCATTAAATTTACTATCAAAAATATTACTCAGCATTCTACTTACATTATAGAAAATAATGCATCAGGTAATAAGTAAATATGCAGAGTATATATCCAGATGTCACACGTTCAGTCTTCCCTGGAAGTATCATCAGATTAATGTGTTTTACAAAATACACAGAAGATTAAAAAAAATTGTGTTTTCCTTTCTCCTCTGTTGATTTAGAAATCCAACTTTAAACACTACATTTATCATGGAAATAAGACATTGATTGGAAAACATATTTTAACTTGCATTTATCCTTTCCATTTAAATGCAAAAATTGATCTTTTGCTGAGAATTACATATTTATACTGGGGAAAGTTGGTGGATTTTATTTTTCTTGGAAAGAAAAACAAGGGAGAGAACCAGAGTTTACTAGTTCTGGTTCTATGAAGGTTTTTTTTTTTTTTTTTCTTTTGGATTTTTTTTTTTTTTTTTTTTTTCCCTTTTTTTTTTTTTTTTTTTTTAAATTCCTGTTTGTTCTGTTAGTTCTGCAAAATTCCAGAAAATATAAACTTGCTTCAACAATCTGTGAATTGACAGTACAATTTAATTGCTTATGTCAGTTCATACGGAGCTCTGTATGCACAGTGATTACAAGAAAAGGAGATGATATGAAAGATAGTGATAGGAAAGTGAACAAGAGGATATATGAAGAATGTGAATGCGGATACTAGCTATAGGCTATCCATGATAAGTTTCAATCTATATTATAGACATTATTTTTCTCTTCTGAGTACTGCAGAGAAACACTGAGAAGTCTGAGATAACAGGAGGCTGAGGTGAGAAGTAAGGAAAATTCACAGAGGTTTAATATTGAACAGCTTCAGATTCAACACCGATATGACAGTGAGTGTACATATACAGTATGGTTTCATCTATGTAGGAAACTAAATGGTGTGCTGGAACTAAGGAAACAAAATGCCACAACAACATAAGAGAAAGAAAAGTAGAGAGAAAGACACAATTAGAATATACCACAAATGTATCTGTTCTTAGCACTATTCTTAGTGTCAGGTGTTAATTAAAAAAAAAAAAAAAACAAAAAACCAAGACGGATGTCAGAAATATCAAAGACTGAAAAAAGGAAAACATTCAGAGAAGAATGAAGAATGAAGTGTTTTGATCTTAAGTCAATTCAGATTCCTCATACTATGTTAAGTATGAAAAAACTTTGGAAGACTAATGCATTCTTAACTGCCATCTGTCCCATTTGCTTAAAAGGACCTTCAGTGACAGAAGGTTGACAGGTTTCTTTGGAGAAGTTTCCAACTTTTCATGACCTTTTCCTTCCAAAAGTGTTTTCTAATATCTCTTATACTAAACAATGCATCTTTTTTTTTTTTTTTCTTGCAATTTAAGCCCATTAAGCCCATTATTTCTTTTCTGATACAGAGAGCATATTATCCCTTTCTTTGAAATAGTCTTTTATTTTTCTTGAAATCTATGATCACATCCTTCCTAAATCTTTTCTTTATTCTATCTTTCTTTGAAGATTATAATCTCAAGACCTTCAATCAGTATTTCTTCTCTGGGTGGCACTCTCACCAATTGGTGCCTATTCATTATAAAGTCTGGTAGATAAGAATTTCATGTGTTACGCAAGTCTATCAATGAATGCTAAATTGAATAAAAAGATAACTACATGCATCTTGTAGGCCACAAGCATGATGTCTACTTTTAAAATTACTTTTTTTATCTTAACACTACTATGATGTTTTTGACTCTTGCTTACCTTGGGATCCTCTCTAACTTGGAGACCTGCAGAACTTTAACCTAGACAGTTGTTCCCTAATTTGTATCTGTGCAATTCATCATTTCTGCCTGACTGTCTGTCATGGAGGCACCCATGACAAAGCAACCAGCAGCCAGTATCCAAAATGGGGTTTTATTGCAGCCAAAGCTATCCAACACTCCTTCTGACCAAATACAATTCACACTCAACCACAGAGTCCACAGAGACTCACTCAATCCATTGAAGTGTCCTTGGTTGTCATGTCCAAGGGGAGAATCCAACTTCCAGGCCTGCTACTCTGCAAAGAACCAACTCATCTAGTTCTTAGGAGAGACCTCATTTATACTCTCATCAAGGGTGGGCTGTGGTCATTCTAATTAGTTGAGGGGACGAGCCCAGACAAAACACAGACAATCCCAGACAAGTCCAGACCCTGAGCCTGTCACACAGAATCACTCAGATTGGAAAAGACCCTTGGGATCATCATGTCTAACCATTAACCCTACTCTACAAGTTCACTCCTAGACCATATCCCCCAATACCACATCTAAGTGATGCTTAAACACATCCAGGGATGGTGACTCAACCACCTCCCTGGGCAGCCTATTCCAATATTTCACTACTCTTTTCATGAAGAATTTTTTTCCTAATGTATAGTCTAAACCTACCTTGTTTCAGCTTTAGGCCATTCCCTCTGGTTCTATCCCTAATTACCTGAGAGACCAGCACCAGCCTCTCTACAATGTCCTTTCAGGTAGTTGTAGAAAGTACCTGGAAAAACTACCTGTAGAAACTGTCTGGACTCTGAGGTGCCACCATGAGGTGGAGCTTAATGGGCAAGGCATCAAACTGCTCCAGCATATCCTGTTTGCTTTGCCTGTTTTGTCTGTTGGGGAGCCTGTACCTGCCACACTCTCTTACAGTTGTCCTTATTGGATCTTATCCTATTTTTTCAAATCTACCTACAATTTTTCTACATTATACAGGAATTCTATTCCTGTCCTCCAAAACACTTACATTCTATCCTGAGCTTGGTATTGTATGTAAATATTCTCTATTCCAGTGTCCAGACTATTCATACTGAAGCTCCCACATGGCATCTTCAGACTTCTGAAACAGTCCTCTCAAAAGCAGTACATAGAAGAGTAAAAGGAATCTAAAGAAATATGGTATACAAAGCAAGTGTATCATTGGGAAAAAAAAAAAAAAAATAGCAGAATGAGAATCAAAGCAAGCCTATATATGGATGGTGCTGCAGGAAGGAGAAATGTGTCTGGGTAGTTCTATCATTAAACAAAAGGATCCCTACTAGAAATCAATAGGGATCCTTGTTTTTGTTTGCTTGTTTGTTTTCATAACTAGTACATCTGTAAAGTCACCTTCAGGCGTCTTTGAGAAAAACAACTTTCTCCAAGTCCTGAAGTTTTTGTATTATCTGTGTATATATCGACTCTTGCAAGAGAAATACATGTATTCCAAAATTCTATATAAATAAAAGGGAGAGTTCAGTGACTGACATAGTAATCTCTGTTCCTCTTTACCTAGTGTGACAGATGATCTGATTCTGCTTGTCTTCTGCTAGTTTTAACCTCCACATGGCTAGTTTTATGCCTCCTCCATAGACATCAAGATGTCACCTTCTTTAGCTATAACCATAGCAACAAGAGGAAATATGGCAGAGTTACTTCTCTTTTTCCATTTTCACTCCAATCTTCTTCCTTTACCAATTTCAGAGTGTTAGTATACTTGAAGTACGGGATGAATGAAATGTCAGAGAATTAAATGCAGAATAAATACAAATATGCTATGGTACAGACAAGAAACTGTACTATCTTCCATCTCCACAACACAGGATGTAGATCCATGAGTTCCATCAGCTGAAGAATCAGAAATCATTTATTAGGTACACTTCCTTTTCCTCTACAAACAGAGGCCACAGATTGCTTTGTTCATATTAATGTTATATAGTGAAAGTATCACTAACAGGTATACACCCAAGGTGTGTTTAAAAATGTGGATGAAAGCTTTTAACTGCATATTATGTACTTAGTACAGCCACTTCACACTGGCTAGTGCTTCTTTTGTACAGTCCAATTTTAACAGAAGAATGTTTGAATAACTATCATCAGCCATATTCATGACTCATTAATCACACATTTTATTTATACATTTGACTGCCACGTAACAGGTCTGCTCTAAATCCTGTATCTTCTGCTACCTATGAGCCAACTTAATCTCTGGCTTTAGTAGCATGAAATTTAAGATAACTTTAGTTTATTGTGTTTCTTTCAATGGTGTATTGTAGTTTTCTGAATTATAAACTTATACAAAAATCACCAAAAGTACACTCTTCATGGCAGGCTGAAAGGATTCCATCCTCATTTTAGTATAGCTGGAGTAACATAGTATATAATGTTCCTACGTAGACTATGAAAGTTTCTGGCTAAAAAAGATAGGAGGTTTTTGGGGGTTTTTTTTGTTGGTTTTTTTTGTTTGTTTGTTTTTTTGGTTTTTTTTTTGTAAAAAGAAGTCAGATCAAATTCAATAATCACCAACACAATTCTCACTGTCTGTTCTACATCATGGATAGGCAACTGTTTGAGATTCATGTTTATTTATGAGCGTGTCTCCCTTTGCCTACTAAATATTGTAAGAATAACTTATTCCTACTGTATGCGTTCTACCTATTCAGCAGTGTATTTAATGTATAAAATCCAATTAATTGAATTTTAATTCTGGTAGAACAATTCTTACACACTGGTAATTATAATTAATGCACATGGGATACAAATTCTAGTCATACTGATGGTAGTAAAGACTATTAAATATATAGCAGATGTAATCATTTTGTTAAGGTTACTTAAAAAAATGACAGTATTTTTGACTTGAAAGGATAGCATATTAACATCTGTTACTCTTGTTCATAGCTCTTCCCAATGCATGTCTGAATGTGCAGTTCTGTATGTGCTGACATGCCTGTGTGCAATGGTGTGTGTATATGCGCCCACATTAGCTTGGCTGAAGCAAAGTAAACCCTGTTCCTCTTTATAGAAAGAAAATATAAAGTAATCTAGATCACAGTTTTGCTCCCTTTCAGTGAGATATAGATTTCCTATTTAACTGTGAATTCTTGTTTACTTTTTTGAGCTGAACATTTGTATTTAATTGTGGAAAACAGGATCTCTAAAATTCAGTAAAGTTCAGAAGTAAACAAAAGATTACAATTCATTATGATTATAGAACACCTTCTTTCATAACTGAGTCCCCAACTCCTCAAAAAGAGAGTCACTTTACAGGAAAGAATTTTTTAAAAACTGTGGGTATGAAAGCTAATTTTCACCTTAGCAACTGTGATGTGCACAAATAGTAAGATCCTAAGAATGTTGTAAAATTAGTACATAATGTACAAAATAATATGTAGTTTCTAAGTATATTTGACTCATAGTTTAGGAGTTAATTATCTAATTTTCCTTAATCATTTGTACTGAGTTACTGTGAGACATTTTCTAGAATACATGTGAAAGATTTAGCTTCCTTCGTATTTTCAGAATGACTGAGAACAAGCACATTTTTGTCAATCTGTTGCATATGCTTTACTATTTTTTAATGAACATTATTTTAGTCAAGACATTAAAAGTTAAAGGGGTTAATTGTAAATAAGATGCATTTAAATTGCATAATAATTTGTTTTGCTTGTATGTTTTAAAACTGAATTCTTACTGAGATCAGCAGATATATTTAAAAATCTGAGTTACATGATTTAAGGAAACAGTAAGATCTTAGATTTTTCTTTCATAGGTTTCACTGCAAAGAATGAACTTCTGAAATTTCAGATCAGGTGGAAGATGGAAACCAAATTAGAAGGAAGTATGTAACATTTCAAGTTTCATACCTGCTGAACTGCTCTTCATATTCCTAGCTTTTTCACTTTAAATTTCTAGCTTTAGTCCTATTTTTTTTTTTTTTTCTGTATTTTCATACAATAAAAACCTCAGTAATTCTTAGAAATTTCTTCCATTATTAAAGCAATTTTGGTCATCAGTATAAATTTTCTAAACAAATTAAATTTGATTACATGCAGCTATAATGTTAATCTCTGATTTTCTTAGTAGAAACAAATGTTTCATCCACTTTTCTCTGGCCAATTAGTCTTTCTTTTCTATGAAACCTAAGGGAAAATATATGAGTAATTTCTGATTTGACTATGTAGTTTCAGGAGATGATTTAGATATGTTAAGAAAGTACTATGCTTCCTATTTGTCTTCTGACATATTTTGAGGTCTTCTATTTGGTTTTGATTTCACATTTTATCAGTATTTTAATTCTTCTGATTGGCTTTTTTTCTTTCCCCATTGTAGTGGGACTGGCTGAGCTGATTTTCCCCATACAGGTCTCATGCTGCAGTACTGGGAGCTGGAGGGTGTTGATAACACACCCATGATATGACTGCCAGTGCTCACACAGCACCAGAGACTGGGGGGGCAAGATGGGGAAGGGGATACAGCCGACCTGAGCTGCTCAGTGGGATATTCCATACCATATGACATCAGGTCAACTATAAAGGGAGAGGGCAGGAGAAGGATGAGGGGGCATTTGACTTTGTCCTCTGAGCAACTGAGGCGTGTTCTGGAGCCCTGCTTCCTGGACTTGGCCTGACACCGCCTGCAGATGGGAAGTAGAGAATAACAACTTTATTTATCATAACCCATGGCTCTTTTTTTTTTTTTTTTCTTATTCTCTCCCTGTGTGTTGTGCTGACAGAGGTTGGGGGGAGTGATAGAAAGGTTTGGTGGGCATCTGGTGCTCAGCCAGGTTAAACCCATCACACCCATAATACTATATTACTCCTGTATTGATGCCATATGTGTTTTCCTTAATATGTCCATTTAATCTTTAAAAATTAATGAAAATAATCATAGCTCTCTAGACACTGATTTTGCTATGTAGTCTTACTGTTAGCTGTCAGCTTACAAAGTGCAATGCTCCTATGAAGGCAGTTTCAAAAAAGTCACACGATTCAATTATTCACTTCCACAGAGCAAGAATCACAATGTGTTAATACTTTCCTGTGGTGGATTTTATATTTTGGCAATAAATCACTGTAAGGCGGCAGCTTTTCAAAATCTGGCAAAGTAAAGTAAAGTTACCAGATGGAGTCCTCAGGTAACATACTGAAATCAATGTAGTTTATTAATACAGAGTGTTTGGGTAGGCTGTCTATTAATCTCAACCTTCAAAAGCAGACTGACAGTGACTTGCCAGATTTTGGAGTTCACAGAAAAAGAGACTTTGGTAACCAATGAAGTTATCTCACATATTTGCCTAGATTTATTTTAAAGAATCTTTGGAAGATTTATCTACCATGTGCCACTCTATTCCTCTGACTTCCCAGCCAAGTAGACAGATATCAGCCTACCCATTTAAAAGGAGCCCAGGCTGAATAATTATATACTCCAATTGTTCTCCATCTGCTGCTTGCTTGATTTACAAATGCCTTTTCTTGTACCAGGAAGCAAAGAGCAGAAACTCGGCTGTTCAGAGTTTCCATCTGGGAAATTACAAGTTGCTATGTTCCAGTACCTAGAAGAAGAACCTAATCTCACATACAATAAAGTATAGATTAAAATGTACAGGAAAGGGAAATAATATTAAAAGTGCAAATTGTCTCATTTCCACTGGACTAACAGTAAAAGGTAATCAGAAAAAAAACCCAGCCAAATAGCAGATAAAATGCCTATAGCACCTTTTTCTATGCTAGAGCTCTGCAAGTTGGAACACATGCTGCACCCTTGGAAATGCAGATGATAGTTATATCCATATGGTACTGGGGAAATCCAGGAAACATTTCTTAGGATCAGATTCATCTTTCTTATGGATTTATATGCCTCCAAGATTTACATAGATGAGGGACACTTATTAAAACCACAGTGAGGCTCCAACATTTAAGACCTAGACTTACAAGGATATAAAAGACGGTTTTGCCTAAAGCTTGGGATAAAGTAATAAAAAAATCAGATTTCTTTTAAATTCATATTTGGCATAAACCAAATGTTTACCAGAAGAAATATGACTATGTTGTTTTGCTTTATGTTTCAAAATTAAAGTTTGTGCACTTTTTGTTTATTAAAATTTATTAAAATTTGCTTTTTTATGACACATACATGATTTTGCTAGCTGAACTGAATGTTTTACTTGAATTAAAACATTTTTTATAGATAAACTGCCACTTTCTGAAACATAGTATATTCATAACTAAGATTTAATCTCATTCTAAAGAGCCACCTTAGTTTTAAATCTGCATTTTAACTTTTTAACATGCTATAATTTGAAAGATTTATGTGAATATAAGTCCTATTCAAGCAAAATTTTCTATGAACAGCATTTTCTGGAGAACAGCAAAACCTGAGACATATATATGAGAAGGAGGGAAAAAGAAAAAAAACACCTGATACTTCTCATAGATTAAAAAAAACCAAAAAACCAACAACAACAACAAAAAAGGTAGATAAGTAGGAAAAGCAGAGAAATAATACTTATGATAGATATGAGAATACTGAGTAGAATACATGTTTAATGACTGTTTGTCCCACCATAGGGCACAGGTGAGTCAAGCAGTCAAAGTGCTGGTGCCCCAAGGGAAACGTACTTAAGAAAAGACAGATAACACTATGCAAAAGTGTGAGGAGAAAAAAAAAAAAAAAAATCTGAGAAATAGTCATGTGAAAACAAAGAAGGAACAGAGATTCTGCTGAAAGTTATGTAATGTCGTATAGATGCCAGAGAGGTTACTGGAGACAGCCTAAATGTCTTCATTAAGGACGCATTGTACCTGACTAATCTGGTGGTCTCCTACAATGGAGTAAATACATTGGTGGATAAGGCAAGAGCAATTGATGTCATCTACCTGGACTTCTGTAAGGTACTTGATAAGGTAGCACAGAACGTCCTTGTTGCTAAATTGGAGACATATGGGTTTGATGGATGGACCATCTGATGGATAAGGAATTGGCTGGATGGCCCCATCCAAAGAGTTGCAGTCAATGTCTCTGTGTCCAAATTAAGATTGCTAACAAGTGATATCCCTTAGTATTTTGTACTGAGATGGGTATGGGTCAATATCTTTCTTAATGACATAGGCAGTGACACTGAGTGCACACTAAGAAAATTTGTGGATGACACCAAGATGAGTGGTGCAGTTGATATGCTTGAGGGAAGGGATGCTATCCAGAGGTACCTTAACAGGCTTGAGAAGTGGGTCAACATGAACCTTAAGAAGGGAGTAAGACACTGCAACAGGTTGCTCAGGGAAGTTCAGGATGCATCATTCCTAGAAGCATTCAAGATCAGATTGGAGGTGTTTTCAGCAACCCGATCTGGTGAAAGATGTCCCTGTCCAGAGCAGAGATGTTGGAACTAGACGACCTTTAAAAGTCTCTTCCAACTCAGGCCATTCCCCTGAAGCCTATGGAGAGACTATGGTGGAACAGATATCCACACTGCAGCCCATGTGAAAGACCTGGTTTGGGGAAATAGTATGAGGAGGAAGGTGCATCAGAAAGAAACTGTTATGGGTTGACCACAACCCCCCATTCACCATCCTCCTGCACTGCTTGAGAAGAGGAGGTAGATGATTCAGGAATAAAAGAGTGAAGTTGAGCCTGGGAAGAAGAGTAGGAGTGAGGTCCCTTTCAACCCAAACCATTCTGTGATTCTGTGATTTTTATATCTCTCTGTCTCTATCTTGACCCATGAGCTTTTAATCTTATTTTAACCCTTTGCTCTGTTGAAGAGAGGGAGAGAGAGAGCAGCTGATTAGGCATATAGCAGCCAGCAAAGTACAACCCACCACAACACTGCTTTTGGGAAATATCAGGCAATATGTAGAATTTTATAATGTTTCCCTCCATCAGCTTCAGTAGCTTGTGCAGCAGGATGCCTGCATTGTCACGATTAAGAGTGTGCTAACCTTCCCTTTGTAAAACCTCTACATTGAGGGGATTAGAATAACATGGCATTAAAAATTCTTTCTGAGCTGAAACTAAGCATACAGTACTTAGGCTGTAATGGTAATGCTGATGTTGTGTGAGGCTCTTGTAGTGTGACTACCAATATTTCTCAAGCATTCAGTTCTAACAATCTCAGTGATAGACCTGCAAAATGACATGGGTGCTGTAACACTGATCTTTGCAATGACTCACTCCCAGAGGAGAATACACCTACTGAAGCAACGTGCCTGTGCTCCCTGTACAATGTACTGAAAATTTAAAACAGTCGGAGGAAGGAGCCCAGCTGGCAGCATGATGAGCAGAAAACTACCAAGCTAATCACTAGGAGACACTGCAGAAAGAGTAACTTTTTTCTTTCAAGATGCACAGAAGGTGATATTTTTAAAACTACTTGTGCTATCAGTAATGTTATTAAAGATGCAATTTATTTATCCCGATCTTTATGAGAAATAGCTCTTAATATGATAATGAAATGAAAAGTATTTTTTCTTTTTAAATTGAAGCTTCATTGTTTTGGTTGGTTGGTTGTTTGGGTTTTTTTTTAATTAAACAGGGATTTGGCCTACATGGAATTTTTGTTGTAGACAATCTCAGAAGGAATATACGGATTAAGCAACTTTTTTGCAGAAAAGCTTGCTTCCAAAAGTTTCTGTCAAAGTTTGTTCTGCTCTTAAATGTTTTTAATGTGAGTACACAACATGAAGTGTTGATAAGGGTTTTTGTTACAACTGTTTTGTCTCTGTTTTTCTCAAAGACATTCTTTCCTGGTTCTTGAAGCTGTATGTAGAGTTCTCCAGAACATTTAAATTTGCTTCAAGTGAAAACAAGAAAAAGGAAGTTTGATTAAGATGTTCATAAGAGGTGTCAATACATGATGAAAGTATACTAAAGATGGTAATTAAAGTGTTTTATTAAACTTGAACTCTGTTTGATGCCTTTCAGCTTGTCAGGAGAAATTATTGCTACAGGTGGTTTCATTTTAAGAATGAAACAAAATGATGAGGGATTAGAGAACAAAATCCTTCTGGGAATGTGTCTTTTAGTTACTGTATTAATATTACTGTTGTCTTCTGTGTTGTGCAGCACATGTAAACTTGCTGGCTGTATATTTTTCATCAATTTATGGAACTAATCACTACGACAGACATTCATAAATATATAATACCTTCCTTTCTGTCTTTTTAGAGTAATATAGGTAGTAAAATCCCTGCTGAGTATTCCCAAAAGGAAATATGTAATAAGTACTTAAATCATTGAAATATCTGAAACAGTCCTTCACACATGGTAAGTGTTATGGAACAAAGTATGGCATAAATATAAGCTGCTGAAGCCAAAGTCAGGGCTTGGAGAAGGAAGATCTGCCCACTGTAAGATCAGATTTGAGAACACCTAAAGAAACTGGAGGTATACAAGCCCATGGGACCTGACAAGATTGATCCTTAGGTCCTGAGGGGATTGACAGACCAAGTTGCTAAGCCACTTTCCATTGTATTTGAGAAGTCATGGCAGTCTGGTGAAGTTCCCACTGACATAAAAAGGGGAAACATCACTCCCATTTTCAAAAAGGGTAAAAAGAAGGACCCAGGCAACTGTAGGCCAGTCAGTCTACCTCTGTGTCTGGCAAGATCATGGAGCAGTCCTCCTGCAGTCATTGCTATGGCACATAGAAAATGAGGAGGTGATTTGTGGCAACCAACATGGCTTCACCAAGGGCAAATCATGCCCAACAAATCTGGTGGCCTTTTATGATGGAGTAACAGCATCAGTGTACAACACTGAGCAACTGATGTCATCTACCTGCCTGGACTTCTGCAAAGTTTCCAACACTGTCACACTTAACATCCTGGTCTCTAAATTGGAGAGACACGGATTTGATGGATGGACCACTTGGTGGAATGGACTTGGCTAGATGGTTACACTCAAAGAGCTGTGATAAATGGCTCGATGTCTAAGCGGTGACCAGTAATCAGTGGTGTTCCTTGGAGATCACTAGTGAGACCAGTGTTGTTTGGCATCTTTGTCAGCAATAAGAACAGTGGGATCAATGCACCTTCATCAAGATCACAGATGATGCCAAGTTGTGTGGTGAGATTGACATGCTGGAGGGAAGGGATGCCATCCAGAGGGACCTTGACAAGCTTGAGTGGTGGGCCTATGCCAACTTTATGAAATTCAACAAGGTCAAGTACAAGGTACTGCACCTGGGTCAAGGCAATCCCAAGTACAAACACGGGTTGGGTTGAGAGCAGTGCTGATGAGAAAGACTTGGGTGTGATGGTTGATGAAAATCTCAACATGAGCCAACAATGTGAAAATGCAGCCCAGAAAGCCAACTGTATCCTGGGCTGCATCAAGAATAGTGTGGCCAGCAGTTTGAGGGAGGGATTCTGCCCCTCTGCTCTCGTGAGACCCCACCTGGTGTACTGCATCCAGCTCTGGAACCTCCAGCACAGGAAGGACACCAATCTGTTGGAGCAGGTCCAGAGGGCTACAGGGATGTTCAGAGGGCTGGAACAGCTCTCCAGGAAGACAGGAAGAGAGCTGGGCTTGTTCATCCTGGAGAAGAGAAGGCTCCAGGGAGATCTTGTTGCAGCCTTCCAGTATCTGAAGGAGGCCTACAAGAAACCTGGAGAGGGACTTTTTACAAAAAAACCCTGTAGTGACAGGAAGAGAGGTAATGGTTTGAAACTAGAAGACTGTAGACTTACATTGTAAATAAGGAGGAAGTTATTCATTCCAACAGTGGTGAGGCACTGTCACATGTTGCCCAGGGAAGTTGTGGATGCTCCATCCCTGAAAGTGTTCAAATCCAGGTTGGATGGGGCCTTGAGCCATCTGGTCTAGTGGAAGATGTCCTTGCCTATGTCAGCGGAGTTGAAACTAGGTGATCTTTAAAGTCCCTTGCAACCCAAACCATTCTATGATTCTATGTGATAAATTTTATGCTGCTTGTGCCCTGATGTATAAGAATCATCAACACTAACTGCAAAATATAACACATAATGTTGGTAGAAATCCATTCTCACCTGTTTGGGACTGTAAGTCAAGGCTTCAATATATATATAATGAAAGGGTTACAAAATCTACTTATTGACAAATTATTTTGGATGCAACTCAGTAATGTTTCAAGGTTTCAAAAAGAAATTAATAATTAAAATGCACTACCAGCAAAATAGACATGCTAAGGAATATGAAGCACAGAGCACAAAAAGCTCAAGTTCAATGAGGTTCAGATTTCACAGTGGGTCATCACTGAATCTCACTGTGTCCAGTAGCTGTGCAAAGTCATGGGTGCCTATGATCACTTACACTATTGCAGCTCTCAAGGAGACATTAAGTTCCTTTTATATTCAGAACCATATCGACAATTAACAAAAAGCCTAGCTCCTTCTGTGGAAGAAATAGGTTGGCACAAACAAATTCTGTTTCTCAGTTTGTGGTCAAGCAAGTACCACACAATTATTTGGATCCTCTGTTGTTTATTGAAACTATCACCTTTTTTTAATGTTCATCACATCTAGTTTTATGAAAACTCATTTCCAGCTTTTGCAAAAGTGTTCCTAAGAAAAATTTGGCTCCTGGCATGTTGTATACTCTGAATGTTGGTCAAGCTGTGGATTTCAAAAAAGGTAGCTTTGAAATTAATTAATGTGGACTTAATAATTAAAACAGCAGTATCAGCACCCAGTAATTTCTGCTACATTAGTCAGTTTGCAGAGTTTATTTAGTTTATCTAAATTAATTAATTCTCCTTTCAGCACAGTCATTTATTTTCAAGGTAACTGCTGTTTTGAACTATTCAGCCATCTTAGTGAAAAGAATTCAGTAAGGTATTAAGGAATAATATTGGGCCTCTTAAAAGCCTCTAAGTATGTGTAGTGGTTGTAATGGGAAAAAATGTGACTGTTTTCCTAACAGAATAACATTTTCTAGGGTACTTTTCTATGGTTCTGAGTAGTACATTGCCTCTTCTATGGCAGAAGCTGTTAAAACTGGCACATTAAAAGGTTTGCCAGTTTTGCTTAGCAAAAATATAACAGTGTTAATATAAATCTGGAATATAACTCCATATTTCTAAAACTAGATCCTCAATTGCACCAAATCTTCAGTTATTGTAACTGAAAAGACTGCAAGCAGAGTGAGATCTTGGCCATCCTTGAGGACCCAGTGCTGTAGGACAGCCAGCCCTATGTAGCATAGCACAACCTAAGACAACATTTGGATTATTTCCATGAACCAAACAGAGTCCGATGGGTCTCTCACCATTACAAATGTTATGAACATAACCAATAAGCTCAAAAAAAAAAAAGAAATTAAATTTGCTGTTGTTCTGTTAAGCAATAAATGAATATATCAAGGTTAGTATTATGGTAAGATATGGAATATTTAACAGGCCATAATGGACTAAAGATGGAAAGTACATTAAAGTCTCTGTGCAGTAAATTTTCACCGTGATTTCCATGAGCAGTTTTCAAAAGTTTCATTTCAAGAAAAGTCTGAAATTAAAAACTTGTCATAGTAATTCACCAAAAAACATCCCTTTAACCGATCATTTCTGGTTGATACAAGGAAAGAAGAGAAAATTGAAACAAAGCTTTTATTTTCTTTAGAGTTTGTTGAAACAGATTTCACCAAAGCAAATTTAAAAATGGATATCCAAGCATAAACTCTCTAAAAAATAAGGCACAGGATAGAAAAGAAGTTGACATAGGAAGACAGCTATAGTGAACAGTCACACTGTTCATTGTGGACCTGGAAAAAAATCTTGATCTTCTAATTTCTTATTTAGACATCTATTTACACATTCAAATTACTTTCAGAATTACTAACCTAATGATACATATTTTAAAAAAATTGTGGAAAACTGACCAAGATGTCAATAGGCAACACTGTAGTATATTCACATGTTCATTATACTAATATTTCTGATAAGTAAATAATGTATTTTTCTTACTTCAATATTTTAAAAAATAAAATAATATTAAAAAACAACCAAACCCAAACTTAAATACTTCACATACAATGCCCCAAATACACTCCAGATTGCACAAAAATAAATATATATTCCTTCCACATAATTACCAAAATCTTGTTGTGAAAATAGTTTTCTTACAAAAAACATTCTAAACATTAAAGGGAATGATAATTACATTAATTTTAACTGATTCTCTTTTTTTCATAAACCATATAAACAACAGGTAAAATTAATTTGTGAACTTGTCCTTGATGAAGCACAGAAGTGTTTCCAGGTGGAACTGATTATGTTTAATCTTCTGTGTTACAGAGGGAAAGTAATCCAAAAGACAACAGTAAATAATTGTATTTCTACCTCGGTTTAAGTCTGAATTAACAGTGATATTGAATAATATAAATAGCAGAAGATAGCTCACATTGACCAAATAATTATTTTTTTATATGAATAATACTTAGTAGAT
Organism: Todiramphus chloris collaris; assembly: GCA_025345505.1. NCBI lineage: Eukaryota > Metazoa > Chordata > Aves > Coraciiformes > Alcedinidae > Todiramphus > Todiramphus chloris. Next base: position 32,989,889 of record JANVCC010000021.1, on the reverse strand, counting down.
GGAAAGCTAAAAGTTTTAAAACACTCTTAAATAGTGAACGCCATTATGTCTCTTGCAAAATATTTTCCTTAAATGACATTTAAAATAAATTTCACATTCTAACCCTAAAGAAAGGATAGAGCACTATAATCAATGCGAGGGAGTTTATGTTTTCTTGTTGTGTTTAGTTGGGGTTTTTTAATGATCTATATCAATAACATATTCCCATAACTGGCCTTGTACTGTAGTAAGGAAAAATATTCTAGTTCCACATTGCTGATGGAAAAGAACACTTAGGTCATCAAGGTCACAGCCCCTTGAACCATTCTCACTTTATGGTTTTTTTTTTTTTTCTCTTGATAAGCTTATCTTCTATGCAATATTTTCCAGGAAACATCCTATCAGTATGAGTGGGAGATCTGAGCATAATTCCCAGGATAGCCAAAAATAGGTTGAGCTGCTAAACAACATTTTGGTATTCAGGAGAAAACCCCACAATAATAAAAATATAGAAAAAACAACAGGAGAAACATAGAAATAGGGAAAGGAATATCTTATTTCCATAAAAATATAGCATTATTATATAGAATAACCATGAGTATGTCCTCATATTCATCTTTGCTCATCTTTATCCTTCAGCAATTGCTTTTACTACACTAGGAACAATTGGCAACATTGCATTCTTAGGTTATCTTTTGTTGTTAAACTCCAGAAGGATACAAGTTGGTAGGTACTGGTACTTTGGTATAGAAGAGATCATTTCAACTTCAGATCAGCTAATTATTCCCACATGAAATTGCCCTTAGAGAAGGTCATGATTTAACACACGTTACCCTGAATTTTATATGTCCAAGCTGAAATTCAGTGAAGTTATATAGTTAGGATTTCCACACTTAAAACCTTGAATGGTCCCAAGTGTCTGTAGTCATAACATTAACTGTTCCTACAGAGATACACAACTCTGTCAATTCAGCAACTGCAACATACTGTGCTGCAGTATGGCTCATTGTTGCCCCAGAGAATAGTGTTAAGTTCGGAAAATAGTTTCAAGTCAGTAGTCCAAGCTACCTACAAATCCTATCTGGTTAATATATTAATATTAATATTAGATAACAAAGCTCCCATGCCACCACAGAAGTCCCTGGAATCATAGAATCATAGAATGGTAGGTGTTGGAAGGGACCTCTGGAAATCATCGAATCCAACCGCCCTGCCAATGCAGAATCACCTAGAGATGGCCACACAGGAACAGATCCAGACAGGTCTTGAAAGTCTCCAGAGAAGAATAATCTACAATCTCTCTGGGCAGCCTGTTCCAGTGCTCTGCCACTCTCACAATAAAGAAGTTTTCCTCACATTGAGGTGTAACTTCCTCTCTTCCAGTTTGTGGGCATTACCCCTTGTCTTATCATAGGGCACCACTGAAAAGTGACTGGTCCCTTCTACTTGACACCCACCCTTCAGATATTTGTAAATACTCAGAAGTTCCCCTCTCAGGCTTCTCTTTTCCAGGCTAAACAATCCCACATATTTCAGCCTTTCCTCATCAGGGAGATGTTCCTGTTCCTCAATTATGCTCAAAGATTTCCATTGGACTCTCCCTGGTATTTCCCTGTCCCTCTTGAACTGGGGAGACCAGAACTGGACACAATACTCCAGATGTGGTCTCACTAATGCAGAGTAGAGGGGGAGAAGAACTTCCCTTGACCTTCTGGCCACACTCCTCTTTATGAACCCTAGGATACTGTTGGCCTTCTTGGACACAATGGTACATTGCTGTCCCATGGATAACTTATTATCCATCAGGACTCCAAGGTCCCTCTCTTTGGAGCTGCTTTCCAGCAGGTCTACCTCTAATCTGTACTGCTGTATGGTATTACTCCTCCCCAGGTGTAGGACAATATGGTAGAAGACATACACCTGTTTGTGTCAGACATAATATGCCTCACCCATTTCAAACTGCAGATAACTAACACAGTGAGGATCTGTATTAAATAATACCACAGGCTTAAGTTTCCTATAATGGTATTCTCTAAGGATCACTTGGTTGTGGGTTTAGATGTTAAATGTAGCCAAGAAATGTATTTGAATTTGAGCCCACACTCATGCTCAAGATTTGTGTGCATAGGCTGAGTGCTATCCCAACACATCTTATGACACATTCCTAACCTGTTCTGACAATTGCTGTTTAATAGATTCACCACAATGTTACATGTTGACAGAGAGTAGAACATGATCAGCCAGCTAATAGTAAATACCTGGTCTGGTGTGTATACTAGTTCAGAAAAGGCAGCATTAGAATTCAATGTTCAACACTTCTTTACAGATTCGGTTTCCTTAAGCCTCCTTAGATGTCATTAAAATGTCATACAAGTTTGCATCAAATTCTTAAAATTCTTATATCAGTAGGAGAACACAGTTTAAAGTGTCATTACTATGTATCTTCATATTTCTTAAAAATTCCTGCATGTATCTATAACTGGATTTCTGAATAATAATGGTTTAAATACATGTACATTAAAAATATTAAGTTATGCCTGCAAAGTAGACATAAGAATTAGTTTTGCAGGGTCACTGATTTTTTTCCCATTCTTTTAGACTGTGTGGATAATTTTTGCAGAAAATGTTTTATATTTAACCACTAAGTAAGATCTATTTTCTGTGAGTTTTTGTGTGAAATTCTAAACCACCATTGCTTTTTTTGTTGTTGTTGTTTTTTTTTTTTTAAATTAATTGTAAAAAATCCTAAAAAAAAAAAAAAAAAAAAAAAAATCATGGAAATGCTTTCATAGCTTCAACTACAGTAACTCTGTGACATTATTATGTAAGAATTACATAAATGTGCCATCTCTGCACTGTGAAACACAGAATTCCCAGAAGGGAGCTTCAACTAGATCACTATCAGACATTGGAGAATATTCATTGATGATGAGAACTGTTATTCACAGGCTCTTTCAGCAGATCTTCTCATCTCTCCAGAATTTTAAAATCCTCATTTATGTCAGCAGGTCATTGAAGTAGAACTACATTTCTTAGGGAAGAGGTGATATATGAAATAAAGTGGATGAATACATTCCATTGAAGTCTAATGCAACTTTTACAGTGTAATCTTTTTCTCACATTAAGGCATTTCTGTAGATTACAAAGGCTGAAGTAATTTATCTTATTTTATGATAAATGGAGACAGTTTACAATATCTGCACCACAATCTTGCTACTAAATTTTTCAAAGAACACCAAGGAAACTGGTAAAAAATTTTTTACAGTTTCACTTCTAAACATTATAATTGCTCATGTACTGCAATAGAACCCAGAATACCTGTCTGACTACTGGAATTTCTTATGCTAGACAATATATAAATAATGCAAGATGGGACAGTACAAAAACTAAGATAGTTTTCCCACCATCACGACATGCACAAGAAGAAATGATCAGAGCATATATAAGCTTGACTGAATTCTTCAAAAGATTGATTTTCGTCATCTAAGATGAATTATTATTTGTACTTGTTGTACCATTGATACTGAAATCAGTGCAGACAAAAACATGGAAAAGATTCAAATGAATCTGTGTAATTTAATTTAACAAACCAGAAGTATTCATATGGCCATTCACAGTGTTTCAGCCAAGGGAGTAGCTGACAACATTCAAAATACACATCTGGTCATGCTTAAAATACAGAAGAGGAAAAAAAAAAAAAAAGGCACAGATAGGGAAATACAGCCTTCTTGATTTCTCTGTGAATTGTACTTCCTTATGGACAAAGATTTACTTCATCTTCATCCCAGAGGTGTAAAATCCAATATTGTCTCATTGACATTTGAGAGAGGAGTAAGGTTTGGAAATCTAAGTGGAGGGTTTTGAAACTGTCGGTAGAGAATGAGGGCTGCGGAAATGGGCAATACAGGTTTGTAGGCATAGAAAGAGATGAGAGAAGCATGCTTCAGTGGGGGTCAAGAGAAGTCAATCCAATTTTTTAAGGAAGATGGTAGCAAAAGGAGTGTCAGGTACCAACAGGGGTTTGAAGACCTTTGGATCTGGGATGGAATGACACTATATCCTTATATCATAGTATCATATATTCATTTAGACTGGAAAAAACCTCAAAGATCATCAAATCCAACCCTACTCTACCAAGACCACCACTAAGCCACATATCCAAGAACCATATCTATACAGCTTTTAAATACATTTAGGGATGGTGACTCAGCCACCTCCCTGGGCAGCTTGTTCCAATTCCTGACAACCCCTCCAGTGAAAAGAAGTTTTTCAAATGTCCAGTTTAAACCTCTCGTGGTGCAGCTTGAACCCATTACCTCTTGTTCTGTCACTAGTTACTTATGAGAAAAGACCAGTGCCTACCTTTCAGGTAGTTGTAGAGAGCAATAAGGTCTCCCCTCAGCCTTCTTTTCCTCAGACTAAATAGTCCTAGTTTCCTCAGACACTCTTCATTAAACTTGTTCTCCAGGCCCTTCACCAGCTTAGTTGCTCTTCTCTGGACTCACTCCAGCACTTCAGTGTCTTTCTTGTATTGAGGTGCTAAAAACTGAACACAGTACTAGAGGTATGGCCGAGTACAGAGGGACAATCACCTCCCTGGTACTGCTGGACACACAATTTCTAGAACAAGCCAGGATGCTGTTGGTCTTACTTGTCCACCTGGGCACAGTGCTGGCAATATGGCATATTTCATATTAATGATATGAAACATAATACAAAAGCCAAATTATAAAAGACAAGAGAGGTAAGAATCAGTAATGCAATGCAACTCAGATTTATATTTAAATGAAACTTTAGACAAAAATGCAATGCTTTTGCTTGCAAAGTACTATTAGTTCCATCATGTGCAACAGTAAAAAATAAGACATATAGTAATGAAATTTCACTCTAAGTCATATAAAAAGCAAAATGTAGAACACTGCAGAGTTAAAAAAGCAAGGAGAGGGACAGTAGAGGAGTTTAATAGTGATCACCTATAACTTACAGCCAGTTCATATCATCTCTCAACCTTAAAAGTCAGTGGCTGTATTCCTTCTATTTGCTCTTAAGTCCAAAATATACTTGATTGAGCAACAAGCATCCCGTTTGCCAGCTACTACTTTCTCCACAAATATTTCATTTGGCCCCTCCTCTCACAGAGAGGTTGTAGTGGGTCTGGCTGGGCTGCTTTTCCCCGTCCAGCCCTCATGCTGTAGCACTGGGAGCTGGAGGGTGTTGATAACACACCCGTGTTATGACTGCCGGTGCTCACACGGCACCAGAGGATGGGGGGCAGGATGGGGGAGAAGATACAACCAACCTGAGCTGACCAGTGGGCTATTCCATACCATATGACGTCAGCTCAACTATAAAGGGAGAGGGCAGGAGGAGGATGGGGGGGCATTCTGCTTTGTCCTCCAAGCGGCTGCTACGTGTTCCCGGAGCCCTGCTTCCTGGACTCGGCCCGACATCGCCTGTGGACGGGAAGTAGAAAATAACATCTTGTCTATCATAACCCACACCCCTGTGCTTTGCGTCTCATTCTCTCCCTGCGTGCCGTGCTGAAGGGGGGCGGGGGGAGTGATAGAAGGGCTTGGTGGGCACCTGGTGCCGTGCCGGGGTCAACCCACCACAGAGGTGTCTCTACTTCCTAGCCACTGCAGCAGCTCCTTCTCAAGATGGTACTATTTCAGCAGGGATGAGCTTGCCTGATACCTGCTACTGTTGCAATGATGGGAGGAACTGGGAGAAAAACAAGCCCTACTGTCAGGTCAAAGATTTAGAAATGAGTTGTTGATCCTCCTACACTTGTCAGAGAATGAGATGGTGAAGATGACTTCAGACTATATATCCCTCCTTTGTTTCAACGTTGTTGAAAAGGACAAAGCCAAAAGTCTGCCTTGATAAGGCCTATCCATGAAACCTGCAGAAGAAGTTCTCTTCATCAATATTGAGCAAAAAGGTAGGCAGCAATTTTAGCACCTGATACCATAATGATGGACAAGATGTGAGAAGGTATTAAGGAAAAAAAATTATAGTAATAAAAAAGTAGTTTAACTGTGATAAATTGGACATACCAGAATTTTCCCTCTTTTTCTTCTTAAACCTCTATAGTTTTATAATCTTTTTTTAATTGCTTCACCCAATAAAGAAACATTTACTTTTACCTCAATTCTGAATAAGAATCTTGAACAACCTATTTATGGACATACCAGTATGATGTAGAAAAATAAAATATACTAAGAACTTACATAGATAGCTGTATTCTTATTCTGTTTCCTAGGCATCCACTGTTAAACGCATGATACTGGGCTAGAGATCTGGTACAACTGTTCTTACAGTTCCACAGGAAATGCTTTTCCTTTCTCTGAAAGTATTTATTTATGCACTTTTATTAGTGCCCAAAGGGCAGCATTCATAGAAGCAAGAAAGTATTTTCTACCTTGTTTTAATTTCCATATGTGTAACTTGATTGACAGCTTTATGATTATGATGCTTATGCTTATGATTAAATTCTGTGGAAATTACAGGTATATTCTGTTCAGTGGGCATTAATTTATTTCATAACTCTACATCTACTGTAACTGTTCTATTTAATGTATCTTCTTCCATAAGAGATAACTGGAACTGAAATCCTATCTGAATGGTTTCTGCCAGGATTTCCTCTAACAAACTTTAATCTGAATCCTTACACATCCCTATCACTGTAATCCTATTTCCCCAGTAACATAAATAAATATTTTGGATTCGATGAGGCCACATCATAGTTTAACAAACATTTTTCTCTCTTCTATTTTAACTGTTCATGTTGAATTTGACTTTGAATTGGCAATCAGTGTTTCTATATTTATAAATTTGCAGTTAAGAATTAGTTGTTGGTTATGAGAAGCATCTGTTCTACCTATATCTGGCATAGCTGTAATTGGGATGTTTGCTAACCAAGGAAGACAGAGTAGATTACAGCAGAGCAATTTGGAGACCATGATAGCTGTCAAACTGAGTTATAAGCCAGTTTTCAGTGTCATTGATCTTTATATGAAACTTCCATCACTCAGGAGAATCACTAGGCAATGCAGCTAACCCAAGGAAAGATGATACTCTTTTCCTTTTTTTTTCCTTTTTTTTTACCTTTTTCTTTTTTTCTTATTCGCCTGTCACAGTAAAAAAGTTGCTGTGTTCGTAGAAGAATGCACAAAACAAGGCAAGTTCACCTAGCATTAAGGTTCAGAACTTTAACATATTGATTGGCTATGTCTATGTTAACCGCAAACTTATTCTAGTTCATGTATACCCCACTGATACTTCATTTGCTGATTCTTTCTATGAGAAAAATTATTTGCAATCAGCAGTTTCCTTTAAAAGTGAATTAGAAGCTAAAGCAATTTTTTAATAAAATATATTTATTTATCTGATTGCCCATTATTTAGCATATCGGTGCATTTCCAAATTTTCACAAGTGTCTGTTTATTTACACAGTTTTATAAAATAATCCTGATGTTTATTTCACATACGAAAATAGGCAGACATCAGTTACAGTATCTATAAAGAAGCAATAGTAATGAAGAAAACAAAAGAAGTCTCAGGACAATCATTCATTTAAAAACAAATAAAGCAAACTAAATCAAAAGACAGTTGGAAATCAACCTGAGTAACATTCACTACTTCTAAATTTAGGAACTCTATTTATATCTCTATACATTTACAGTATCCAAAGATGTCTGAGATATCTCCACAGAGCTGTTAGACACTAAACAACATCAGCTGAAAACCTGTTATCTATGTCTGAAGAACAGAAGAGCTACACTAATAACATCTTGAATGTCAATAAATGCCTTGTTTGATCAGCTGAACTCAGCAGTAGCTGTCTGAAATGTCTAAATATGAGCAAGGTATCTAAATTCTCATTATAGAAGGTCCCTTATCTATTATACTTCCACAAACTCCTTCATAAGACATGCCACAATGACTTTGCAATTAAATATAATAAATTTTGTCTGAATAGGTGATTGTTGTCACCAAATACAAAGTAAAGGGTGGAAAGTAAGTAATGGGACCATATGTCATGCAGGTAGACTAGGAAGAAATGAAGCAATGGCTACATTGGCACTGCCAAAAGAAATTAACGTAACAAAATGTCCGAGCCAGAAATTCATATCATCATTACCTTTGCAATATAATTGTAGCTAAGCAGGGGATATTTACAATTTAACATTCAGCCTGAGACTGCCTAAAATGTTGTCTGTCATGTAGACACATATTAAGTATGCTTTATAGGGCTGATAACACAGCTAGCTAGTCAACTTGATATTGATCACTTCAGATCCATCAAAATATGTGGTAGCTGATTAGCTAATCTTAGTGCTCACAGTGTAGACAGGACTCTAACAGGCACTATGATAAAGAGGATCATGCACATAAAGTGTTCGTGCTGTATTGACCCACAGTTCCACAAGGGCTAAATCCGAGTATTGGAATGAACAAAAATACAGTGGACAGGATGACAGATTTTAGTTCAAAAGGCATTTCAGACATAGCCACTTGACTCTCCCACTTTAGCTAGCTTTCTACAGTTTAGCACAACTCTAAGTACAGATACTGTCTTTTTTTTATCACATTCATCTGCATAAGGGGTGGAAAATATAAAGAGTGAGTAGCTAGAAGTCAGGCTTCACTTTCTGTAACTAAACCAATGAAGAAAAAGATGAGAACAACACTATATCTTACAGATATAGGCTGTCATTTCTAGTCCTAAGTGAGTTACTTATAATAGCTATACATTCACACTTTATGTTTAAATAAAACAAGAGACAAAAATTGTCTCAAAGTGATATGGTCCACATCACATAATCAAATTTGGCTCCTCTTCCATTTGCCCTTTATGAGTAGACACATCTACACATTCTTGCTACTAACAGTACCTGAAAGGCACTCTGCTAGGAACTGTGCTAAGGTATTATCTGGTAAAGTGCTAAGTGAAAAAGACCATTTCTTCCCAGAAGTTTTATAATGATTGAGCTAGTGCTTTGAGCTTCCATTATGCATCCACCTTGATTACTTGTCCCAGTCACATACTAGTAAGCCTATCTTTAATTGCTAAGTCAGATGTAGAAATGTAAAGAAAACTTTTTTTTTTTGAGCTAAAGAAGATACTGTTGAAACCAGTGGTCATAATCAGTGTCCTTCATTTAATACTGTAGAAACAATGATGCTTTCTGAAACTCCAGTATCTGCAATAGGCAAATGCCTGTCGCCAAGCAAAGGTACATGTATTCTTCTCAACAATATGACTAAATGGAATGAAAACATCACTGAGAATTTCTAAATTTATCTGTAAGTGCATGAGTAGAATTACCAGCAGAGAGACAAAGAAGAGAAATAATGATGGATAAGTATAGAAGCCAGGTAGTAGCAGCAGAATTCGGGGTGGCAGGGGGGAAGAGATTGTGAGGAACT
>JANVCC010000021.1:32966731-32980378 GCA_025345505.1 Todiramphus chloris collaris | reverse complement strand
ACCAAAACTGCATTAGAAACTACTGATTTAATTTAACCAATTTCCTCTCATACTGGAAACGATGCACTGAATCCTTTAGTTGCTTAGATAAAAATGGACTTCTATTACAGACTACTTCCAAAGCATTTTTTAAAAAGCCCTGATAGTTAAAAACAAGACAACAGATGAATAGTAAAAATTCAAAGTCTTCTGCTATGAGGCAGACAGTGTATTAATTTGAATTTTATTTTAAATGAAATAATTACTGTAGCATATTTGTTGCATTGGAGTAATTTTGACTGAAAAAAAGAAATAAAAATTAGTGAAAAAAAAGTTAAATAAAAAAAAACCAAACAAACAAACCCACAAAACAAACAAACAAACAAAAAAACAAGGGTAGCCAGAAGTTTTATATTACAACTGAAAGATCTTAAAAAGATTATATTTTCTCTATCACTGAGCACATCAGCAGCAAAATTATTCTGCCCATGGCACAGGAAACAAATGTTGTTAAGTACAACACTATTCCTGTTATTATCTCTCTAGTGTCCTCAAGGTCTGTCATGTTTCTGATATCAATTTATTTATATGTCACTTTTTGTAACAAGTCTTTGTGCCCTTGTACACACTCAGCCTGTTCATCTGCATTCACAGATATGGACTTTCAAGACTGGAGGGACAACTGACAATAGTTCTTCCTGAAGTTCTAGTGCTGTGCTAAGAATAAAGATAAAATACCTCATTTCATAAGAACACTGAGCCTACTTGCACACTGGGATTAGACAATGAAAATAAATGTATTACTGTCTTTGACTTTCAGTAAAATTCAAAATATCTGAATTATCTGCTAATAACCTCTCATATGTATGTATACTCTCACATAGTTGTGCTTTATACAAAAGCCTATCACTCAGACTCTCAAAGGAACAGGGGCTGAATTCCACTAATAGAAAATATAGCTATATCATTATTGCTAACACTTATTTGTATGAAACTGTAGGATGTGCTATGCTTTACAAAGAAACATACATTCTGAGCTGCCAAAGTCACTTAAACTAGACAAAAACCAATGAAAACTACTGTAAACAAAGACACAAGAGAGCTCTCATGAAAGCTGAGAAGTGTTATTTTTCACAAAACAAGGATATGTTACTTATAATAGGTATTTTAATGCAAGTCCTTAAACAAACAAACAAAAAAAACAAAAAAAACAAAACAAAAAAAAAAAAACCCAAAAACCATATAAATAAAGACTAGGTTCATTCTAATTGTACAGATGCACGGTGAAGAGTTTTACTTGTTGACATCATTTTAGATAACAAACATGTAGAATTGAAATCACCCTATTTAGTCTAGTAGCATACATTTTTAAAAGGTGAATCATGACTCAAAAAATGCCAGAAACACATGTGTTTTTGATAATATTAGGTCGGTGATTGGACCGGATGATCTCAGAGGTCTTCCAACATTAATGATTCTGTAATTCTGAAATTCTGTGATTCTGTGATTCTAATATTTTACTTAGATGGAAAGCCTTGGCTAATCATAAATATATATATTAAAAATAAATAATTCTGTTTTCTTCTAATTTTTATATCTTTATACATATATATTGGAAAGTACATAATTATTCTTCAGTCTGTATGGCAAAAAAAAATACTAACTTGATCTGTCTTGCTTCCCAAAAGAGGGCTAGGAGCCATCTTGAGTGCAAATTCCTATAGAAATTGTCCACATACTACTACTTTATCAAGAGCTCTGATTTTCACTCTGACCTAATTTAACCAGGGCTTTCTAGATGTTGCACTTGTATTGCAGTCCAATTGACACATAATCAAAGATTCCTTCTGGTATCCTCCTCTAACAACATTGTTACTATTTCTAATTTAACTGAGCCAATAAAATATTGATGAAAGATTCAATCTTTCCTTGTAGTAGAGTGGAAGTGTATCCTCACCCTAAAACTAATTTATTTGTAACCTGTTTTCTCCCAAAGCTATCTGAGTAATATTCTGCTACAGTCTATGTATACAAGGACAACAACTTGGCAACTATGATAAAAGTACCATTACAGAATTTCTGGGTATCTTTCATGTTCACTATAGAGTGCATGATACTACTTTTACTAACCAATAAAAATTGAAGACATTTTAAAGGAGTTGGAAACTCTAGGTCCCTAATTGTGTATGTATAAATAACACTTAAAGCCAACTGTATATAAGATTTATTACAGCTAGTAGTTCTGATAGTACTTAATCAGGGTTGACTCTCCCATAGGGGTCTTTATGAGCATAATTAATATCACATAAGAAGACTAGTTATGGACTTTATTATATATGATTTTAATATACTAAAAAAGCTAGAACACAGGAGATGATTAGTGAGAGAAATTCAAAAGATTTATGCATCTCTGATGAGTACCAAGATATTATATCCAGCTGTTGCTTGGTCACCAGAAAAATCACTACTTTGCTACTTTTCACTAAAGTAGCGTTTAAAAGTTGTTTGCATTCTTTTCCTCTAGTTCTCTCTCACACACAAACACACACTATACACCATCCCACAAAGAATGCTTTGCAAGGATAGTAAAAATAACCATATTGAAACTAATGAGTGACCATGTAAATATAAAAGTATGTGGAAAAAAATAGTATCCCAGATTTTATCACAGGTAAGTTTCTGAACAAGGCAACCACCAGTGGGTATAAATGCTTTCATAGTATTTTAATGTTTTCTTGAAAAGATTTTTTAGCATTTAGTATCTTGAACACATCCTGAAACAACAGAGACAAATTATTTTAAGTAAAGACTAAGTAAAACTAATAACTTGTAGTACAGGAATTGTGTATTTCATCCCAAAAGCTGCAACATCTACATCAATCAAAAAACATGTTTAAAGGTTTTTAGCCTTATCTGTTTTATCGACTTATTTTCCATTTCTAATAAAGCTTATTTTTTTCCTCAGAGGTCTTATATTTGTTTGCATTTGTAGAAAGATGAAGACTTACTCTACACATGCTCCAAGTCTGGAACCAAGTTGGAACCATCTTCACTTTAGAAGGCCTACAGCCTCATCAGCCCAGCATATAGACACATCAGAGTGGTGGAATTCTTCTGCCCTTCCTTTGATTTCTAAAGTTAAGGGTCTTGATTCAGTTAACTGTTTGCAGTACCATTAAAAATGTAGTTGTCTATCCTGTCTGTGTCTAAGGACACACATCTCACACAGTTCCCAAGACATATTTATCAGTCATGTGTGAAAGTCTTGGATATCCTACAGCATTTGAAACAAAAAGAAACACATATATATTGTAATTTTAAGTCTGAGAAAATCACCTTCTGCTTCATCCAGTTTCATCCTAAAACAGGTGTCCCAGACTATTCAGATCAATGCCTCTGGAGAAGGTTATTTCTCTCCAGTGAATGATTGTACGAGGACTGGCTGGGCCAAGAGCATTGTCGTAAATGGAGTTAAATCCAGCTGGTGGACAGTCACCAGTGGTGTTCCCCAGGGCTCAGTTTTGGGGTTGAGGTTGTTCAATGTGTTTATCAATGATCTAGATTAGGAGATTGAGTGCTTCCTCAGCAAGTCTTCAGACAACACCAAACTGGGTGGAAATGTTGACCTGCTTGAGGGTAGGAAGGCTCTGCAGAGGGATGTGGACAGGTTGGATTGATGGGCTGAGGTCAATATCATGACTTTTAACAAGGCCAAGTGTTGGGCCTTGCACTTAGGTCACTCCTGCTTAGGAGTGACTGGAAAGCTGCCCAGTGGAAATGGAGCTGGGGATGCTCATCAACATGTAGCTGAATATGAAACCAGCAGTGTGCCCAGGTGGCCAAGAAAGCCAACGGCATCCTGGCCTGTATCAGAAACAGTGTGTCCAGCAGGAGTAGAGAATGGATCATGCCCCTGTACTCAGCATTGGTGAAGCCACATCTTGATTACTGTGTTCAGTTTGGGCAGTATGGAAAAGACATTGAGGTGATGGATTGAGTTCAGAGAAGGGCAACAACTCTGGTAAAATGTCTGCAGAAAATGTCTTATAAAGAGTGCATCAGGGACCTAGGATTGTTTAGTCTGGAGAAGAGGAGGCTGAGAGGAGACCTTATTGCTCTCTACGACTACCTAAAGGGAAGGTGTAGTGAGGTGGGTGTTGGTCTCTTCTCCCAGGTAACTAGTGATAGAACAAGAGGAAATGGGCTAAAGTTGCACCAGGGGAGGTTTAGGTTGGATATTAAGAAAAATATTTTACTGAAAGAGAAATTAGGCATTGGAACAGGCTGCCTAAGGAGGTAGTGGAATCCCCATCCCTGGAGGTGTTTGAAAATGTCTTGTAGTACTTCAGGACATGGTTTAGTGGTCATGATAATGTTTAGTAGATGGTTGGACTTGATGATCTTGAAAGCTGTTTCCAACCTTAATGATTCTATGATTCTATGCTTGAAATGTCCTAGGGTACTTAGGACACTCAAACAGGCTGGCAAATAACACAGGGGACTTACAAGAAGTATTCTCTAGAGCATTTTAAAGGACACAAGATGGTAATAGTCAGGCAAATAAAGTGTTTCTTGAGAAAAGAACCTAAAATGGTAATCCAAACAAATTGTGATTGCACAAACCAGATTCATGCTCTGTCTGGAGCTGTGTTAACTGGTCAGTCACTGATTCATTTGATCTTGATGCTTTTTTAAAAGCAGATATTTGAAGTTTTGGGCTGATTCTTCTGTAAGTAATGATCCCTTTGAACTAGACTGTAGTCTATGAAGGACCCATAATCAGTTCAGAAACTTCCTGGCACAAAATCCTTGGCAACTCTCCACTGAGTCTGTAATCTTATTCAGTGCTCTCCTGGCAAAGGGCCCACTATAAAGCTTCATAATATAGAGATGGCTATTACCAACAGTTACAATCCATGTTTGAAGAAATTTTACCAGTGGCACCAGCATAATATATGCCATTAACTTAAAACTCTGAATTTATACCAGTGTAATTCCCAATGTCAGCATTTTTATACCAAACTAAGTGCAGCATTTTGGTTTACCTAAAAATATTTCCTGGTCCAAGCAGGAAATTCTTGTTCCATGTCTTAGAAGATATTTCAGAAAAAAAAAAAATGTGTTGATTCATCTTTGAAAAGCAAGATAAAGACAAAACTAAACAATTCTGAAATTGAGTTTTTGAACTAAGACATTTTGCCACAAAGCTTGGTGAGAATGATGTTTAAAACCCCTACTTTTGTATGTGATATAAAGAAAGAACTAATAGGGAAAAAGAACATAGAAGATGCTTTATGTTCCAGCAGCTATAAATTGCACTTTCCTCTCAGCATTGGGAACTCATTATAAGAATTAAAGTCTTCCTGAATGCTCAAACACCATGAAAATTGCTAATGTTATTTAAATATGAATTCATGTTTCTTTACATAACTTTCAAATGCTAACTTATAGTTTTGATTTAAGTTACTGACTTTGTAAATTTACATAGATTCGAAGAGTATGTTATTGTAGCTATAAGATGACATAATTATGTTGTGTAGCTGATCACCATGTGGCCGCTCACTCACTCTCCCACTCCAATCCCCTCAAATAGGAAGGAGAAGAGGGAGAAAAATACAAAACCCCATGCATTGAGATAAGGAGAATTTAATAAAATGCAAAAGGAGAAGTAACAACAGTAATAGTAATGAAACAATATACAAAACAAGCAATATAGAACAAACCAGAGGAATGTCACTGCCCCTGAAACAATCCAAATGCTCCTGACAAAATGCCTTCCTTATATAGTGGGTATGATGTCTCTGTGTTATTGAATAACTCATTAGCTGGTTCAGTTGCCTATCCTATCACTGGCCCTCTCTCAAATTCTTGTGAAAATTAACAATATCCTAGATGAACACAGGGCAAATTACCATTAGAATTAATTGTAGTTAAAAATCAAATAATCTAAATATGTAATAAACATTCCCTACTTACTGTAACTTTACATCATAATAATATTTTCAGAATGAAATTACACTGATTAGAGTACATGAAAGATTTACATGATTTAGTTGCATAGAGAATTCTGTTCTAAGCTTACATTTGTATGTTGTCCTTGATCAAAAAGAAATTACACAAAACATAAGCAGTAACCTAAATAGAAGTTTAAAGTGTGATTTGAATTCCTCTGAGATATCCAGGGTATAAGAAGCTGGCAAATATAATACAGAATCCATGGGAGACCTGTGGAGTACCAACTAGTGACTACTGGGGATACTGTTGGTCATTCCAAATGGTAACATGTTTGGGCAAAGGAAATGAACCCTCTTTCTCTCCTGATGTCCCCATCTGTATAATTTCCCTTAATTTGGGGAACTGAGTATGAAATATAACTGTCAGCTGAAACATAGGACTTATGCTTCAGATATGGTTAGACTGAATGTGATATTTCATGTGCTGATTTTTATTTTTCCATTGTACTGTGAGAATGTTGTGAATATGAATTTTTATCTGAATTCAAAGAAAAATAGCCTTCATAAATATTTACATCATTAAAGAACTATGAACTGCACAGGATTTCAAACCCAGAACTATATGATTTGAATTACTGTAGGATAGAGATGAACAAGTAAGCTTTTGAGCTGTCAGAATGCAGGACATCACCATAGGTTGCAGCTTTGGGAAGTAAATAAGGATATCTTACCAGAAATATTAAAACTGCCTGATAAACAAGAATTCTGTTTCACATATAGAATGTCAAGAGGTTGAAATCTATTTTCATTTTCCAGCAGCATAAAACTGGAATTTATCATGAAGTAAGCAATTCCTTCAAAGATACAGAAGCATTTAGAGTACCTGATTGACTTTAGAAAGAGCCAAACTTAATTCTTGCTTTAAATAACTTAGTGTAGACATTAGAATTTTGCTCACTCTTGAGATGATTAACTGAACCACTGAGCCTTTGGCTATTCTGTGGAGTGGCCTTCTATAATTAATAATTTCACCCTGAAGACTAGAAAGTTTTATCATAACTAGCATTTTCCATAAAAACTTTGACATCCATGAGGAAGCGTATCTTGGCAAAAAGAAAAAAAGTGAAAAACTCTTAACAAGCTAAAATGGAAAAAGGTTAGAAGAAAGTTGAAAGAAATCTCTGGACACAATTATTAGCAAGCAAGAAGAAATGGGTAGATGAGCAAAACTTCAAAACTTTTCCTGAGAGATACTTCTATACCTTTCGGTACAATTTGACTTTTGGTGCAATACAGCTGTATTATTCCCACTGGCTAACAAACTGCAAAAGAATGACACCAACTGTGACCTGTTTGAGACCTCAATTATCACAGTTCTACATGACTAGGCTAAAGATACTAACCAGCCCCACCAGAGAATAGATGGTGTTCCTATGATGTTCTTATCAGATGGTGTCTGATATCAGAGAGTCCTTCTCTGTGTAAGGACTGTATTTAGGATTCTATAGATAATGGATCATTTATGGATCTTAGATATTGTTTTATGGAAGTAAAGAGCTGTCTGTTGCTCAGCATGAAAAACATAGCAACCTGCTGAAAAAATGAGTAAGTGTCACAGGATAAAATCTCGTAACAGTCTTGTGTGGCAATGTTCCTGTGAAATACAAGCAATATTTCTGTTGGACATTCAAAAAAGGTCTTTTTGCAGCTCTGAGATTTCCTATATTTATATACACAATGAACATACAACAGAAGTAGAAAGCTAAAAGTATTAAAAGAAATAGGCGTTATTGCATTCTCACTCTCTGTATGGAACCTGATTATGCTAAGACACTGCTAAAGATGTGTCTCATTTGAAAACATACAGAAACATGTGCACAAATATTGGATTTGTTTATTAATTTTGGATTTTCAAAATTTAGTGCATTACTCCCTGCTCCTGGTCCTGTTCTGGGGCTTGGTTTTTTGTTTGTTGCTTTTTGGGTTTTTTTCATATTTTATATAGACACTATGCTTACAAGTGAAAATATAGTTATGCACATGTGACATACACAAATATAAATATGTATATTTATATTTTGGGGTGACAATGATTTTCCCCAGTATCTTGATGAAGACTAGACTTGTGTCTAAGTGTCACAGGAATGCCAGTATCTTAAACAGGCTTCTCATTGCTGTAGCAGGTTCCTTTGTCTTTAATTCAACCAATAATTTTATCCAAGAAAGCTTCTTAATTCTCATTAGCTAGACCACTTGAAACAGTGCTAGTGTTAACAGGATTTTCAGCCTATAACAAAACTTCTGTAAATCAGATTGATGTAGAAAACTAAATCAAAGGTAGAGTTAAAAATGATCATGTTTAGGCATTGCTAAATTACCAAAAAATGCACAACTCTTAATAATTTTGATTGGTTTAGATGTAATGAAGAAATTATTAATGAAATAACATTTTATACTATTAAACCTTCTCACTAAATGTTGTATAACTTTAACTCTTTTGGTATGAAAATGAGTAGCATCAGTATCGTGGATGGTAACAGTGTTGAAAAGACCTGTTGAAAACTAATGATATATGAAAATGACATCCTACAAGACTTCCAAATGATTTTTTTTTTTTTTTTTCAAGTTTACTGAATTCTCGAAGTACAAGAAGTGTACCTGAGGTCATAAATGGGAATGACATGAAGTATCCTTACTGAGTCTGGAAATTTACTCTACAGTGTCTCTTCACAGAGAGTTACTCTACAGAGCTGAAGGGAGGGAATCTAATCAGCATGACTATCAGATTGAAGAAATGTGTAACTTTAAGGAAGGGAATAGGATCATTGATTCTCCCAGAAAAACAAACAAACAAACAAACAAACAAAAACAAAACAAAAACCAACAGAACAAAACCCTAATGTTTTGAAATACAATACTCCAATACTCTGAAAACTCATAAGAAAACACTTGTGTTTTCCATTGCGTTTGCTACAATAACCCAAACTGAGAAACCAATTAGTCAGGTGATCTGTCCCACCAAAATACTAAAGTTTTAGCTTTCCTGTGCCTTCACTCTTTGTAGTCAAGTTGCTTCTATGAGCAAGCTATGAGCAGATAACAGGTAAGAATAACAAATGGATAAGAAGAAAGATAACTATATTCTTTTCACTTCTACTGAGCTAATCTTGATGCTTTTGTCAGAGAAAACTTGAATAGAGATCCTAGATTGACATTGTTAGTTTTGTTTCTCTGTAAAACTTTATCTTTCAATTGCCTACAGGAGTATAGTTTTCTCAATTTCACCTATTTCTGCAGAAGAAAGACGAACTTGAAATTCTGGAATCTTTGAAATCAATGGGATAAACGTTCTAGCATTCCAGGTCCTGCATAATAAGCATCTAAGGGAATTAAATTAAAATTTTGGGGTATATAACACTTGCTTTTCTGCTTTGAGGACAGAAAAAGTTATACTGAGTTTTCATTCCTTAATATATTTTTAAAAATAGCAGAATTAAGGAAGTTATATGAAAGAAGGAAAGTGGGAAGTAGCATAATTAGGAACAATATTAATGTAAATAAAGTTAGGCCTATATATCTCCTCAAATATAGTACTCTTCTTGTTTTCTTGTTTCCAAAAATTACATCAAGTGCTATTTTGAAAAAAACAAAAAAAAAACAAAAAAAAAAAAAAAAAAACAAAACCCAGTCTTTGAAGTCATTGAAACTAAATTCTTATTTATGTATTATACTAGGAAAAAGAATAAATCTTAAAATAAGTATTCAGATAATAGTTATTGCCTGTGTACCAGTGTTCAAATAGATTTTATCAAACAGCAGGTCTGAAGAACTGTTTTGCTATTTAAAGGATTTGTGACAAATTATGATTGAAAGTGATAATTTTTTAAAACCAATTTTCAAATTAATTCATAGGCTAAGGAACAGATTTACTTAGAAATTATAAGAAAACCCTAGTCATACTCAAAATCTTAATGCTGGTTGGAAACAGTGTAATTTTGGGGAGCATACAGTGCGTTTCAAATATAAACAGTACATTGCTGCTTTAAGTACAAAACTGACTTTCATCATGATGCCACTGTTGATGCCTTTTTGCTCTCTTTCCTTCCTCTGTTTCCTTGATTGGGAACGGACACAGATGAGTGGAGGTGAACAGAAAACAAATATGTAATTGATTTACTTTTTAAAAATATTATATTATTATATCTAGATTTCACATAAAGTCTTTCACAGAACCAAGTAGTCTCTTTTCTTAACAAATCCAGATAAGGAAATAAGAGCTTCCATAATGTATCTATAAACTGCAAATTTTACTTCAGCATCCAGTAAAGGATGCTCAGAGAAAAAAAACCCCAGACAACATACAGAATTCTGTTTCTGTAGAATGTTCCCCTTTTTGATTAAAAAGGAAAATTTTATATATATTTTTTAATTTTAAATGGGTTCTTTATTGATATCCTTACAATATTTCTTTTTCTTATCTTTCTTGTTCACTTCATTCTTTCTTCCTTTTCAATTACATGCAAAAAATATGTATGGGTGGTAAATTGACCCAATATAGACATATAATTTTATTCAGTTAAATTCTTACCAATCACATTTAAACAGCTCTCTCCCATGCCTTCACCCTTTCTTTTCACCAGTTAACTGTCATCTAAGAGAAGGATATTTAACAGAGATATATGAAGACAGAGCACATCACAGAGAGTAAAATGCTCAAGCATAAAGAGGAATTGTTCCATATATATTTAGCTCACGTACATAGAGATTGTGTTACTGGGTTAGCTATACTGTAGAATGATAAACTTATTTTATTTGATACCTTGTGGGGGGTGTGTGGGGGAGGATAAGAAAAAAATAATTGCTGCAAGCCTCTAGGGATGCCTCAGGCTAGATAAATTGCTTTAAGACTGACAATGACATTCACAACTACAGTGACCAAAATGGAAATGCTGCCATTAATGCCCCCTTCCTGACCTTAAATAATAAAGGGAATGAAATTGTAGTGTATACTGTGAGTCAGGATAGGTGTCATGCAGAAATAATGGGTTGTTACCTTTAGAGAGAAAGACTCAAAACAGATACAACAACTGTTATCTTAGGTAATATATCTTACAATGAGAAAGGAAAAACAAATACTTCATAATATTTGCAGTATTACTTGCGAAAAGAAGTTTCAAAATTTTCCACGAGGCGTCACCAAAGTCTTTACAGAAAGTTTTCACAACATACAGAAGACATAAAATTTGAGTGGTGTATTTTGTTTATTAGGAAGGCACTTTGTGTGCAAAGTAGGAGTGTTTGATATTTAACTGATCTAGAATGCCAGGTTTCTTAAAGGAACCACTAGAACTGTGTTTGTACTCTGAATAACACGGATTAATTTAGTCACTGGAAAGGTGTTTTTGATGTGCATAATCTGCATTTTATGTTTCAATTAGCAAGACTTTATGACAAATACATACTGTAATAGATCCTGTACAGTTGTATAGAATAGTAATACGTCACCATGCACTTTTTAAAGTAAGCTGAAGCAACAATGATAAAATGAAAGGCTTTTGAAAACTGAGGAGTACAATTAGTTTTAAAAGCCTGACAAGGCTTTGATTTGGACCAAATAGCATAGAAAGATGTGCAAGCGAAAGAAAAAAAAACTGTGGTCCTCTGTGTTATATGCCTGTTACAAAATTTTGTGCATTTCTGTTATCTAATTGAAGCAGTTATATGCCATATTAATTGTTTTTATCATAACATTATGTTCTAATATATAAAAATGACTTTCCACCTCCACATAACACTGATATTAGATAAGAACTAACAAGTACAAACTCTTCATACTTTTCTATTCCTATTAAGAAATTATGTCTGTAAACTTCAGCATAATCTTCCACTCATATCCATTGATATTACATGAAATCATTAACAAATGGTTTCGTAAAAAAGAGCATAACAAGCAGAAGCTTTTGCCTTAGCATTTAGGAGGATTACAACAAATAAAACATACTTGAATTAATACATAAGGTATTTAGGCATCTATTTCAAAACATGTAATTGTGTTCAATGAAGGTCACATGTTTAATTCTCCATGCATTTCATTAGTAGTTGCAGTGATTATCTGTAAATGTGAAAGTATTTTAAAAATCTACCGGGGTATTCTGGTAAATTTTGTTTAAAAAAAATTAGTAAATCCTGACCTGTTTTTGTTTCAGAATGGTTTTAGCTTTAAAATAGAAATAGGATACTCCACAATCCCAAAAAATTTCCACCATCTCTAACAAGCTCTTGTTTTATCTATGTGCATAGAATTTTTGAAATATCTGTCAATATTTCTGTCCAGAAAAAAAACAAACAAACAAACAAACAAAACAACTATACCTCTACCTCTTTCTGTCTTATGTACTGACAACTTCTTACTTATCCCATTTTTCTCCCTTCTTTTACATGGAGAGCTTTAGGAAAAAAAAAAAAAAAAAAAAAAATATTTTTGTCCCTCTGGTGAAGAAGGATATTTTGCTGTCTTTCTTATCTTTCCTTTCTTCTGGATCAATAATGCTTCACCAAAGACTTCAGGTAAAATTCTGCTTTTACCTATAAAGTTACAGAGTAACTATCATATCAGAACAAATACATCCTTTTGGGAATGCAAATAGATGCTGTGTTTCTCATTATCTCTTTATTTTCCTAGCTTGACTGATTTTGCCCATGCATGCATAGTAGTGGGAAATGAGGAAGATCTTTCAGAATTTGTTCAATGCTTCATTCAATATACAACAACCTTAAGCGCAAAACAGCACTTACTTAAACAGCACTAAAAATTACTTACCCTATGGTACATATGATTCTTTAAAACATTTTCTTAAAGAGCCTGTAATGTTTGTGCATCCATCCAAGACTGGATGTCTTATGAATACAATACAGTAGGACTTCCATATCATTTAGTACATTACAAATAAAAATGGAAGTCCAAAGAAAGCTCAAGGAAGTAGTTATTCCAAGAAAACCATTCTTTTTTCTTAAGGTGACTGTCCATACAAATCCCATCTCTACTAACCAGTATAAAATTCTTTCAGCAAGTGTTAGGTTTTCTCCATTTGAAGATAAAGTTCAGGACAAGCCTATTAAACTAATGTAAATCCACATTTCTAGACCAAAGACATAGGGAACCTCTCAGGAGGACCTGTGGGGATAGTATAAAGCAATATTTCAATAGTATCAAAGACAGAAATGTTTCTGAGAGAGTTCTCAGGTGGTGATGTTCCCTCTCTGAATGTGCTTTTAAATGACATTTGCTGTTATACCTTTGATACAAGGCAACAAGCTTTGACAGAAATTGTAACCCATTTATAGGAATATCTCAAGACGAGGAGGCCATGAAAGCAGATTACATTCTAATGTTACCAAAACATTTTGAAATTTATACTGTCTACAAAATGCTTTACTGTTTTTGCAAAATCTCGTATGAAAAATATATTTGAAAATGCATGAAACATATAGAAGAAATACACTATAACTCAATCTTTAATATTTCTTCTCTTTTATTACTTGGTTCTTGAAGATACTGGATATTTGGACCCAGATTCCTTCTGTTCAACTGAAGGAATACTTTAAAGTAGAACCTAAGTAATATTATTTTTCTTTTTCTTTTATTTCTTTTTTCTTTTTCTTTTTCTTTTTCTTTTTTCTTTTTCTTTTTTTTTTTTTTTTTTTTTTTTTTTTT
>JANVCC010000021.1:32915753-32966631 GCA_025345505.1 Todiramphus chloris collaris | reverse complement strand
TTTTTTTTTTTTTTTTTTTTTTTTCCAGAGGCACATAAAAAGGAAAAATCTTGTAGAAATTATGGTCAGAGGTGGACTGAATCACTTGTAGGAATATGCTATAGTCTTTCAATGACCATTGAAATACCTTAGGGTGACTATAGGCCTAAAATAAATAGTCTGAAAACAGATTGTTTGAATCAGATATCTGAAACCAGAATAAGTATCCTAGGCTAAAGGACCATCTCTTCCCTGTCTGTGTATGTAAAGTGGTAGATAGTTTAATGGGAGTCCTGCCTGATATGATAAACTCATTTGAAGTCTGAGACACTATTAAACTTTATCATCAAGAAGTGATCTCTTAGTTCATGCACTTGGAAAAACAGAATCTAACTACAGTATTCTGAAGGAAAAAAAAAAAAAAAAAAAAAAAAAAAAAAAAAACCGATATGTAAAAAAATTACAAAACCCTTTTTTTTTTTTTTCTGTCATCTTCAAGGGTAAGGATATGAATATGTGGAAGTACTAGATACTGACTACTTTCAAGGAGGTTTTATACATCATCATCACAAAGAACAGAAGTCAATTGCTTCTCATAAATTACTTCAGATGGGATTTTAAATTTTCCTGCTTTTTTTTCTCTTTTTTTTTGGGGGGGATGACAGTAGATAGAATAAAAATATATTTAAATATCAAAAGGAAGTCAATGCTAACAGTCAACTATTTAAAGCTTGTATCACTGTGATCCCAGCGGGGAAAAAAAATTCATGGTACAGTCTCTAATATTCACAAGTATCTAAGAGCCAGAATAAATGTGCCTGCTGCATCTACTGAAGAAAAATTCATTCACTCCTTTTGGGTCAACAGTAAAAGTGGAGGCTGCACAGATAACACACTCAAAGAAAGAAATGGCCCAAACCAAGCACTGACATCCCAATACACATCTGAAAACCCTCTTACTAACAGAATCAGGTTTTTTGAACTGAATACATTACCACTGGTTTCAAACTTCTTTTCCTCTTTTATACATCAGGATCAGAAATACAGCAAAAACAACTGAATAAAGATTTTAAACTCAATATATAATTGTATGTCTTAAGTACCTTTTTTCTTCCATCCAAACTTTGTATTTTGCCTTTCTGTGTCTCAGGGTTCAGCTCAGTTCCTCTTTGCATACACAGATCCTCTCATACCTTCTTAAAGGTGCATAAGGTGTTCACAACAATATTCTTGTAGTCTCTTGAAAATACTACTATTGGCCTCCATATGTGCATGTTTGAGGACATGTTTCTGCCTTGTACTGATGAAGACATCCAACACAGCACTCAGCTTGACCCTTCTTTATTTCATTGAATTGTTACATTGTCATATTTGTAGAAATGTCAAGATACATTCATAATGCGGAATAGTTCTTAACTTACTCTGTGTGATTCTCCTCCCCTTTTGCTATAACATTCTCATACTCTTACCTTCCCTGAGGCAACTATTGTACAAGAGTTCAAAAAGGTGTGGAAAAGTAAATGCAGTAATAGAATAGAAGGTAGTTTCCTGAAAAGGAAAATACCTGATTGTTTGACATGTAGAAAATATAGTGATGTGTAGATTTTCAGATATTTTTGGCAGATATGTCTGTCACAGTTTACCTTGCAGAGGCAGAACATGGCATATGCATCTCTTGATGTGGTGTATAAACAAAAAATACTTTTGAACTACAGAAATTCTTTCTATTTATTGGAATGGGGAGGAATAAAAAAAAAGTATTGTATGATATTTCAGGTGGGAAGGTCTTCAGGAGGGCTCTGGATGAAAACAAGGTCAGCTACAAGATCAGATTAGCTACTCAGAGCTTTACCCAGTCTGGATACTCAGTTTCAGACCTGTACTGTTTTAACATCCCCTTTGATCAAATAGAAAGTCATTTACAATTGAATCCAATTAAACAAAATTTTTCACTGAGAAAAGTTAACTGAAATTTATAACTTGTGACGTTTAATACTAGAACTACAAAACAGCCTTAACATAGGCTACAACATAACTTGGATACCATCATTATGTATCTGAGCTGTAAAACTATCAGTTCTGCAGAGATTCATGTACGACCACAATCTTCTAACACAGCTACAGAGCAGTGGTTTGTAATAAGTGTCTAGGTTGTCCCAGTCCCTTTGTATTTTAAAGTTTGATGCTTTATTGCTTAAGTACTCCTTCACGTTATTCTCTTTCCCTCTGACTTGTCAATGAGGTTTAGAAATAAATCCATTCAAACCAAAAAAAACATTTACTGCATCAATAATAGGCACTTTTTCATCTGGAAACAGGCAAAATATGTCATCTATTGTATTGCTGGTTTTGAAATGTCTTTTATTTTTCTGACATTTTAATACACTTTTGTAGACAAAAATCCTAGACTCTACAAAAATGCTATGAAAGGCTAAGATCAGAAACTAGATCAGACTGTTTTCTCTTGTTGTGTTGATTATCCAAGCTGTATTAATGAGTAAGGTAGTTAATGCTTTACTCTAGAAATACAACAAATCAAAGCTAATCCTATGGTTTTCAACACAGTGTAAATAGCATAAGAATAGTATAGTATATAAAAGTCTGGAAGACAATCACAGTGTTTTTGTGACTCTTGTATTGGAGCTCCATATACAAGATTTTGCTGACATCTGCCTTGAAACCAAGTGTAACATCTCTTCTCAAACGTATGAATAGGTTGGGATTAACCTTAATAACTTTAGACTTCTTTTGTGTAGATATCCATAAGAACTAATCATCTAGACTCCCTTAAGAATTCAAGAAGAGAAATAGGAGTTTTCAGGGTGTACTTGACTTGACCTGTCTTAAACTTCTACCTCAAGACTGGAAAAAATGTCTGGAAAAAGTCATTAATGAATGTTCATGCCAAAACCAGAACGATCTGTAGTGGCTACATTTGCAATTCATACACACACGCAGACCCAACAAAGACAGCACAAAACAATCAGAGATTTTTTTTTTATTATTTTTTTAAAGATGTTTACTGCTTTGTATGCAATTACACTGTAAATGTAATTTTTTTTTAATATTTGTGATTTTTTTTCTGATTTCATTAATGTTAAGAAATTCTGCTTACAGAATTCTGCTTATGAATACAAATGCTCATACATTAATAAAATTCTTATGTTAGTCACTCCAAACTATAAAAGAATATTTGGACAGTGACTCAAACTTTGAATCCAGTGATTGTCCTATAAGGTTTTCGGTGATAGCATTCATTCCTAAATTCAGAAAGTTGGGCATTAGGTGTTTTGAAGGTGCAGTAATTCAGTTAGTTCAGTTTCTAGTTCACACAGAAGCCTGATGGATAAATAGGAACAGATTTGGAAATCTGTAGAAGCTCATTTCACATGTCTCAATTCTCTGGAAACCCATTTATTGCAACTCTACCTCCAACATTTTTGTTATACTGAAACTGTGCTTTTTTCCAAGGGTGTCTAATTATTTTTTTATTTCTCAGCTACAGAAAAAAAAGAAAAAAAAAAAAAAAAAGGAAAAAAAAAGTGTATGCAAGATGCTTAGACAGTTTCATTTCATTTATTTTGGAAGAAATGTCTGTGTACACCCGAGTTATGCTCTACTTAGAAAAACAGAGTACTTTCCATCACACCTCATAAAAGGGAATGTATTACATAGGTTACATGGCTGAGTAGCACCCTGGAGGTTCATAAATTTATTCAGCATCTACTGCTTCAGTGGTATATCCATATTAATATCAGCCTGTTAGTGTGTGATTTAGAAATCAAATATTAATTGACTAAGTAAAAATAATTACTAGGTATAGACCAGTAAAAAGTCAGATATGTTGGAAATATTATATTCTAGGGAAGAAAGAAATGCTCTTTACACCCACTATGATATTATATAAATTAATATTTTATATATTTGTATAAATACATATAGTATAAATAAGAACAATATTAATATACAGTTGTACTTCAGCTAGACTCTGGAAGGTAAGGGGGCCCAAGAGAGCTGGTTGATGCGCAAACATCACTTCCTTCAATCTCAAGACAGGTGCATTCCTTTGAGTAAAAGAATAAGTATAGGAAGCAGAAGGCCAGCATGGATGAGCAAGGAACTGCTGAAAAAACTCAAGTGGAAGAATGAAGTTCAGAGAATGTGTAAAAAGGGACTGGTCTCTTGGGAGAATTATAGGAACATTGTCAGGGTATGTAGGGATAAAACAAGGAAGGCGAAGATCCCCTTGGAATTAACTTTGGCAAAGGAAGTAAAGGAGAACAAGAAGGACTTCTTCAAATACATCAATGGTAAAAGGAAGAATAGGGAAAATGTGGGCCCACTGCTGAATGAAGGGGAAGCCTTGGTGACAGAGGATGCAGAGAAGGAGGAGTTACTGAATGCCTTCTTTACTTTAGTCTTCACTGCTGAGACCAGCCATCAGGAATCCCAGACCCCGGAAGTAAGAGTGAAAGCCTGGAAGGAGGAAGTCTCTCCACTGGTCAGTGAGGACTGGGTTAGAAATCAGCTGGGTAAACTGAGCACCAAATAATCCATGGGCCCTGATGGGATGCACACATGAGTGCTGAGGGAATTGGCTGATGTTGTTGTTCTCCATCATTTTTGAAAGATCATGGAGAACAGGTGAGGTGCCTGAGGACTGGAGGAAAGCCAATGTCACTCCAGTCTTCAAAAAGGGCAAGAAGGAAGACCCTGGAAATTACAGACCAGTCAGCCTCATCTGCATGTCTAGAAATGTGGTGGAGCATCTCATTCTGGAGATCATATCTCAACACATGGAAGAAAAGAAGGTTAGCAATAGTGGCCAGCATGGATTTACTAAAGGGACATCAGGTCTGACTAATCTAATAGCCTTTTACAATGGTGTGACTGAATGGGGAGATTCAGGGAGAGCAGTGGATGTTGTCTACCTGGACTTCAGCAAGGCTTTTTACTCCGTCTCCCATAACATTCTTGTAGGTAAGCTCAGGAAGTGTGGGTTAGAAGAGTGGACAGTGAGATCGGTTGAGCTGGCTGAACAATACATCTCAGAGGGTTGTGATCAGTGGTGCAGAGTCCAGTTAGAGACCTGTAACTAGTGGTGTTCCCCATGGCTCAGTTCTGGGTTGAGTCTTATTCAACATCTTCATCAATTTCCTGGGTGAAGGGGTAGAGTGTACCCTCAGCAAATTTGCTGATGATACAAAACTGGGAGCAGTTGCTGGAAGGCTGTGCTGCCATCCAGAGAGATCTGGACAGACTGGAGAGCTGTGCAAAGGGAAACAAGACAGTTATTGGTTAGAAAGACTAAAATAAATACAGTGCAAAATTTATTATTTTTATATGATAATTATAGGTTAATAGAATCACATTGTGTTTATCAAATGTATATCATATACATTCAAATTAATCTCCCACTCACGTAAATCACTTTGCATAAAAAAATCAATACTGAAGTTTTTTTTCTCTCTTCTCAAATCCACTTAAAGTAGTATTACCTGAATCAATTTGAAGCACACTCCATAGAAAGGATATTGCTTCAAATAGATAAAATCTAAGTACAAAATTTCTGTCACACGTGAGATCCAATGATCGTACATTGGAAGATGAAAAAGCTTTCTGCAGTTTTTCTTTTTCTTATCCTCAGTAATGTTTTCATCACTGTGACTCTAGTTTCTATAGTTTCTGATATGTTACAGTGTTAAAGCTAATTAAAGTAGCTTTTTTAAATTACACTTTTGTGTAAACCTTGATGGTGCTCAGGAAATAAATAGAATATCATTAAATTAGGCTTCCATTTCATGTTAGCTAACTTTAAAGCACCTGAAAATAAGGAGCGTAGACTGAAAAACAAAATGTCTGTCAAAGATGCACTTCTAGGACACAAGTGACCCCATCCAAAGTTTTAATATGGGATGTCTGCCTTACACAGGATCCAAGTTTAGGTGGCTTCCCCAAGATTAATTGTCCATGAAAGATTATACTGATGTTTTTTTAATGAAACCTCATTCATAAATCACAGTGCAGCTGTTTTTCACAGTAGGATGCCATATAACTGAAGAACTATTATCAGGCTGGCACCTGCCCTCTTCACTTTACATCTTACAAAGTCATTTTGATTATAGCTACTTCCATTTATTTTGAAGTACTTTACATGCAGAAATGATATGCAGATGCCCAGAAAGGTCTTCAGAATACTCAGTTGTAGTCATACTATGTAGGTCAAGAAACTGTACACATGTAAAACTCTTTGCAAATATTCAAAAATACTTGCTATACCCCAATAAATAATTAGTAAAGTAGAACAGGAAAGTTTAACAGAGAAATTAGTCAAAGTGTTCATTTATATAAGCTTTCATATATTACCAATAATTGATAAATGGGTGGTTCACCTGACCATGATTTTTTTTTATATAAATGTGAGCATCTTTCAGTCTTAATTTTTAAAGTGCATATTTACAATGAAAAAAAGATTCAAAGATTGGGGAATTTTATGAACTCTAATAATTATCTTTATAGTTTATTTCATGATTGCTTTTTATGTTCACACATGAAGAACCAAAGTTATCCCACTTAGTACTAGAGAACTAAGCTTTCCATTTCTTGTATAGTCAGTGGAGAGAGACATAGTATCCATTTCTAATTGAACCACATCCTGGGAACATCAAGTAGGCCTTTGGTTTTATATCATCTAGAAAAGAAATGTAAGAATTCTTGCTTTGTCCTCAATATTAGACAAAAAGAACCTGAGTCTAAATGTTTATAAACCTGCATCTAGGCTGCAGTACATGTGAGATGCATTCTCCCAATCCAGGCATATCTGATCAGACATTATTTGGATCCTTCTGTGAGTGAGCACCAAGGTTTCTTTCCAAGAAAGATCACGGAGAGAAAGGAGGAAAATGCACACTGTGTGACCTGACAGTATAGGACACCCACATTAAAGAAATGCATAACTAGATGAACTGTAAAGCTTTATGTGGTCTGATAATAACCCATATACTAAATTTTTCACACAAATATGGACTGATATCATGTTATTTTTCTATACATCCTTGAAAATAAACAAGCTTCTGAGACATTATGAGCATACCACAGTATGCTTTCCAAATGGAAATAACATAAACTTTCATAAATATGTAAACATTTTAAGGTTTTACAGTGGAATCATCTCAATCAGTAGAGTTTTGTTTAAATTCACAGTAAATGAGATATAGCAAGAGGACTTTTAAAATTATTATTTAATGTAATTTGGATAACAATTACACTAACTCATTTACCACTGTTATTTCCTTTCAGTTTAGAAGGAAAATAGTTTGACCTACAATACAGATTCTCTTGGTATTTTGTCAAATTTGTTTTACGCCAGCAGCAGTCACTGATTTTAATTGAAGGGAAACAACAGCTCTCATCCTCTGTGTCACATTGCTGGATTTTGTATCATTGAATTTCAATCTGGTTTCACTGGGACCTGCCAAGTGTGGCTTACACCAACCTCTGAGTCTCCTTGCTATACTCTTTTCTAGGGCAGCATTGTTTGCCTTTTGTCTGCTCTCTGATTAAATTGACACCATTTTACCTTTTGTGACTCCTGTGTCATTTTCTGTTGACAGCATCCAGTAATGGTAACAGACCAATGTCCTTGTGGAAGGGGCAGAAACCATTGATTGGCTGGGTGTATTAATGCAGACCCTTTAAAAGTCATGCAGACATGGCTTTGTGCAAACTGGCAGCTGAATGGGGGCTAGTGAGAGATGTTATTAACCACAGATAACAGTCAGCACCTTCTATTCACTATCAATGTCACTTTGTACCATTTCAGGAGCAGTTGGTAGTGAAATTTCTTTAAGCAATTCTTCCCCTCCCTATATACATCCTGTACTGAAACTATTTAAGTCAGAAGAGTGCAAATAGTGTTCTGATAAGACTGATGTTTGTAGGATACTCATATAATTTCTAGGGATCTGAAACATTTAATTCAATCCACCTGTATTCCACAGCTAAAATCTCTTTAGGACAACAGGATAGGCCCTGCTGACATGAAAGGTTAAATGTTTACCATGGATAGGAAATTTATAATTGCCTTTTTAGAAATGAATGATTTGAAGTGCTTAAAAGAAGTACCTACCTATATAAGTACTATTCATGAAACACAAAGGAGATGTAATAATTATGTAAAATCTTTTCACCTTCTTTTTCATCCTTTAAATAGGATAGAAAAAGGAAAATACCAAAGCCTTGAAGTTATCAGTTTTACAAAGCATCTGTGTTTAAAAATAAGGTGTCTGAGAAGCAGAGAATAGTGTTTGTGCAAGCTTACATGCTGAACACTTACTCAGTCTCACTTCTGTTTAGCAAAAAAGTCATGGTTTTGTTGTATTTACATATAAATTTCAGTGTATTTTCTAGATTAAGGAGTTTGACAAAAGTTAAAGTGCAAACTACAGTAGGAACTTTGTCTTCCTTCTGCTCAGTTTACATTATCATGATTAACATAGACTAACCAATGTAATTCAAATTTTCATCATTGTTCTGAAAACAAACTGTCCTCATATTTTCCTCAGCATTGCACCCTGATTCTAAGTTGTCCTGTGAACAAATTAAAATGCAGATAACAGGTCAATATTTCTGACAAACAGTTATACTGTATAGTAAGGTACACTTGTTCATGCACAATGCCACATCAGAGAAACTGGCTTCCACACTCTAGCTGTCTCACATCCAGCCACCTCTAGGCACTAGTGGAATAAATTCAGCTTGTCTGCATCCACCCATTTAAACACTTCCTAATTGTTGCAAGATACTGCAAATCCCCACTGAGTCTTGTAATATAAGCAGGACCCACATATATATAAGCAGGACCTACAAATAAGTACTGTCATATGATTAAGCCAAAAGATGATATGTGTTGTATATTACTTTGAGGATAATTAAAATGCCACCTGCTGTGACATTACACATGTAGTATTCCATAAATGATATTTACTTTGTTGAGTGCTTTTCTTCACAACAGTTATTGTTTTGCTCCGCTGTGGCACAGTGCTGCCTGCTTAGGTTATTATTCACTACCTATGGCTTTCAAAAAGATATTTCCTAATATGAACAATGTCATTAGTTTCCTTTATGTTTTTTTTTTTTTTTTTTTTAATAGCAAGCATAGGGAGTTTTTATTTATAATAGGGAAAAACATCAAAAGAAAAGGAAAATTATGTCATATGTATTCATATTCAAAATAATAAGATTTCTTCCAGTTTTGACAGAATAGCTTGCCCTTTATCAGAAAAATACTTACAATATACTACATTTCTGTACATATGACCATAGACTGTTACTAGACTATCATAGAATCATAGAATCATAGAATCATTATGGTTGGAAAGGACCTCCAGGGTCATCAAGTCCAACCTTTGTCCTAGCATTTCTCAACCACTACACCATATCCTCAAGCTCCACTTCTAATCGTTCTTTAAACACCTCCAGGGATGGTGACTCCACCACCTCCCTGGGCAGCCTGTTCCAGTGCCAAACCACCCTCTCAGTGAAGAACTTCCTCCTAATATCTAATCTAAACTTCCCCTGACGCAACTTTAGTCCATTCCCCCTCGTCCTATCATTACTAATTTGAGAGAAGAGACCAACACCAGCCTCTCTACAACCTCCTTTTAGGTAGTTGTAGAGGGCAATAAGGTCTCCTCTCAGCCTCCTCTTCTCTAGACTAAACAAACCCAGTTCCCTCAGCCGCTCCTCATAGGGCATGCTTTCCAGCCCTTTCACCAGCTTTGTTGCCCTCCTCTGCACTCGCTCCAGCACCTCAATGTCCCTCCTGTACTGTGGTGACCAAAACTGGACACAGTACTCAAGGTGTGGTCTCACAAGTGCCAAGTACAGGGGTACGATCACCTCCCTACTCCTACTGGTCACACCGTTTCTGATACAGGCCAGGATGCCATTGGCCTTCTTGGCCACCTGGGCACACTGCTGGCTCATGTTCAGACAACTATTGACCAACACCCCCAGGTCCTTTTCCACCAGGCAGCTCTCCAGCCACTCCTCCCCAAGCCTGTAGCGTTGCTGGGGGTTGTTGTGACCAAAGTGCATGACCCAGCACTTGGCTTTGTTAAACTCCATACAATTAAGCTCAGCCCATCTCTCCAGCCTGTCCAGATCCCGCTGCAGAGCCTTCCTACCCTCAAGCAGATCGACATTTGTGCTTAATTTTGTGTCATCTGCAAATTTACTGAGGGTACATTCAATTCCCTCATCCAGGTCATTGATGAATATATTAAACAAGATGGGTCCCAAAACTGAGCCCTGAGGGACACCGTTTGTGACTGGTTGCCAACTGGATTTTACTCCGTTCACCACCACCCTCTGGGCTCGGCCATCCAGCCAGTTTCTAACCCAGCGAAGAGTCCTCCTGTCTATGCCATGATCTGCCAGCTTCTCCAGCAGAATGCTGTGGGAAACGGTGTCAAATGCCTTCCCGAAGTCCAGGTAGACAACATCCACCACCTTGCCCTCATCCACTAGGCGGGTCACCTGATCATAGAAGGAGATCAGGTTGGTTAAACAGGACCTGCCCTTCATGAACCCATGTTGGCTGGGCCTGATTCCCCCATTGTCCTGCACTTGCTGTGTGATCACCCTCAAGATGAACTGTTCTATAATCTTTCCCGGGACTGAGGTCAGGCTGACAGGCCTGTAGTTCCCTGGATCATCCTTCCTGCCCTTCTTATAGATGGGCGTCACATTGGCAAGTCTCCAGTCATGTGGGACCTCCCCAGTTGACCAGGATCGCTGATAAATGATGGAGAGAGGTTTGGTAAGTTCCACTGACAATTCCCTCAGCACTCTTGGGTGGATCCCATCTGGCCCCATAGACTTGTGGGTATCCAGTTGGCTTAGAAGATCTTTAACTACCACTTCCTGGATTATAAGGGGACTATCACTAGAAAACTGCTGCAGAACTCTTCAGTTGAAATGCAGCATCACAACACTGTGGATTGTCAAACAAGAATTCAGTGGCATGTGTTGTCTCTACATATGTGCCAAAAAGCAAGTATTCAGAACATCATTTTAAGTAAATTACATCATTAATTAAGCTTTTGCATGTTGACATTTTTTGCTGCTGTATTTGAAATAAGCCAATAAATATATAAAAATAGATAACCCTACAGTAACAAGGATATTGCAACTGTTTGGAATGTTTGGGTGACAGAAGAAATAGCATCTGGTTGTAATCATAACTGATATAGATTCGTCAAACTAGATCCTGATGGATATTTTTGTTGCTGTGTCTCCAACTCCAAGAGAACAGTGATATCTGTGACACTCAGAGGTTGCTGTAATTAAACTCTTAGTACATCTGTGCAGAAGATTTCATAATATTTTCAAGAATAGAATTTCACTATTTGTACATCTTTATTTTGCCTTGCTGAGGGACATATTATCCTGTGTAACTTACAAGAACCATTTATAGGGAAGTTTTCTTCAGAATGTTTTGTTTTGCTGAAGCAGAGCACAGCAACTACCTACAGTATTTAAAGGTTAAGTAATTTTTGGTTTTTTTTCCTTTACAAGGCCTATGTGCAGACTGCAAGATGCTTTTTTTGTAAGAGTTAGTGACAGTACTAGAACATAAAGTAGGATGGACAGAAAGCAGATTTTTATTTTTTTTCTTCTCTGGCATTAAATATTCTATAGCTATCAAATGTGTAGGCAATGAAACTACTCTAGGGCTACAGGCCAAAGTATTGTAAAGACAGCAGATGACATAGGAAAAAAGTTTACTGATTCAGTAGATAGCTGCTTTTCACTTTTTGTATAAGAAATCATGTCAAGAAAGCTGTGTTGCTGATTTCAACAGCTGCATGAAAAGATACTTTGCAGTCATGAGCTCATGAGTTGGCAGATATATATAAAGTCCTCAGAATGATGGAAAACACTTTTGGACCTCCAATAGGAGTTTATGTATTCACAAAAAAATTTCAGTGAACATTTAAAGTAAAAACAATCTAAATCAAGACTTGGAAATCACTGTAAAAATAACAGCAGAAGGTAGTGCTGATTAGAGAACTACAATTGCATTTCCCTAGAAACTTTTAAAGTCTCAGTATCTGCTTAATCCCATGTTGCAAAAAAACAAATAAGCAAACAAAACTATCAACATTACCCCTCCAAAAAACCAACACCAAACAAACAAAATGAACAAACGAAGCAGACAACCAAAATTTAATAAACAAAAAACGGTTTTCTGTCAGAAAATTAAGTTCATAAAATTGTAGCATAAATATAAGATGCTGTATTATTAAACATCTGCCTGAGCCTTCTGTCTACATAATTGAGTTCAACCCTTTGTACTATCTCATTCAGCTATGC
The DNA here is from genome assembly GCA_025345505.1 of Todiramphus chloris collaris. Classification (NCBI taxonomy): domain Eukaryota; kingdom Metazoa; phylum Chordata; class Aves; order Coraciiformes; family Alcedinidae; genus Todiramphus; species Todiramphus chloris. The sequence goes on along the minus strand of JANVCC010000021.1, from coordinate 32,954,274 downwards.
TTTCACCATTCATTTCAATTTGTAGTCATGCAAAGTACAGATGCATTGGTAGTTTTCATCATTATTGTCTAGTGTCCCAAAGTAAAGTGTAATTTCTTGGTTTAGGCTGAAACCATCAGCTTTCTGTTAAGTATTTTTGCTTCAAAAATATATTTCACCAAATATATTCTAATCTTTTCCCATTCATGAAGGAATAATCAAGTGTGAGGTATCCTGTTTTTCTTGTAGCAAAATAGATTCAGGGAAAAAAAAAATTACATTAGAGGAAAAAGACTTTTTTTTTTTTTTTCATTAGAAACAGTATAAAAATGTGAGAGCTGTTTTGATGAGCAAAGACGTGATGGGCAGGGATATTTCAAAAAAGTTCATAAGCAGTCCACAGGAAGAATTGCCTATATCAGTTCTGAACAACTAAATTAAACACCTCTATTTCCCCACTTTCTCTTTTGATATTTTAGGGAAGTGTATACCACTGATATTTCACTAGTTCTTTTGCACTACATTTGACCAGGTTTTTAATACCATCTGGGAAGCTAAGATACATATAACAGTTTTTCAGGTATATTACATTGCAGTAAATCAGTAGAACCTGGGAGGAAGCTAAAAAAAATAACAAATGAATATCAGTTTCAGTTTGTTCCTCAAGACTGTTAAACTACACCACATCATGCCAGGAGGTGAGAAGGTAAGTTAAAAACCCAGCACAAACAGAAAAGTAATTGAAGAATGTAAAATCAGACTTAAGCTTCCTATGTGTATTCACAGAAATATAAGTTGACACTTTGCAAAAGGCCAGTGTATTTCATAACATCAAAACTTTAGAAAGGACCCTGAAATATAAGGTACTCCATCAAGTAGATGTAGTTAATACTGACAAATTTCTCTGCCCTTCAGTTGAAGAGTTCTAATGGTTAAGGCTCCTAAATTCCTGTAATAACCCATTCCAGGGCTGAGCATTTAATTTTTTTTTTTTTTCATACTGTCCAGTTTTGCTTGGTGAAATAAAAATTCACTACTTCTTGGCCTATTCTAGTTGGAATAAAGAATGGAAAATTATTATGTACTGCTTTATGGATGCCTTTTTATGCATATGCAGCTGCTTATTGCATTCACTCCTCAGCTTTCTTTTTCCCTTTTTGAACTGCACATACTAATTTATTCAGTTTCCTTATTGGATCCTGTACACCAAACATTTAATGTTTATGTCTTCTTTTAACTGTGCTATTACAAGTTATACAAATATTTTTAGAAATATGGTGCCCAAAACTAGAAGTAGTATTCCTACTGAAACTGTACAGTACTGAGTATAGAGATTATTTAGTATCATTTTCAGGATATAATTCCTGGTTACACCTGCCTATTATGCTTGCATTCTTTGATGGCCTCTCCCAGTTTGATTAAGACTTTACTAAAATCAAGATATACGTTAACTTTGTTGCTCCTCTGTTTACAATTCCTCCATTATTTTACAAATGGAAACTTTCTGATGCCTAATAAATCTATGTTGGCTGTAATTTGTCTCCTTGTTTTTGTATAGGTGACTTCAAATATTTCTTTCAGTATTTGTCTTGCCTGTCAACGTTAAGGTGATAGGTGTATAATTCTCTACTTTCCTCTTTTTGAAGATGACACCAAAGCTGCTTTCCTCCAGACTTTTGACAGAAGATCATGTATTTTCAAAAAGACTTCATGAGTTCTGAAAAATAATAGTTCTCAGATTCCATCTTCTAACACTTTAAATAGTGTGGGCTGAACCTCATCAGTCCCAGACAATATGAAAACCTCTAATTTGTTAAAGCCCTCTCTACCTTGTTCTTTCTCATTCATGAATGAGATGTGATATTGTCGTGATGTTATTGACAAACTGCATTAACCACTTGATAATAGATGAACTTTTTGTTAAAACAAAACTTTCTAGCCATATCTCTGACACTAACTAAAATAGGGCATGGGACACCTATTGTTCATATTGATAATGGATTGCACATCGCTTGGCAGCATTTTGGCTCACTATACGCCATATTACATGAAGAAATACGAAAGTAGTTTGAACAAGCCTATATTAGATTTGCTTCCCTCAGCTTTCTGCAGTTCCCCAAAACTATTGTAGTAATCTTCACACTGTCCATCCCCACTACTACCTTCATGTCATACACTGCAGCCAATGGTGCGTATCTTCAGACTAGCTCTGTAAATTCAGATTGATGTAGGACCAGTCTTAAACACAGGAACACAACTCTGTGCTCACAAACCACCAGAGAATGCCCTGGCAGGATTTTGGCACATTCCATCTAGCAGTGGCCACTCCAGAGCACAGTCTGGGAGTTACAACTTTGCTGGGGTAAAGAATTTGACTGCATCCACAGTTTTGGATATTCACTTTGCAGGATACACAGAAGCTATATGGTGTTAGTTGGCCTAAGTGCCAAGAAACATTCCTGGACAGGTTTACTTTGCTGGTGTAAATACAGCCTCAGTTTCCCACAGCAACAGAATCCCTATAGTATATCAGATCCAGAGCTAAGGGCAGTACACTGCTTATGTAGCCACTTTGTTAGTGAAAACCAGAGATTAACTGCTAGCTCATTTTAGTTAGCAGTTAGTCTTTTATTTCATTTCTTCATTTTTGTTCTGTGTTTCCACACTTATTTTTGTATCAACAAGACAGTTCCCATTTCCTAAATAGTTTCTTCTTTTGTCTGAATACAGTGAAAAGCACGCAATTCAGCCAGGTTTATTAATCATAACACTTCAAATTTTCCTCCACTAGGTGACACATCTTATGAAAGTTTTTCATACAAATGTTTATGTTTCTTCAAGTCTGCCTTCCTGTTTCAATTCTACTGCATTTCCTCTTTCTGAAGACAATGAATGTACCCATTTCATACTTAGTCCTCCTAGATAAGTAGGTCCCACATCAATATTCCCAAACAGTTTTCTGTTTTAATTTAATTAGAATAAAATCAAATAATTAGAATAACATCTTCAAGGTGTTTTCTATACCTTCTGTAAAACTAAATGATTATTAATGTCTTCCAAGAGTCTGTGGATCAGTATGGCCAGGGGATTCATCTTATCCAGCTGTTAAAATCAACAATGCAGACTAAGAAATCTGACTCTATCATTCAAAGATTCATTTGTAGGCAGTGGGAAAAAAAAAAAAAAAAAAAAAAAAAAAGAAGCAATTGGAGTACATCATTCACTGGCAGCATACTGAGCAAATGCTGATGTTACTCACCAATCAGGTCAATCAATTGACAAAATAATTCTGGTCAAGGAAATAGTTTTGGTCCACTTACCAATTGAATCTTAAAAGAACTACAGCTGCTCTCATCACAGAACGTGTGAAATGTCTTTTGACTGAAGAAATAACTGTAGATTGCTCATTGTAAAGCAATAAAAAAATTTAGGGTTTTCATCCTACTGCATCATATAACAACTTTAATTTACGTGATTTCTTTGTAGTTATTGTACAGAGACACTGATCATAGTTTAAATTTATACATTCACCTAAAATTTTAAAACCGATGATGTTCTTCTGGTTGTCTCCTATGTTACACTTGAAAGTTAAAAACATTTTAGTTACAACTTTTCTGGAAATTGTTTACTAGGTTTCTAAACAGCTGAACATTTCTTTGTCCTAGAAGTCTACATTGGAAAAGAATACTGCATTTTCATTTGAGAAAATACCAACTGTGAAAGCAGGCGACATGAGCAATTAACCAAGGGGACTTTGGCTTTTATTTTTAACTGTTTGTCAATGAATTTACCACCCACAGCCTGCTCCATGGGTGCATATGCATGCATGGGGTATCATTCAAGGTTGCTTAAATTCTGCTACTAAGATAGGATGGGAATCATGATTTCATTTATTTATTCTTTTCTTCTTCTGAACTATCCATTAGAAGTTCTTTACACAATGAAGAAATACAGTTATATAGGCTGGGATCAGAAGTTCTAGAATGGTATGGGAACAGTGTGATTCTGCTTTTATTAAATGAAGACTTATATAGTCTGCAGTTGGGGACAGCTTGTTTTAATGGGATCAGAAATTTTGTGTATTCAATAACTTTGGCAGATTTTCTTTTAATGGCAGTGGATCTGCACTCCTCAGCCTGTCTAGATTTACTGTATATATTTGGTCTATTAGAAAATGTTACCCACTCTTACCACGTTCTACTATATGAGATGCTCTTTTAAAATAATAAGTTTTAGTAGCTAAGTATCATTCCAGTATTTCAAGACCCACAATAATGTAATATGTGCTGGCATTTTTATAGGCTGCCATTTTTAATGGTAGGCTAAATCAAATACCAATACTTGAACTGGAAGGAATGAAATAAAATCATTACTATTTGTCATGGTTTAGACCCAGTTGGGAGCTGAGCACCACATGGTCACTTACCCAGCCCAGTCCCCCTCCCCACAAATGGGAGAAATAGGGATAAAAATACAAAACCGTCTGGGTTGGGATAAAGAGAATTTAATAGAACAATGTAAAAGGAGAAGAAACAAAAACAAACAACAGTAATAGTAATGAGACAATACACAAAAAGACCAATATAGAAAGAACCCAACCACATGGTGCTGAACCAGAGCTGATTGTGACCACCCTCCCAGAGACAGCACTTTGCCTAGCCCACTCCCTGCCCTTAAATATCAGGCATGACATCAGTACGATATGGAATATCCCATTGGCCGGTTTGGTTGTCTATCCTGCCTGTAGCCTTCACCTAGATTCTGGTGAAAATTCACCGTATTCTAGCTGAATCTAGGACATTATTTTTACTTGTCATATTACCAGAAGACTACAAGAATGGGTAGGTCACTAGCAACATATAGGCAGATATCTCTGTAGCATCAAAGAACTAATCATTCAAGAGTAATAAAAAGGGGTGGTAAGTCAGGCTTAAAGGAACAATTTCCAAAAGTTTAAAATCTCACTAGCTAATATTTGTTTATAATTAAAATAAAAGTTACCATATAAACACAAAAGTCAGTAGAAGACCTAAATCGGAAAAAAGTCAGATAAGATTCCTTGACTAAAGACTAACTGCAGAAATCAGAATCACAGAATCACAGAATGTTAAGGGCTGGAAGGGACTTCAAAAGATCATCTTGTCCGACCCCCTGCCAGAGCAGGACCACCTAGAGCAGGTCACATAGGAATGCATCCAGGTGGGTTTTAAATGTCTCCAGAGAAGGAGACTCCACAAGCCTTCTGGACAGGCTGTTCCAGTGCTCTGACACCCTCACAGTGAAAAAGTTTTTCCTTATGTTTCTGTGGAACCTCTTAGGCTCCAGCTTGCACCCATTGCCCCTTGTTCTATCATTAGACATAACAGAGAAGAGCCTGGCTCTGTCTTCGTGACACTCACCCTTGACACTTTTCTAAACATTAATGAGGTCACCCCTCAGTTTCCTCTTCTCCAAGCTAAAGAGACCCAGGTCCCTCAACCTTTCATAATAAGAGAGATGCTCCACTCCCTTAATCATCTTTGTGACTCTGTGCTGGTCTCTCTCAAGCAGTTCCCTGTCCTCCTTGAACTGAGGGGCCCAGAACTGAACACAATATTCCAGATGCAGCCTAACAAGTGCAGAGTAGAGAGGAAGGAGAACCTCTGTCAACATACTAACCACAGCCCTTCTAATACACCCCAGGATGCCATTGGCCTTCTTGGCCACGAGGGTGTGTTGCTGGCTCATGGTCATCCTGCTGTCCACCAGGAACCCCAGATCCCTTTCCCCTATTCTACTCTCTAACAAGTTAATCCCCAGCCTATATGGGTACATGGGGTTATTTTTTTCCCAGATGCAAGACTCTATACTTGCCATTGTTATATTTCATTCAAATTCTCCCTGCCCAGCTCTTCATCCTGTCTAGGTCAAGCTGAATGGCAGCATAGCCTTCTGGTGTGTCAGCCACTCCTCCCAGTTTTGTATCACCAGCAAACTTGCCAACAGTGCACTCTGTTCCCTCATCCAGGTCATTGATGAATATACTGAATAGTACTAGCTCCAGTACCAACCCCTGAGGCACTCCACTAGATACAGACCTCCAACTAGACTCTGCCCCATTGACTACAACTCTCTGACCTCTTTCCTTTAACCAGTTCTCAATCCACCTCACTACCTCATTCATCACTGAATGAGATCCTATTCCCATGTTATAAAAGAGATAAGACTAAAGGACCATAAAGTTTTCTGAATCTACAAAAATAGATGTTATTACTTTTTATAGAGTACAACTGTAGCTTCCTTAATGTATTTTTTTTATTCCACAGTTTAGCTTTGAGGTTGCACAGAAAGCTTTTTCTCTCCAGATGTTAAAAAAGCAATTCATGTTTTGTTTTTTTTTTTTTTTTTTCTTATACCTTCTATCTTTGGGTATAGAATTACTTTTAGTAAAAGAAAGGCAGTGTGCAAATTTGTGTAGTGGACTACTGATTGGCCACCCTGCTTCATCATTGTGGTGGAGTGACTGTGGCCAGCTTCCAGACACCCACCCAGATACTCTCTCACTCTCCACCTCCTCAACACAACAAGGGGAGTAAATAAGATTAAAAAGCTCGTAGGTTGAGATCAAGAAAGGGAGATCACTTGCCAGTTACTGTAATAGGCAAAACAGACTCAACTCAGGGACTATTAATTTAATTTATTGTGAATTTAAATCAGAGTAGGATAGTGAGAAACAAAGACAAAAACTAAAATACCTTCTCACACACACACATACCTTCTCAGCTTCACTCCCTTGTTCCTGAATCCTCTACCTCCTCCCCCCAGTGTTACAAGGGAGATCAGGAACAGAGAGAGGGCTGTCCATTTACAGTTTCTCTCTGCTGTTCTTTCTTCCACACACTTTTCCACTGCTCCAGTGTGAGTCTTTCACATGACTGCAGCTTTATTCAGAGTATACTCATCTGCTGCAGCATGGGGTCCTCCACGGGCTAAAATGTGGATATCTATTCCATCATGGTCCTCCTTCATGAGATGCAAGGAATTCTTTGCTCCACTGCCTGGAGCATCTACTCCCTTCCTCCCCCATCACATCTTTGTCTTACCTTGGTGTCTACAGGATCATTTCTCACTTTTTTTTCTGCATGTGTCCAGCATGAAGCAGCTCTGGCCTTTCCTCACAGAGGCTGGCCCTGCAGTCCCCCGCTGGCAAAACCCTGTTTTCTACACACAATAGAGTCATTAACACCTTCCCTGACTGTTTTTTGCTGTTTTGGTTTGTGTTTTTTTTTTCTAGAATGACCTGGCAGTAATGAGAGATGACACTAGAGATACCAACAGAACTCTGAAAAGAAACATCATTCCTTGGATCTCTTCTATTTATCAGTATTGTCAAATATCACTCTTCTAGTTTTATATCTTCTTCCTTTTTGTTCCAACGGCTGATAGTGGGAGGTGACACAGATCACTAGTCTGCATTCTGTAGTCCTTGTACGCCATCCTGGCATTTAAATATACCATGTAAATGGCAATAAAGAACTGGGATTGACTGCCTAACACAGGTATATAGTGTCTCAGTTCCTCCTGGAGCATTGTCATAATATGAAACACAAATATAAACAGGTAATAATGCTTGTATCGTAGAAAACTGTTGAAAGCAGAGAAGTGCCGATGAGCAAGTTTCAGGCATTTTATTATTTAGATACCAATGTCTGTAAATTTTGCAGTTTTACAGCTTGCAGATGGCTGGACTTGTACCAAAATTTACTGCAATCTACTTCTCTGTATAGGGAAAAAAAGTCCAAAAGATTTATCTGCAATAATCTAGAGACTGGATCTCCCATCAAAATAACAGGTTTGTTTTCTCTTGCCAAATGAGTCTGAAATTTTTCAGAGATTCAGGTGTTTGGTTTGTTTTTTGTTTGTTTATTTGTTTTAAATTTTTTCCGTGTTCCCTTTTTGTTTTTTGTTTGGTTGGTTGCTTTTTGGTTTTGTGATTTTGTTTGTTTGTTGTGGTTTTGTTTGGTTTCATTTTGGTTGTTATTGTTTTGTTGGGGTTTTTTGAGTGGTTTAAACATTACCACAGTTCTTTAGCAAGTATTTCATCTGTTCAAGCACTAATTTTGAGGAGAATTTATCCCTGTGGGACACAAGTCAATTATGCATGTTTTACTTGTAGTTTGTACAAACTGTTCTATATTTTACTTGAAGTTATTAAGTTTCTGGTTCAATATACCTGCAAGCTAGAAAGTTCTCTTCTGGTTTTGCCTAAGTACATAATGTATTTCTATGTGACTTTTTTTACACTCCACTTTTTTATTGTATTCTGAGGATTTGGACCATGCTAGATTCCAGCATGTGCCAGTGGATAGAAGAATTCCATTAGGAGATTCCACAGCAGCAGACACTGGAAACATAGCTGGACTCCAAGTTACTGGTATGGCTAAAGCACTACAGTAATACTGCAGAAGAATGGAAGCTTTCTTCAGACCATAAAAAGCTACAAGATGCCAGATAGCTTATTGTCCTAGGGTATACACTGCTTCTCAACACATTCTTCTGAGTCAAAGAATTTTAAATACTTTGGGCAAGAAAGGCTATCATCATCATGATGGGGTCACTACTCTTAAACAGTAACACATTTCTGCCAGCCTTCTAGCACATGACCACTCCCTTAGATACAAGATTTTGTATTTTAACTATGAAAATCAATAAAATAAATCTGTTTTGAACTCAATGATAAAACCATACATTTAGATTTTTTTTTTTTTTTCCCCTTCTTGAAATTAAAAATTTGAAACACTCCTTCAGGCTGAAAATCTCATCTGACATTTTACATGGCTAGCCATGTAAAACTGAAGAGCCCAGTCTAAAATAATCACTTCAAAAATAGATGGCCAGCATTGCAGGACAGTTCTACCCATCATATCTGCAAATATCTGCCTTTTTCCTACTGGCAAAAGAAAGTAACAGTACAAGCAGCATAAACTAAATATTTTAACATTAGACCATTAAAGTTGTATATGAAATATATAATTTATCTTAAAATGCCCACAGTAGAAAAGAGCAAGGTTGTTCATCATTGACTCAAAACCAATCAGTAGCTTAGTTGTTACAACAATCACCTGCCAAGATTTATTCCTGTATTCTCTGAAGTTCATAGACATGGTTTTGCAGATTCAGAGGTATTTATAACAAAGACTACCATTTTCCAAGAAAGTGTTCTAGCCAACCATATAAGTTTCTTCATGACTTGACCTCTCCAATACCTCTGTTACTTTTTTATAAAATACTTAGATCAATTTTTTTAATATATATATATTTTTTAATATTTGTCCCATGTGAATGAAAATAAAACTACTGCTGGAGAGTTATAATGTGGATTTATAGGTTGGTTTTGTTTTTTTTTTTCATTACATCAATGGGCTTAATCACTATGCTATAACCTTAAGCAGTCTGTCCCATCCCTTACTTCTTTGTTTTTCCATTCTTTTTCCTTTCCTGCATCTGGAAGCCAGGTTGTAGCTCATAGCAGTTTGAACAGTACTGTAGTTCTTTGATCTGGTGCTTAGACAGTGAATTTACACTGCATGGTGAACTGAAGCAAACTGCCACAATACCCTTAAGTCAGTAAAATCTCAGGAGTAAAAATGAACTCCCCTCCCCCATCAGGCTGAGCTTGTCATCTTACAAGAAAACAGCATCTATTTTATAACTATTTTAAGAACACTAATAAGATGCTCACTATAAAAGAAATAGTTCAGAAAGTATGAACATACCTGAACTGAAAGTACTTATCACAAACTGATTCCTATTTTCTGTGTGAAACTGGTACTTCTTTCAGTGCTTCTCTCTTTATTATTTTCCCCTCATGGAATTTCTGCTTTTCTTGGATCATAAATCCATATGATTGCACAGATCATCTGAGTGCCTTGGCAAGTCTGATACTGCAAAAATTGGGTTAGCCTACTTTACTTAGTCTGTTCTGAAATGTGTGTGAAGCCCAAAGCAGTCTTTTAGGAGATAGCTGTGAGCAGTTCCAATATCATAAGCTTACAATCAGTTACTCAGTTTAAGGTTACTTTTAAAGGTCCTTTGGATTCAGTTTTGTTGATAGACTTTTTCGTATTTCTCACATTTCAGCTTGTCAGCAGCTTGCACTAAAATAAGATGGTTCAAAAATGCAGTCCCTGAACTCAGATATCAGGTTATTACTCTGAGTTTAAAAGCAAAACATGGCATTTTCCTAGATAACAAAGGAAGGGTCCTAGATTATTGGACAAATCTGTCACAATGTTGTGTGTTAAACAGGAGATTGGAAACACATTGTTACCGTTACAAGGCATCGCTGATGTGTTGAAATTATAAATATTGAAGTACCTGTTTTTCAATTACAACCAAAGCCAGTTTTATTTACTATTTCTAACTATGAACAGAATTATCCACTGAAATTAAGCAAAAATAAATCATGAATCTCATGCAGATCTGAGTATGTTTCTGTATACAGTGTAAAGAACCTACTAATCTAAATGAGAGGATTGTGAAACCATCTCACTATTTTTCCAGCATAGTAAAGAACTTCCTGTTGACTTGAGTGAATATATGTTTCAATAAATATTCAGTACTCCTAAGTTATTAATTCCTCTTTCAGATTGTTTGCCCCATAGATGGGCAACATAAAAGTACAACATTAATCTTTCTTGATGACAAAAAAAATATTTAGTAGTTATTCACAAGAAAAATGTATAAAGGCTTAAAGCTAAACAATTTGTGAAAATGAAAAACAGAGGATTTGTAAAGTTTACAGTGTAAATTTTCCAGAGTAGTTGTCATTTTACTGTGCCTTGAAAGGTTAACAGTTGATCTAATATTCTAGTGAGACAGACCGAATTGTCCTTCCATTTGAATTTCTGCTCAAGAATTTCAGATTAATTTATATAAAGAAATCTTATAATAACAATAGATCATCAATATATTTTACTTTCTTTAACCTGTAGGTTTATTTCTCATGGATAGCTGCAATACACTTTATGCTAGAATTACATCTGGTATTTATGCATGCATGATTTTTTATATGACAACTAGACCTTACATGAGTGCTTCTCTTGTAGCACCTGGTCTTCAATGGATTATACTCCTCACACTTTAAATCATGAAAAGACGAATTAAATTATTTGGTTTGACTCTTTGAGCTGCAGTCATATTTACAGGTTGCTGAGACTTTATACACCATGTTATGGCATAAAGTTCTACAAGAAAGATGATAGGATTAACATATGATAAACTAACAGCTTGTAGGCAGAAACACAAATACCCTTCTGTTGAACAGGCAGCTAACAAAACAAGCCAAAATAAAGTAAAATGTAAATCAGGATGTTACCTTGTAAAATATATTTGAAACCTGAGCATATTAGAATGAAATTGTTTGTTCTGATTGAGGAAGAGAAAACAGGGAAAGAAAAAAAAAAACATACAAAATAATCCTTCAAACCAAGATATACAAGTGAAGATACCAGGCTGGGAGTGAGAAGTAGATAAGTTGCTAGAGAGGCTATGCCAGCTCTCTGAACTACGTATTTATATAATAGAAGAAATTTGAGATACAGAAGCTGTCCAGATTCCTCAAAAATTACTTAATTTAAGCATACACAATGATAATTTTGAGTACAAACTATACTTCACAAACCATAATATTTACTGGAAAATATAGGAATATTGCTCTAAAAAGCTCTCTGTAATAAAAATTTGTCAGAATTCCATTAGCTTTTAACTTTGATCTTCAGTCAATTCTCTGAATAGTCAAAATAAAACCTATCCCTACATTTGTCTTTAAAGACATGCAGATCTGAGTATCTGAATATTAAAGTGAGTATCTGAATATTAAAGACATATGTTGCCTCCTTCAAACAGCCTTAGAGATTTAGGAACATATCAGATGCTCACACACACACACACACATAAAGCAACAAGCTAAGCTGCACTTCTTTCTGCAGTTCAACTCTGTCTAAGCACACCCGCTTCAGAAAGTAGAATTTACAATTATCTTTTCTTTCAGAATTATTGAATAATATCATTCCTTCATTGTATGATATACCTTCAAGATTAATGAACCATCGTAGTTCTTTTTTTATGTCACCCATTGCCTCCATTGGATTTTTGATTTATTATTTAAACATGGTACCAGAAAACCTGATTTTTTTTTTCTAGATAAAATTCTTGTTGACCTCTTTTCTATTAAAAAAATGCATTTACAAGACAAAGCCATTTAATCTTCATTCCTAAACAAGGAAATAGGACACTATTTTACTGTTAGTAAACCGGAAAGCAACAACTATAAGAAAGAAATGAGCTTGGTGAACATGAATTATGTAAGTTTCAAAATAACAATGTATGCATCGGATAGCAGAAATGATGGTAAGAAATACAACCAGATAGCTAGAGGATAAATTAAAGTTCTGATTTACATAAGTTGTTTGAATACCACATTATTGTACCGCAAAACCTCCAATTCCAGTCAAGATTATTCCCACCTCTAATGAGATGGCAGATTTCAAGAAGAAAATACATAAGAACAGAAAATATATTTTTTTTTTAAGTCAATCATACAAATTCTTTCTTCCAGATACATGAGAAAATTGAAGTGGAGAGAGTTCTAGATATAGGTAGATTCAGTTGAAATCAGTAGGCACTACATAGATAAAAAGATAAAAGTGGCAACAAACCTTAAATTAAGTGATAGGACAGGGGGACAAGTTCTCCAGAATGTTTCCTATACATAGGTAAATTTAATTTCAGCTTTGCTAAATAACTGAATTCTTCTGTGGTTCTGGAGATAAATGTAATTTTTAAAAAATTATAATTAATTATTTAATAGTATTATGAAATTTTTGCAGACTTAATCATGAGTTATGAATGACAGCATTACAATACTCATTATTATATCATAAAAATTCAGAAACAGGTATTTTATTCCTCCTTCTAATATGTTCCCTGATTTCCTGCAGGCACCCCCTGAAGGCACATATATTCAAGTTCTGAACTTTCAACAGCATTTATCTGGAAAGAGAGCAGGTTTTTTTCTTCTCCCAGTGTACCCAACCCATCATTTTAGGTGTTCACATAAAAGAGTTTGGAATCATCTTTAGCAGAAATATGAAGGCAGAGACACTTGTATATGTAGCAGATGGAAGATTTACACTCTTGTAAACCACACCTGGCATCTCTGTTAGTGGTATCATTTCAGAAAAATATTGGAAGTTCTACCATTTTTGTGCATAGTAAACCAGGTGAAAAAACTATTTGTTTCTTTTCTTATTGTTCTAAAGTTTTATGTCAAAAACAAACAAACAAAAAAAAAAGCAGTTTCTTAAATACTTATATAATATAGACTTTTAAATGGATTGGATGGTCAGCATTATTTTCTCTTTCTGTTTTTCTTGTCTTATACTGCTAAACATAGGGCACAATTCATTCTGTGTTACATAAGGCTCACAGTGCATAATTATATATTTATTAGTAAAAACTACATCACTATTGTGTTCTCTTGAGTCATGCTCTTTCTAATTACTCTTTTCTATATACTTTATCAGCTCATATGGAGGTGGAATTCTGATTCACACACATTAGGCAGCATTTAGTTCAGCTGCCTACAAACAGAATACTAGTGTAATTTTCAGTGTTGGGCATTTTCTTTTCTGTTCTTCAGTTTCTGTTTCAGAAATATACAGGTCTCCTGAAAACATTGTGGCCTAAGTACCACTCCCGTATGATGGCTTGTATACTCTAGGGCAAGTAAAATTCCTGTAGGTGCCTACATTTAAGTCAACTGATTGAATTTATGGTCAATACAATCACTGAGACTTGAACAATTTACTTAATGTGTTCATCTCATGCCATTTGCAAATCCTCCAGCTGCCACTCCAGGAAGATACAGATCTGCTTTACGTCCCATCTGTCACTTCCATGTCTATGTCTTGGATATCCTAGAATATCTCAAATAGCAACAGGAGCCTATATTTAGGGAATTGAATTAAGCCTATACAGGGTAGAAAGCTAGTTGGCTGACCACATTTTTGTGTCTCCTAAAGCCTGACCCGAGTAATTCTTAGATTTCTCATATCCACTTTAATATAGACTTGATTCATGCTTCCAAAATAGGGACACAATTAACTTGCAATGCTTAGTCATGTCCCTTTTAGACACCAAGTACCAGTACAGGACTACACAGGTTTCCCATGAAGGTTTTTTGTTTTATCTGCTATCTCCACACATTAAAGATCTCATTTGACGCTAAACACTTGTATGTGTCAAGTGAACAAATTTCCACATTCCCCACAGCACAAAATGACAGATAGCTTACATGTGTACATGTGCATATGGACTACTTTACTATATTTACTCACTTCAGATGCTTACCTGTAAGTGTTTGAGCGACATAGGGAACTCACTCTGGTCCACTTTTATTGGTAACAAAGGTCACATACTTTTATGAAGATCTTGAGTCATAACTGCTTTCCCAGTGGGATTTTTCAACTACTTCAGGGGGTCTCAAATGCCAGTAGATATCTATATTTATGAAAAAAAAAAACAAAAAAAAACAAACAAAAAACCCAACAAACAGTTTCATCTGATTACACAGATGATACCTAAGTGAGAACATTTGTTGATATCATAGAGAATAAGGCTGCAAATCAAAGGGACCTAGAAGGGCTGAAGATACTGTGAACAGAAACATTATGAAGATCAAAAAAGATAAATTCAAAGTCCTGTACTAGGGATGGAATAACTTGATAAAACAATACAAACTGGACAACATCTTGATAGAAAGCAACTTTACATCTCCCGGTGGACAGTAAGTTGACATGAAGAAAGTGTGCTGTTGTAGCAAAGACCAACAACAATCTGTCAGGTATAAGTAGGAATCTGGCCAGCAAGTCAAAAGAAGTGATTATTTTTCTCTGTTTGACACTTGCGAGAATTCATCTAGAGTACTAAATGCAACTGGGAGATACCATGACAGTTAGAGGTCTGAAGCACAACATATAAGAATAGAAAAGAAGGCTATGGGTGTACCCAACTGTTGTCTTCAGTTGCTTGAAAAGCATATATGGGGAAAACACAGTCACTGTCTTCAGAGCTGTACAGTAAAAGGACAAGAATCAGTTGACAAAGTTGCATTAACTTAGATACTAGGAAATATTTCTTCACAAATAGAGCCATCAAAGTCTGGAACAGGTTGCCCAGAATTGCTGATGAATCCCCATCCTTGGTGTAGTGGGTCTGGCTGGAAAACACAACTGGACCAGGTCCTGATGCACATTCTCTAACTTCAAATTCAAATCTAGTTAAGAATGAATTTAAATCAGATTACCTTTGCAGGCCTGTCACAACTGAAATGATTATTCTAGCATTCTTGAATCCCATGGTGGAAACCCAATCTGTGTGAACTCGCATTCCTTTACATGACATTGGTTGAAGAAAATTGTTCAAATTTTCCTTTCCCTTCTTCTTGTAGGTAACTTAGAGACAGGTAAGGAACTCAATACACCTTTTGTTGTTACTTATTTACAGACAGGAGATCCTACCTCAAAACCAGTGTATTGTTCATGAGAAAACACACAAAAAAAAGGACAGAAGAACTGGGTTTTTAGTTGTGGTTTGGTTTTGGTTTGGTTTTTTTTTTTTTTTTTCCATTACTTTTTCCTTCTTTCCTTAGCTCAGCAATCCTGTACTTGTGATTAGGTGTATTTAGAAAGCTTCCCTCTCATCTAAAGTGCTATCATCCTCGCAAAGTTCAAGTTGTTCATTACAAGAAGGAATATTACTAAACTGTATATTTGTTCACCACTCAAAGTAGGAATAAGTCATCTAGGAGGAAGGATGCTAGATTCCTACTCACTGTACAAATTTGATAGTAAAATACCCTAAGAGGAAAAACAACTTTGCTTTTTTTGGATGAATTACTGGAGATGTATAATAGAGGGCATCTAAGATGGTTAAGTCTAATCTTTTCCTCTGTAAACTGTTGTGAGACCAATATGATGTTTAAAAACAAAATTATGGGAGTTCTTGATACTGTGACAATGCCACCCAATACTCTTCACACACACAGGGTTATGCAACATCAAGATTGGGTGCATATGGCAATGTTTTATGAGCTATGCCTCAGATTTTTTAGCAGGCCAAAAGTAGTTGGCATTAGTACATACAGTTAAAACTACAGTTTTACATTTGGGTGGGGTATTTGAATCTGTTCCATTTTGAGTTATGGTAGACAGCACCCATTGGAGTTCTTAACCTGAAGTTCTCATAGTTTAAAATAGAAGAAAATACTGGTCAGGTATTGGCCCTGCTGACTCTGAAATTTACTTTCCTATTTGAAGTACTAGAGCCTAAATACTTTAACATTCACATTTTCTGTAGCCTTGTCATTAGAATGTGATATTTGATCTGTGGAGCAAGTAATTATTAGGGCAGGAAGAGTAGCGAAGTAAGTGATATTGAGTATTTTATTATGAATCGTAACATTAGCTAACAGTGCTCAAAGCGTGAACATAGCTTCGGAGAGTAAGAAATGTCTTTAAGTACAATTGTTCATATTTATGAGTTCACACTGTCTTGGCATATTCTCTAATACTTGCTCAGAATATGATATTTCAACACAAGTTCCAGACAGTAAACTTGTCAATGGAATATTTATATACAACAAATAAAGAAGCGTGTCTTTATTCAGGATTATCTGAAGGGTTTTTTTGTTTGTTTCTTTATTTTTCCTAGCAGCAAAAATATTACGTGTACAGGCAACTGGTTCTTTACATTCAGTGAATTTTTCTGGACTTTATGGTCAGTTCTGGCCCACCTTCTAGTACCAGAAAAAACCTTTTGAGACCTGATGGTTTTTAATAATGTTTAAATGTGACAGTTATAGCCATCCTTCAATTAACTTTCTCTCTTTCATAAATACTTAAGATAAAGTCCTTATTTTCTGAATGGATTTTGGGTTTGACTGGAGCCTACATAATACCCTATCATAACTAAAATCACCTACTCTTCCATGCAGATTTAGAAAACTTTCTATGATATGTAAATATAAAAGGTATGATTCAGTATAAATGATTCAATTTCTTAAATCTTTTGGGGATGCACAGAAGATATACAAAGGAAATGTGCTGTCCCTAGGGCAACTGACACAAGGACATGACATAAGTCATAGACATGTTGAAGTCCACTTCTGAATTTCAGGTATCTGAACACAGGCACCATTAAATTTCTGCACAGCTTTATCATGGATCCAGTCTAAACTTCAGGTCCTTGGTCATTCTAAAGTATGCCTGAAAGTTTTTACAAATTGTTGGAAAAAGTCAATATACCTTTGATAGCTCCCAGGAAGAGATAGGGCCCTAAATTTAGTTTGAGTGAACTGGATTTTCCCTCTCTAAGTCTGGAAAAAACCCACATTTTAATTTATTGAATGTACATTAGTTGTATGAAACACTCACATTCACAAAGCTTCTAAAATTCTAAAAGTTGGCCCCTGTGGGGCTGACACGGAGAGGCCCCAAAGGGACTGGGAAGGGGCAGCAGAGACTGTGAGTGCCTTCAGGCCCTGTCAAGTGGAGGCCAAGCTATGGTAACCTTCAGCAAACTGAATGCAAAAAGTATAATATGCCAGGATGATATCCATTTTGAATCTATCATGTCTGTTTGGAAAGAAGTCATAAAGGAAAGTATCTTTAGGAAAAAGAAAAGAAAAAAGTAAATAAAGATAGGTATTTAGCATATGAGAAATTTATTCCTAATAGGAGGTAGAAATTAGAGAAGAAAAGTTATCAAATAACTAGATACTACTGTCTTTGAGATTGTTTGCCCAGATCTTTGCTCATGGAATAAAACCTATAATTCATGCATATGAAGGATTCCCTAAATCCACCTATCAGCTAATCCATTTTTACAAATGCACTGAATTTGCCATTTCCACTCTTTAGAGTACTTCCTTTACTATGTCATTTCCAAGGAAATTCCCCAAATGGTGCAATGAATGTCAGTGTCACAGTGAATGTCAGTGACACAATCAAGTCAATATACCTGGATGTATCCAGAAGTAAAAAGCCTCTTTTTTTCTTTTCTTTTTTTTTTTCTTTTTTTTTTTTTTTTCCCTACAAGCAATGTTTATTTCTTCTATCTCAGACCTACAGTTTAAAATCATTGTTTAGTACAGCCAAGTTACTTGCAAAGTAAAGTTCTTTAAAGCAACATTTTAAATGTATATCATTTAATCTGAAGAACAAAAAGAAACATTAAAAAAATGTAACTGTCAGTACCACTATATAAATAAATTTCTCTGTTTTCTTACATGTATGAAAGAATGATACAGAGACATATATTAAATTTGGAATAACTGCATTAAAAAAAAAAAAAAAATATTCAGTTACTTTAATTTTACTGTTTTAAAAATAGCAGTTTACTTTTTTTTATTAAAAAAATACCTCAGAAAGAGTAAAGAAATAATGAAAATTTCAAACAGTTACAGGTTTCAGAAATTTTTTGCTTCCATTTTAGTAATATATTTAGGTATATGAAACTAAATAACCAAAACTAAATGAGACATGCATTTGACACTTAGCTGAGGAAGCAATCAGTCTTCTGATAGTGAAGAGCTGACAGGAATAAAGAAGGGCCTATGTTTATTAATCATACTCTGACAAGTGAAGAATGAAATTCTTCTTGAAAATACCAGAGCTATTTTAAGTAACACTAATTGTCCATGATCTGGTAAAGAAGACATTTACTGACAGCTAATGATCCTTCCTCTCATCTTCCCAACACTGCTGTCCTGGAACAAGTAAGGGAGCCAATGTTGGACTTCATCTGGTGTGTAGTCTACCACCAGATCAATATAATCTTGCTTAATACTGGGAATGTCATAGAAATTCACAAAAGAGTGAAACACTGACAACTACAATTGCTTTCTTCCCAAAGTCACAAAAGATCATTTAAGCCTTTTAAGAGAGAAAAATAAAACATAAATGTCAAGATTATAACATAAATCTTTTGGAAACATAATATTTCACTGATGAAATATATACACTGAAACTAACCTGTTTAGCTGTTCCCTGTACTGCTCAGAGACACATGCCTGCTTGGGAAAAGAAAAACACTAGTCATGCAGTGAGGTTTTTGTTTGCGTGTTTGGGATATTTTTTGGGAGGGTATTTGATTTTTTTTTTTTTATTATTATTTGTTGTTTTTTGTAGTTTTGCTTTTAGGTTTGCCTTTTTTTAATAGCAAAGAGAATGATGGATATTAGTGCAGATGTTTTTATAGAAGTATTGCCAGTTTCTTTCACTGTACAGTGTATGTGTCCATGGCCTAGAGACCAGTCAGCAGCTATGCTTTTACTTAAAATGCTAAGATGACCAGGGCACAAGTCTAAACTATTCAGCAGCTAACATAGATTTGGACCAGGTTAAGTATTTTTTTTCTTGTAAAAACCTCAGGTATTCCTGAGACTTAGCACAAGAAAACACTATTGCTAAGATATTTGCTCCTACCTATTTCAACAGAGCCAGACTATTTTGCAGAGTAAGAGATTATAGCTGTATGGTTGAAATTATTTCCATGTTATTTGGCCTCAAGGCTTAAGAGCCATGCCATTCTTATTATACTACAATAGACATAGGTCTCATCCCTCCAAAGCCATAAGAAAGTAAATTTGTTTGCAGACTGTTTCAAATCTCATGCTTAAGATTTTGCATAAAGATGACTGTCAGGATGTTGGTAGGATGTGTTTTTCCTTCACTAGGCAGTTAGCAGAGAACTGATTCTTCTGGGTAACTAATTCTAGTAAAGAGAAATTTAAGAGCTGTAATTTTGCCTCATTTCATACGTTGCATTATTGTATGCACTGTTCATATATATTATGTGACTCACAATTATGAACATGGTGCTGCAGCTGCTTCCACAAATAAAAGTCAAGTCTGTCTCAGAAAAATAATAATTAAAAAAAGAAAAAAAAAAAAAGTCATCTGAATAATGTAACAAATAATGATATATAAGAAATTTCCAGTTTAGATCAGTGCTGAAAAGTACAGATGTGTAATAGGAGAATCTTATCCAAAATACCTGCCTGCTGGGACAAATTTTCCAGCTCTGTATAATGTAGCTCTGCAGTCAACTGCAGACAAAATGTATATTCAATACGAATTCAATGTATATTCAATGTAATACCAAACTGCTTAATTTGGAGTCATATGTACTGTTATCAGCTATGCCTTAAGCTAAACTGTAGGCCTAAAATTAAATGGCAAGTTGTTCCCTTCACTGCATCTAGATTAGGTAACTCAAAAAAAGCTTCCCAGCTTCTTTCTCTTTCCCTGCTTCCATTGTCCAACACAGTAGGCTCCTCTGCACCACATGTATGTATGGTTTTCTCGAGGTTGCTAGATAAACTGAGGCTAAATGGAGTTATGGCACACAAAGATTGCCAGTCTAGGTGACTAGTATCCTGAGTCATGATGTTTCACAGCTCAGAAACTATGGACATGACCTGTGAATGCCTATGATTAGACAGAACAACTAATGCCTGGGACTACACAGAATATCAGTTTGCTTGTGAGCTTTGTAGTTCCCTCTTATTTCTGCCAGACTACCAGTACTAAAAGAGTATTTCCTTAAATAGCATCTGGGTAGTTCTGATTCTTACTAAATTTATAGCTAGCAGGAATGTTTTACATAAGTGAAATAAATTCTATCAATATGTACTTGAGCTTTCAACAAACAGTTTGAGCTTGTGAGATTTGTTTGCAGAGCATTCCTTTTTTGACAAAATTAACTCAAGGAGTCCACCAGTCTACTATTCTTACACTGGTTTCTAAACAATTTGTCACTAAAAATGAGTAACAGGAAGACTAATGTAATTTTTTTTATTTTTTTAATTTTTTTTTAATTTATCTGTAGAGTTAATTCTCCTTTAATTTGAATATCTAGTTTGGAAAAATTTTTGGTGTCATATTGAGCCACACAAACTGTGCAGGTCACAACTGAGAATTTTATAGATACGATATCCCATATTAGCCCCTATGGAATACTACCAAGGTAAATATCATATAAAAGAGGAAAATTTAAAGAAACAATTTTATCTGTATTTTCATGAAGGAAGCACTGCTTGATGATTGGTTAATAAAAATCACTTTGTAATGTAACCCAAATGTATTTGTTATCTTTAAATATTCACATAAAACTAACCACTGTTGAAACACTCAACATCTTACTAGGCCCTTAAACAGTCTCATCACTGTAGTATGTATTTCCCAGTTTGTATCTATATCATTATTATACTAAAGTTGTTTCAGAAATATATTGTAATGATTAATTCCTTTTGAATATTAATTTCTTATTCATATCTTTTGCCAAGATCAGTACCTTTTAGAACAAGTTGAAGGAATAATTTTTTGTGATAAACTTTTCTTAGAACTTTTTTCTGATATGAGGGTCTCCTCTATTCTGCCTAAATTAAAAAAAAAATGTTTATTCCACAGAGATTTTTATAGCATTCCCAAGAAAGCAATTTAAGTTCCCTCCCTTCTAGATCAAATTAATTCAGTGAGGAATAATTTGATTAGCATTATTTGTCGTACATTGAATGTACAATAAATGACTACAGCAATAAGTACATCAAATACTGCATCATATGTTATGAACTGCACTAACAAAAAAAAAAAATCTGTTATACAGATGCACTTAAGCAGGGATATATTGTTTTGATGTATCCTTTCCTTTCTCATTTATTTAGCAGTTAGACATGGCTCTACTGCTAGCCCTTCTCTTTTGTATCCCTGCATTTACATCATATGCACACACTCCAGAGTTTTGTAGTGTCTGCTTGTTTACTTTACAGCTGAAGCTTATCTCTAATAAGCTTAATTGAAAACCTAAAGTGTGACCTTCTTTAAAACTAAGGAAAAATATAGATTCACATGTGAAAAACAAAACAACAAAACAAACCAAACAAAAAACAAAAAACAGACATTGAATTCCCAAACATTTTATAGGAAAAAGGATGCATGTTCTTAAAATTTTCCCCTTTAGAGGCAAGAGAAAGGCAATCTGAAAGAATGAATTTCCTCAGCACAGACTAATAATGGATATTTTCTCTTGTTGTTGAACTTCAGCTAATATAATTGCTAATATAAACACAAAAGCTTTTATTAGTTTATCCTGAACTTACACTGTTTGCATCAATGAGAAAAATGATCAATCAGTTAAGAACAGCTAAGCACAAACAGATATCTGATAAGATATAAAAATATTTCCACCTGTAATTAATAGTTTTCTATAGTAATATATAATAATAGTAATTTTATTTTTATATATAATAATAATTTATATATATAATAGTAATTTTTCTCTCTAGAATACATATATGTGTGTGTGTCATCATACACACACACAAATGTGTGTCTGTGTGCACACTATGTGTTTTTCTGTATATGTGTATGTGGGATGCAAGCAAAGTATCCTAGCGATTGAATTGTTCACGGGTAATTTGTTTACAAGATGTTACTCCACCTTTTTTGTCTTTTTTTTTTTTTTTTTTTTTTTTTTTTTTTGATTTTTTGTTTGCAGATTTACAGATGAAATCAAGGTGTTTTTCTAGTCATACTAGTACATGACAAGTGTATCCTTCCTTCTTGTATAATTATTTCTTTATTAGGTGTTCATGACACACATAAAAGAGAAATCAAACTGTTTTTCACAATATTTCTCTGTGTACAATCCTGTCGTATGAAAGAACTAAAATATCTAAGAAACCACATAAAACACAATCATATCCTGTCTCATTCTGGATGTATGTATGAGTGGTTTTGTTTGCCTCTTTTCCAGTTTCCAAAAGATGCTCTTATTATCTTTATCTTTAATACTACAACTTCACATCTGTCTCTATGCAGATTTTTTTTCTATATTAATATTCTTGAAAGAGATGTCTACATTTTATCATCCATTCATTTACCTGAATTCTGTTATTTATATATTAGAGAACCACGGTATAAAAAAATATTATTTCACAGAATGTGAAATGCCTTAACAGCCTCTATGAAAAGAAGAGAAAAAATAAATTATTTAACTTAATTTAATTATGTTTTGTCCTTCAAGAAAACTTCTTTTTGAAAATTAAATTTAGTGCTTTATCATTTGCAAATGATTTTTACATCCCAAGATATGTTTAATAAAATGACTGGAAAACAAGAAACAGGAAGTCAAGTTACAAAAAGACTACAATGATGTACATTATCTTAATTATTATGCCCAATCCCAAACATGTCTGTCATACTTTAAAAATGTACGCCAAGGAGAAAAATCATTGCAATGGTATTTCATACATCATTGCAAGGATCGTATTTTTGACAGGCAATCTGAAACAAAATTCTTTCTTTTCATGAAAGGAGAAATTCTTCCTAGATCAAAACCACTACATTGATCAGCTCTCTGAAGGTTATTCATTCTGTAGGGCAAATACATTTACTTTTTTTATCTCCAGAAATATTCTCCATACTGATAATTATTTTTTTTTTTTAATGTTATCTATGAAAATGGATTTCATTGATTTGTTAGAGTGCAGATGTTTTAAGCATGCACAGTTTAGCTTATAAAATGGTTTAGGACATTGTAGAGGTCTGAAAACTGAACTCCAAGTATATTCTTTGAATATTTCTGACAGGCAGAATGGATTGCATCACACAAAAATGCAGACCATGGAAAGGGGCAGGAGCTGCACTAAGAGGGGAGCAGTTTCAGCTACTGATTTTTACAGTAATTTAAACTCCTTACTGCCTGTAGGCAGCCTAATAACCCAATAAGAGATGAAACATTTAAAGTAAACGGCCAACAGTCAAAACCTGGGCTACTCTATGTGGTTCCCAGCAGTCTTTCTTAAATCTAATACTGCTATGAGAGATCAAATAGTCAGCACTGTTGCCTTTAGAAAACAATACCAACTTACAGAATTTGAGAGCAGTGTTAACTGAGTTTCCTTATACAATTCTAGTGAGTCCAAAATCCTGGTATGAACTGAAAATGAAGGTCTAAATATCTACAAAAATATGGGCTTTGTTTTCTAGTTCAATCTTCCACTGCAAGACAGCAAAGAAGAGACAGGAGGCATACCTTTAGGAAGCAGTACATTAAATCTATTTGCTGTTGATCTGCAAAAACCAACACTTCTTTCAGATATCTTATTTTTTAAAAAAAAGTTCCCTATTTTCAAATTAGTTGTTAAAGTGTTTTAGCAGAACTTCTCTAACACAGATATTTTTGATTGCACTGAGTTAGGGAGTAATTACACAAGCAGGTCTCAGGGTAGATCTGAGGGTGGAAAGTAGGAGATGAGCAGCTGCTCTTAAAATGCAAGACAGCTTTAGCAGACTGTCACCACTGTGCTAAACAAATTGGGTTTTTTTTGCACTTAATGTATAGCAGGAAGGAGAGAAGAAAGGAGGGAAGGATAGGGTGTGCAGGAAAGCAGGACATTCTCAAGTACACATTTAAGCAGTTGATACAGTGTGGTTTATTTTAAATCAATGTCAATGAAAAGTACCATGCAAAAACATTGACAAACATTTCATTCATTAATTATACAGTATAACACTTGGACTTTTGCATAACTAACCGAAATCTGAAGAGCACATTTGTCACCTGCATGTTCCTTAATCTCTATCAGATATAAAACTACACAGGTTTCGGGGCGGGAAGGACATGGGAAAGTTGAGGGCAGGCAATCCAAATTCAAGATAGCAGTTCTTTTGTTCCAATAAAATGCCCTTCTCTCTTTCTTTTCAACATGGCAAGGATGAAGTTTCCATGCAAAACTGTCTTCATATCAACACTTCATTATTTTACATATTTTTCACTCATTTCTTCACCAGTGCAAACAGAGATTGCTATAATTGACTTGCCTTAAGTTAGAAATCAAAATATAAACCTCTAAAATATCAGTAAAGCTGACATAAAACCTTTTTGGTTGTCTAGGATAGAAGGTAGAAAGATTGTGGCCTCAGGGCAATATACTGTGCCTAAAGGCTCATGCTGTCACACATTGCATTCATATATTATTACACTGTGTCTAGTGACATTATGCTCTGGGGATTTTCATAGGCCTTTTAATATGATCTCTAAGATTGCTTATATTTTAGCTGGTACATGCTAATACACTACTGCTGTAATGCTCATGGGTAGGCCAAAACTGCAAGTCTTTTTTTTCATTGGCTAGCAAGAGTGTCAAATTACCAGACTAAACCAAACAAAAGGGAATGCTAATTAAAAGGGCAGGATGTGTTCCAGTTGTTATAATCAAAGAGAGCTTAATCCCTTCATAAGCTGTCTGGCTTTGTTGGAGGAAATTCTGAACAACCTTGTTACTTTTGATAACTGTAAGCCACTGACTCATGGCCCCTTGACAGCTAGCTAAGCATGTAATAACATTTCTCTGTATTTGGGGACTGGCTTAACTGGCTTTATAATAGATTATTGTGGATGCTAAAGTGAAATGTTAGTCTTTCTTTAAAGCTCTGTATTCCCTAGTAATTAAGGTTATAAAAAGGGCACTGAACACAATGTGGCTTCAAGGTCGCCAAACATGGATACAAAAGTCTTCAGTTTGTGTAAATAAGGTATTAACCGTAGGTTTATTCTGCAACAATAATAACAGGGAAACGGTTCTTCTATTACAAATACATGACAAACTCACTGAAAACTATTTTTAAGTGCAAAGAGGTGCCTTTCACTTCAATTACAAGACCCAGTAAATTGTAAGTACTTTTATAAGAGGACAGAAAAGGTGGAAATATGTTGATAGAAAAAAATAAGAGAAAACAAACAAACAAACAAAAATCAATCAAACAAAAACCAAAAACAAAGGGAAAATGCCAGCACTCTCAAGTAAGCAGAACACTACCAGACAGAGCACAATCAAATGGCATTGCACAACTGCATCTGTAGAAGTAGAGGCTACTTGGTGTATCAAAAACCTTAGTAAAATCTCAGCTTTTGGCATAGCAAGTCTAGAGGGACTGTGAAAACTAGGATCTCATTTTAGCTTTCAGGGAAGTGATGCTTATTTATAGTTTTTTTCCAATCTGTGTATTTCACTGTGAGAGTAAAATCTTAGAGAAAGGAGTCTCCTCTACTTTAAGCATTAAATTCCTAACAGGTAAGAGGACGACAGTAGGATGACAAGAATTACTTAGCCTGAGAATGCAGAATGCTTTAAAAGAATAGGTCAAAAAAAGAAAAGGTGTCTAGCATTTTGGTGAAAAATGGTCAGTGGATGAAAAAGGTAAAATATCTAAAAGCCATTAGGAATGACCAGTGTAAGGGCACTCTGAGCTGTCTGTGTGAACCTGTATTTATTAGAAGACTATAGCTTTGTTTTAGACAGAACCAGCATAAGAAATTCCTTACTGCTTTGTACTCTGATCAGGAAACTGGTGCTACCTTTCAGGACTACTACTTCAATTGTCTGTTTAACAGTACTCTAAGAGAAATGTGTGAAATTACTTAAAAGAAAACAGCGCTGAACATACATACACCTATACAACATATAAGCACAATGTGAAATACCATAGGCACAATCTAAACCAAGAATGTAACAGATTCGATAGAAGAAAAACTTTTTTCATGGTAAGGAAGTCAAACAACCAATGGAGTAGTTTGTCCAGTGAGACAGTGGGGATTTTTAAGACCCAAGAGCATAAAGTCCTGAGGAACCTTATCTACCCCATAGCTGACTCAGCTGAGTAGCTGACTCTGTAGGTTGGCCCAGAATACTACTGAGGTCCCAACTGACACTTAAATATTTACTCACAGCGGAACTGCTTCTATAAGAATTTAACAAAATTTTAAACATTTGATTGTTCCTACAGACACTGCCTAAGTATGAAGTTTTTAACAAAGCAAGTTAACTCAAGCAAAATTCATACAAATCATTCAAATCCCACTTCTTTCCTGTAAGTTTAAAGAGACTGAAAGAAAAATAAACTATGAAAAAGAAATATGTAAGCCTTTAACCTGCAGAGAAAGGAGTACTGTCAGAAAACTACTTAAATCTTAACTATTTGGCAAATGAAGACAAGAAGTACATGTCTAGCAAATATATAAAGTTATATCTGTACATACAAAATTTGATGGCAATGTTCATAAAGAAGACAAATAATCATGACTGTAGCTTAAAAACCACAATTCCCCAATATCATGTATTCATACAAATTATTGTTATCATGAAAACATATATATACATAGTAATAAATCATGTATTTATCCTTGGTTATAAAGAATAATCACCTCCTCCAAACAGGAAAAAATGTTATCTCATTCCCAAAGTGTGGATACACACCCTGATTCTGCTCTTAATTACTTCAACTAAACAAACTAAGTTTTACAAAGACAAAGTATGATTATGCAGAATAGTACATTGTAGTTGCTCTGAGAATTGCTGTGAGGACTCAAGCCTGTAAGTACATAACAAGCAAGCCACTCTTCTTGGAAAACTCTGAAAGGAGAATGTACAGCTACATGTTGCGAAGGACTTGGTCTTCCTATCAGACTTAGAACAACCTTAAAAGGCCTGTTAGACTGAGTCCTTCAGGGGACCAGGAGCCCACCTGATTTCAAAATCCTGTCTGAGATTAGAAGCCGGGCAAGGAAGCTACTCTGTTAGGGGAATATTTTATTATTTTGTTTTTGTTTTGTTTTTTTTTTTTTTACCAAATTAGAGGAGTAGAATACAACAGAAGGTTAAAACACCTGAACTTTGGTGTCTCTGTCTGTGATGACAATTCACATAAACACACATCATATTTCCCATTCACTGTTTGCCTTACCCTGAGCAGGGCACTTCTCTCTTTCCTGTGGAGCATCCACCACTTATCTTCATAAACATGCTAATTAAATATTGAGCACATAGATACTTAAATAGTAACTTATGAAAAAATACCATATTTATACAGTACAGTAAGAAGTAAGAGAGTTACCTTACTTTTATCAGGGGTTTTTTTGCATCAAGAATTTTCATGGTATCATGGAATGGTTTAAATATCATCTAGTTCCAACCCCCCAGCCATAGCCACTTGATCAGGTTTCTCAAAGCCCCATCCAACCTGGCCTTGAACAATTTCAGGGAGGGAGCATCCACAGCTTCTGTGGGAAACCTGTTCCAGTGCCTCATCACCATCACAGTGAAGAATTTATTCCTGATATCTAATTAAAATATACTCTCTTTCAGTTTAAAACCATTACCCCTTGTTCTATACCTTTACTCCCTGATAAAGAGTCCCTCCCATCTTTTCTGTAGGCCCCTTGTAAGTACTGAAAGGCTTCATAAGGTCTCTCTGGAGACTCCTCTTCTCTCAGAAAAAGAACTCTCCTGTACTCAGAGGAGAGATGTTTCTTGATCATCTTCATGGCCCTCCTCTTGACATGCTCAAGCAGGTCCATGTCCTTCTTACACTGAGGGCCTCAGAGCTGAACACAGTACTCCATTGCTTAAAATAAAGCAACACTTTCTGAAGGGAGAACAAGTCAGCAGAATGTGTTTTTCTACATCAGCTGAAACTACGATGCATTCCCAATTATTCATCTATTGTATAGCTCTAATTATAGTTATGCATTCTAAGCTTTCTCAGTGTAGCCTACATTTCCAATTTTTCACTGAAACAAAAAATCCCAGTCTGAATTGTTCACAGCAGGGTATCAATGCACCAGCCTTGTAGCAGTTTGCAAATGTATTGCCAGGGTAGGGTCCCAAAACAGACATGGCTCCTATGATATCAAGAGCCAAGCACTCAGATGCTATAAACAGGCATTTCATCACTGATTTTTTAGAGGAAAATCAGTTTACACTAACTGAGAATGTGGCTGGGATTCTGTGAAAAATATTTACATAGGATTTATTTTTATAGCTGGTTCTATATGTTTTGATATCCTATTAAAAGTATAAGCATTGAATTAAATTTACTAATAAAACCAACAATTGTCAAGATACTAGAATATTCACTCTAAGGTCTTAATGAAGAATTAAATGATTCACTTCATACCTCATAGTTGTCTACAGAATCTTCATAATTTATATTTATGACCCAGGTATTCATTTGTCACTTAATAATGATTTTTTTCCCCATGGGAAATTCATCAAGAAATAGAGAGACAAGCAGGGAAATACTAATGAAAAGTTTCAACAGATTTAAGTTTTTCTAAAGGCTAGGAGAGGATAATTATTAATTATTTCTACCACTTTATCCTGTGTGAGTTTGCACAGAGAAGATAAGAAAATCAGAAAAACAGGCCAGGAAGCAATGAAAGACATTTTGGTGAGTTTTGCTGAGATATTCTCTTAGAGTCATATGAAAGCTTTTAGGCGTATACCTGTATCATTCCCTTTCCTGTCCCACTACTAGACTGAAGCCAAAGGCCTGCCTTCTGGCCCAATCTCTGTTACTGAGGTTCATGACCTTATTCTTCTTCTTATCCTATTGCTGCTTGTACTTTAAAGTTATGGTTGCAATGTGTTGGATTTGGTTAAATACAAAACATTTATATTTGGGGTTTTTTTTTTATTTGTTTTTTTTTTTTACAGTGGGATTTTATAAATGTCTCTAACATTTTCTTCTTTAACTACATAATTGTGGTCTCACAATATTTTTGTTCTGCATCAAGATGTGTCACAGATGGGATATAAATATTATATAAACTTATTGTGTGAGGTAATATTAATAGAATCATATTTTACACCTTCTTGAACCAACTGTATTCATAGTGTCAGTTCCCAAGAGAAAAAAACAGCATATGAAGCATAATCATGAAGACTGCTACATTTCCCTTGCATATTAAATTTGAACTCTGGGCTTTGACATAGCAACTTGCTGATTACACACCATTATGGGAGTCGTAACAAACTGTTAGTTCATCTGAACTAATTAAATTTAATATATAAGCATATATGTATAAACATATATGCTTATAAATATATATATATTATACATAACATAAATATTTATATGAGACTCAGATTTTATTAATTTATCCTTTTAAACCCAATCAGGCAGAGTTCTGACTCCTGAGAAATTAATAAGCAAAAGATGTGTCATAAGAAACACTTTTCCTGTGAAGTAAAAGAACAAGGAGCTTCTGGCTTGAGCACAACACCCAAAAAGGTCAAATCCTCCTCTCTGATGAAGGCAGCCTTGGTCTTTTTCAAGAAGTGGCAGTTAACACCACATCTGTGAGAGCCAAATACTGATGTCTCCAGCCTTGTGTGATGATAAGATCTGAACAGAGAATTAGCAAGGGAGAAGGTGTCAATAGCCTTTAATGGCCCTCAATGGCTCTCCCATCCTCCTCTGGTTCTTCTGCTAACCAGGGTGACTGCACCAAAGGGAAGTCTATAGCGGACACTGCACCAGAAGGGGCTCGTGCAAATTAGCACCATCTCTCCACGTTTCCTATGGAAATTGGAGATACCACCCATATCCCAAGAGTATAAAGAGAGAGTAAAATTCTGATTTTACGGTGTGCACCCACCACCAAAGAACTCACATTTGTACTGATCCCTTGAGATGTCACTGTATCCAAGGGTGGTGATATCCTTCCTTCTATCTTACTCTCTTACTCCACCTAATTTTTCCTTTCCTCCTCTTTCTACTCACTTTTCCTTTCTTCTCAATGTTTAGTTGTGCCTTAAAGTAATTGATAAGAAAATAATCCTTATGCCAAAACACCTTTATCCACACAATTTATTGGTTGTTCTTAGGGAAAAGGAATAAACCATTTAATATTGTTTGTCCAAGTCATTGACATGACTCTACTGCTTCTGCAGCCCTGCTGTGCAGGGGTAGTGTCTTTCAGGGGATCATGATGATTCACCTCCCTTCCTGTCCACTGAGTGGGATGAGAAAGCATCTCAGATGGCTCTTCTCAGTTAAGCATGTTGTCCAGCTGTAGGAACAAACCTCTTCCCCACCATTCCTGCAAGGTACTATAAAATGACCATAACCAAGAGAAAGTTCTTGCTGCTTTCCGGGAAAGGAGGAAAGATGTGTGCTCTGTCAATAGAGCTCCATATTCATACAGGAAATAGCAATTGATGACAAACAGACATCCCAATTATTTTCTCAGATCTGATCATCTTCCTGTTACCATAATACCCCTTGGTACATTGTGATGGTTTGTCATTGACCTTGTATATTCCACTGTTTCAAGGAACCATCTAGGATATATCTAAGGTTTAGCAGTTTTACAGTCAGTAGCACAACGTACGTGCAGTGTGCAATTAAAAACCCAATAATAACTTGTTAATGGAAAGGAGAAATATCTTTCCACATTTGTACATCTTTGTTTCAAATCATCACATATTTTCTTTTCTGAAGAGCATTTAGTTTAAAGTTTATATTGACTTTACTTCTCTATTATTGCTATGCCCAGAACCCAATCAGTGTGATTTTCCTTAACTTTAGAAACAGTAGAAACTTCATCCATTTTCTGAGAGGAAGATGTTTCTCTGTTGTCCTGCCAGCCATGCTATCCACCCTAAATCTTTCTCTTTACTTCTCACCTTCACTATTCTTTTCTTCCCCTTAATGTATCTTTCATATACTCTTACTTTCATTCTTTTAAATGTTAACAAATTCTAATAAATAGTTCTCATTGTGGTATTTTCTTCTGTCTTTTAAATCAATGGGGTACCCAGTGTTATAGCTTAAAACAGACCTGCTTCCCTTTCTCACTCAAAACACTCTTTGATTCCTCAGATATTATAGGAAATTATTGCCAATTACTCTGTTGTGCAGTAACAAAGCCTAGAGTAACTCCATTTTGTATGACAATGTATTCCATAGGTGCATGTTAAATGTACCATTCTCAAAATGCTTCACAGATTGAACCCTTTAGGGAGTATAGACATTTCTCCAGTTAATTTCTGGAAACCAACAGGGTTTAGGCATGTGGCTGCTCAGAATGAGGCAGGTTTTGACATGTGAAGAGCTACAATTCTAAGAATTTGTATTTGTGGAACTTAGCCATGCCCTGAAATTTAGGTAGCAGTCTCTTGCATAGGTATTTTGGAGGAAGAAAGGACAATATTCTGGACAATCTTTCTAAGCTAAGTGTTTAACTTTTATTTTACTAAAAATATTATAACAATGAAAAATTTGGTATAAACCCTCCAAAAATCTGTGTTGTGGAGCATTTACAATTTATTTTTAAAGTACTAACAATTCTTCTGTAATCAGAAAATATTAGAAACATCATGTTATGAGAGTGTGTGATTTACAGAAAGATTTCTCAAGCAAAATGCCTGCATAAATACAGGAAAAAAAAAAAAAATCTATGAGCCTCTCTGACACAACCTATAACTAAAACAGCCTGCCATCTGCAGTCTCATTACAGTGAAGGAAGTGGGAAGTCTTACTTCCTTACAAAGTAGTATAAATGAAAGTGTAGTTATTAACATAAAACAGGAATGATACCCTTGAGTGAAGAAGGGGCAATCAGTAACAAAGGATAGTAATAATATAACAATCATGTTATCATCAAATGATGACTGCTTGATTGTGATGGATTAAACAATTGCAGCATTTTATTACTTCATATCCCTCCTGCAGTAACATTACAGCAGCAATCATGTCATTTTTTTCCTGTAAATTTGGCACCTGCTGACTTAAAGTCATTTATAGGATTTGTTAAGTTGGTTTCTTAATGCAGGTGCTAAGTTACCATTAACACACTTAATGACCACAAGGAATATGAAATTGGATCAATTAAAAGAGGGGGTTAGCCCTCCCACAGTTTCTAATCACATGTGGACAACCACTAATGAATTCGAGCTCTCTTGGGTATCTATTCTGAAAATCAAATCTTCTAGACAGTTAATCAATTGAGATAGATACCAGTTGACTTGTGCTCTGCTGGATTCCACTGCACCACTGCTACTTAGAGAAAAAGAGGTCAAGTGAAAAAGGAGTGGTAGTGGAAAGCAAGTTTAAAGGCATTTATCTTCAATATATATAGTAAACAATTATGCTTAGTGTCATTCCTGAGATGCCATGAATGTTTGAATAGCAGGACTTTTTCTTTTTGCTGATCTTTTCCATGCAAAAGTACCAGCAGAAGTCCACAAGCAAGCAAAACCTATTCCATTGCTTTCAGGTCTTGCACACAAAGACTGTCTTGAAATAGCTGTGGGCTAAACATCTTTTCTGGCACAAACATAGTAAATGTTCTTTTTTTCTTCCAAAATACCTACAAGCCACTTTGCCAGATGTACGCAATTTTACTAATGCCAGGACTACACCAATGATTTTCTTATTTCTGGATTTAGTCATATGTCACAAAAAAGGAGTATGCCCCAATTTAAGAAAAATAAGATGAAAACCACATAAGCCCTATAAACCCCCAAAGTCCTCTGAGATTAAAAATAGTTTAGTGCTTTATCTTGGACTGCACTCTAATAGTGAATGCTAATTAGGGCTGCCAAGTTCTTCTTTTAAGATTTTCTCTTCATGTACTACTTTATCCACTTGCCTGAAAATAAGTGTTTTGCCAGTGTGCTGCCTCTGCAAAACCATATTTTAAAAAAAAGTATGTATTTCAGCAATGTCACATGTACAGACAACTAGAAAGCAGTGACAGCTTGTGCTGCATGTGCTGTCTGCCTCAAATCTCACTGTGTTATACCAGTTTCCACAAGGGTCTATGACTCCAGTCTCATTCAGTTTATTTTTCCTATCAGTGTAAATGAAATATGAACCAAAAACTCTGAAAAGGAAAAGATGGTGGATTAACTGATTATGCAGAGATGATATACCTAGACCATTCCACATGAAAAGCCTTCTAGTCTCTGTGGAGATTTACCTCTGCAAATCCCTGTTCTTGGAAGATTGACCAGCATTGAAAATTACTTGTTGAAGGGAAGCTCAAGAGTACATAAATAAGCTATCCCAAAAAAGAACATATGACTTTGCTTCTCAGCCAAGAGAGTGTTACTCAGCAAAAAGTGGGAATACAGCTCCAGATAGCAGCTTTTCAAGTCTGAAAGATAAATACATTTCAGAAACATCTTGTAGGAGCTGCCTGCATTGACCAGAATGGATCTCCATCCAGACTTTCAGCACTACTGCTTCTACCTGATCAGGGATACAATGAATCTTTAATTATTTAAGTTATTAAATAAAATCAATTCTCTTCTGACTCATCCCAGATTCCATAAATAATTGAAGTTTTTATAGAATTTGCACTCATAAATGCAATGGTTTCTTCCTTCAGTACTGAAGATAATAAAGATCAACCCATAGTTTCTCTCTACTGTCTTTCTGGGAACAAGACAACATTTAAATCTAGAAGAGGTGTTACTGCCACTAGCCATTGTATTCCTTAACATTCATGTCCTCAGTATCTGAGGTCAAATAATACACAGGAATTGTTCAAATTAGCAATTCATACCTACACTATCAAAGCTTGCTTACTGATATTTGTTGTGTTGGGGGTAATACATACGTTCCCAGTATCAAAAGTATAATATTTTTAAGGCATATATTTTTACTCTGTCACCAGACGAGTAAATGTCATCTCTTGTCAGACTGTTTCTCACCTTGGATACATAGCTCATGTCATTTTTGTTAAAAAAATTACAGAGATAACAGCAGCAAGATACTCTACTGATCTTTGTTACAAGTATAGATATTTGTCTCAAAAAGGTATTTACACTCTTATGGATAAGACAGTTCATACTCTTGGACTCTTGGCCAGTGTGGGCCATTATGGAATATATGTCTTGCTGTTCAAATGTCATAATGAGTTCAATTTTTTTTTTTTTTTTTTCAACATATCAAGACTACTTTATATCACAGAATCATAGAATGGTAGGAAGGGACCTCTGGAGATATTGAGTCCAATTCCCCTGCCAGAGGAGGATCACCTAGGGCAGGCCACACAGGAACAGATCCAGGTGGGTCTTGAAAGTCTTCAGAGAAGGAGACTCCACAACCTCTCTGAGCAGCCTGTTCCTGTCACCCTCACAATAGAGAAGTTTTTCCTCATGTTGAGGTGGAACTTTCTGTGTTCCAGTTTGTGTCCATTACCCCTCATCCTATCCCAGGGTACAACTGAAAAGAGACTGGCCCCTTCTACTTGACACCCACACTTCAGATATTTGTAAACGTTCATAAGATCCCCTCTCAGGCTTCTTTTTTTCAAGACTAAACAGCCCAAGCCTTTCCTCACAAGAGAGAAACTCCAGTCCCTTCATCATCTTTGTAGCTCTCCCTTGGACTCTCTCTAGTCCCTGTCCCTCTTGAAATGGGGAGATCAGAACCAAGCACAATAGTCCAGATGTGGTCACACTAGTGCAGGGTAGAGGGGGAGGAGGAAAACCTCCCTTGACCTTCTGGTCAGGCTCTTCGTTATGCACCTCAGGATACCATTGGCCTACTTGACAACAATGGCACATTTCTGTCCCGTGGATAACTTACTGTCCTTCAGAACTCCAAGGTCCTTCTCTGTGGAGCTTCTGTCAATCTGTAACCTGTATTGGTGTGTGTACTGGGCTCTACACAAGCCCTTGTTGAACTTCACTAGGTTTCCATCTGCCCAGATCTCTAGTCATTCCAGATCCTTGATGTGAATGAATTTACCATATTTCAGCTAGCTAGACATCTTACCTCTCTAAGATCAATGGTAAGAAGTGTATTCTATACTGACATGGTACAATGTGCAGACATTCATGTTCATACCTAGCTAAGAGTTAAAAAATATTTGCTTTAAAAGTTTTTCACCTGCCTATTTTATGTGAATATATCCACAATCATTCCAGTCACATTTTTCTCATACTCTTTGTAGCATTTGCTTAACCTGATTAGTGTTCACAGCTATTGCAATAGCCATTGTTGAGCATGAGCTGAAATAACCTGCAGAACTTCCTGCAGACCAGTCTTGTCAGTGTCTGGTTAAATCCAGCTCTGTGTGACAAAGGTCATTGTTACCCATCATTTCACTTTGCTCATCCTTTCTAAGATAATTCTTTCTTTTCAAGATCCTCATGAAATCATGCCCAGATGCATGATATGAGACAGAGAGAAATTAGAAAAATAGTCCTTTAGAATCAGCTATTCAGGGGTGAGGTGATACTATGGGGGAGTGTAGCTCATAAGAACAACAAACACTCTACTGAAATCAGTTCCTTCATACCTTTCTTACATCCATTTAGAGAAATAAGGAATGCACATTAAACAGACATGATAAAAGTAGAACTGGTATCATCCCAATATCTCCTTCAAGAACATTTTAAGGTCACAGACAAGATAATGAACAAGAAATGCCTAAAAGGGTCAAACTGAAAAGCTCTTATTAGACAGTAGTCTCAAAATTACAATATTGAGGTCTAAGGGTTTTCCCCTTAAGTGTTTGAACACCATGAAAAAAAAAAAACAAAAAAACATTATCTGAAAATATTATAAATACCAAATCAAGATTACAAAGAACAAAGGGAATTCACAAAGGAGTCTAAACTTTCATTACACAGACAGCAAAATGGCAATTTACATTCTGCAATGGTAATTAACTGTAGTTAGTGATATCCTAAAGAGATGCAATTAGTTTCTAACGTATTTGGTACTATAAAAATCATTGTCTATATATATTATTTATATGGAAGAGTAATATTTTGCTTTCTTGAAAACTAATCTCCAATTCCCAGAAACAAGGTGACGATGATATACATAAAAGGTGAAAACTTAATATACATTAGAGGCAACAAAGCAACGACAGTCCTTGGAGTTGGAATTCAACAGAATTTAGACATCATAGGTGAAACTTGTTAGTTCCTGCTCATGTTCCCTCAAATCAAAGTCACTTGACCTGTATTAGTATTTTCCTTTAATCACTGATGCTCACTTCACTATTACAGCTGCACCTTTAATATATCTGTGATCTCAGACTTACAAGTCTGAATACATTGAAACCTAATATTGTTCAGAACCTACAAATCACACAACAAGACTGGACCAAAAGGAGATTATTTCAATGCTTGTTGTAGTCACAAGTTAAGACATTTTACTAGAGAGCAGTGTGGCAGTGCTGCTGACAACAGTTTAGGAAGAGATATGCCTCTGCTTCTGTCTTTCCTGAATGGTTTTCTCCAGACCCCATTTTGAGGTACCTGGCTGTCCTGCTGTCCTGGTGTTTAGGCAACTAAATCAGAGATGTGCATCTCACTCCAGAATTGTTAAATATATCAGAAACTGACTTTCAGAATCCTAACATTGTTTCATTGGTGTTTACTAGAAGTCATACTCACTTAGCTCTATTTGTTAATCAGTAGTATGAATAATAGCAATTTAAATGAAAAATACCTATCCAACTACTAGGAATATTTACATGTAATACGTGTTGTATTTTGCAATGTCAGTCATGCAGAATTTATTCTAAATATCATTTAAAAATCATCATTAGCATTCTATGGCAGAGGAATAAGAAGATATGTTGACTTCTTTGAAATTACACACAAGTTTTATCCTTCAGTTTAGTAGCAGTTTGTAGCATGTAAAATACAATAAAACATACCAGTCTGAAAGTTAAAAAGATCAGGACAAATTGGATGATATAAAAAGAAAATACTTAGAATATTTTATATGCATGTGTGATTCTCTACTTTCATATCTAGATACTCACCAGCAGAAATGTTGTACTTGCAAAACAACTGCTAGATGTAGCCTTGCATTTTACCAACAACATTCATAAAGCAGTCCTTAACTGAAAGAAATTATAGATTGCAAGAAATTCACTTTTTTTGGAGACATAGCATGTACTTCTGGAATTTCAGTCTCATTCAGTTTGAGAAATTCTGTCCTATATTCCTAGACAGGGCACCTCTACCTGTATAAATGTAATCACATTAATTGAAACATCTCTCTGCCACAGCAATTGATTAAAGTTATGAATCAGAGCCCCTACAGAATTCTCCACTTCACACCACTAGATGGAAATTTGCCGAGGGATATCTAACTGCCCATTGAGGAATTAGGAATTTGTAAAGGTTGAG
Organism: Todiramphus chloris collaris; assembly: GCA_025345505.1. Taxonomy (NCBI): domain Eukaryota; kingdom Metazoa; phylum Chordata; class Aves; order Coraciiformes; family Alcedinidae; genus Todiramphus; species Todiramphus chloris. The sequence continues at coordinate 32,916,242 of JANVCC010000021.1, read as the reverse complement.
AAAGGTGTGATAGATGGGTGGGTATGGAAGATGGAAGGGAGAACTTATTTTAAAATGGCTTAAGCATAAAGAATTTCAATAGGTATAAACTATGTTATTAAGTATTGTACTTTCAAGATTATCATATACATTCATCATTGTATCAAGCTACAAAATCCCAATATATTATGTGACAGGATACATAGTTGAAATTAACTGGGAAAAAAAAAAAATTCTAAATACATTTTAGTTTGTTATCTTTTTTCACAGAAATCTACAATCAAGCACAAAAAAAAGGAGAAAATTTCCTGTTTCAACTGTCACTGCACTCCAGAAGTTGAGAAAGCTCTAGCTGGTTTGTTTTTTGTCTCCACTTTCTTTTTTCCTAAGTTTTCTTTTCATATGATTCATTCCCTGGTTATGACATGACAGAGAGTACTTGCTGAGGCATCAGCAAAGTAGAAAGTCAATGCCACTTTCAATTCCCAAAAAACATTTTGGGGGGGGGGG
>JANVCC010000021.1:32838611-32915653 GCA_025345505.1 Todiramphus chloris collaris | reverse complement strand
GGGGGGGGGCACAAATTGAGAACTGCTACATTATAGCGATTTGTAGTCATTTATAGATTTTTCTGACCAGAAATGATCATTGTCTTATTCTATTCTGACTTCTTGCACATCCAAGGTCACTGGAATTTCACCTGAAAATTCCTCTGTCAATTTCATAGCTTCACTATGAGACACAGAATTTTCCTTGAAATATGGATTTTTTTGGTTTGAAGACTTCCAGTGAAAGAGAATTATACACATCCAAGGGTACATTATTCTAATGATTAAAAACTATTAAACAACTGCCTTTTAGTTCTATTTTAAATTTATCAAGGTTTACTTTTTCCTACTGGATCATAGAAACCTTTTCTTCATTACATAGAAAAATATGTAGCTTAGAAATATTTTTTCATAGTAGCTACTAATGCAATGTAATCGCTCTGTCTTTTAAGGCTTAAATAAATTGATCAATCTTCATTTTTTTTTCTCCAAATATTTTTTCAAAACATCAGTAATTATTCTTCTGTTTCTTCAGATATATATGTTTTGGTTGTTTTTTTTTTTTTTTTTTTCTTTGAGAACTCATTTATTATTTAAGTTGTAGAATCCTGCAAAGTATTGAAAAAATTACTGTGACATATCCACCTCATTCTGAATTGTGGTTTTGCCATGAATTTCTATAAGTTTGTGGTCAAATTGTCTTTCTAGGTACAGTGATAATACCACTTGCATTTCCATGTCTACACCATAATAAAACTGACCTTCAACATCTGACAAACATATAAAAAGAAAGCAAAAAACTGTATATAAAATAAAACTCCAGTATCAGCAGAAACAGAAAACCATTAAGGAAATAAGTAACAAAAAAAAAAAGACACAAAAGACCTAAACACAAATCCTTATGATAAAACCACTTTCTGTAACCTGTTTGAAATTGTTTACTATAAAGAATGCACATAGGCTTAATGGTTACACAATGTTATGTCTTTGCTTATAAATATGAATATATATATATACACACATGTGCATATCTGTTAAAAATATATATATATATGTATCACGATTGGAAAAGTTTCAACTCTATGAAACCTTATAATAACATTTAACATACATTGTGTTAATACATTTTGAAACTTACAGAGGAAGGCATATTCTAAAATTTCAATGAATCATTCAAGTTCCAGATGTACTTCTTCCATGTATCAGCAGATTCCTAGTGTCATGCTGTCAAACTCTGGAAGGTTGTGTTAGAATTAAACACTCCAACACAGACTTCATAGACTTTAACACAGGATGGAAAGCTTATCTAACCTGACAGTACTCTAGAAATAATCATTCTGACTTGTCAAAGATGGTACATGCCAGGATCTTGACATTATTTAGAAATGAAGGAAGTTAAAGGGAAAAAAAAAAAAAAAAAAAGGAAGAAAAAACAAAATTCCGAAGTGCTATGCTCAAATTTGAACTGTGATAAAGGAGAGAAATGTAAACCTAACCAGAAACAAAAAATGCACAGAATCTCATAATATGCATCATTTATGACTGAGAGTTAAGCTTTAACCCTTAGCTACATCTAGAATACTATTCAAATTGCAGGAGTAAATGGTAAAGAAAGATGATACGCTTCAACAACATTTGTCAGTGAAAGTCAGTTTACCAGCTGTTAAGTGATTGTAGATGCCTTTGCACTTGACTACGGACTTTTAAAATGTTTTCCCAACATGAAAAAGCTTGGCTTATTCTGTTATTTATAGCCTATTTAGTAAAAGATATCATGTGATTTTTTTTTTTTTTTTTAAAGATCCTTTTTCATGACAACGGTAATCCTATTCTAATATTCTTTCAAAATTAAGAAAAAAATTAATGTCAAACAGAAATTTGCTGATGATATTATTTTATTCCAAAGATCTCTTATTCTGACCAGTTCTTTTCTGTCATGGTTTAGGGTCAGAATGGCCCCTTAGACCTATAACAGATGCTCTCAGTTAACCCCCCTCGCTCTCCAAAGGGGAAGAGAAAGGGAATAAGGGAGAGATACTCAGCGATTAGAAAAGGAAACTACAACAACTTTATTGAAAATTTAAATAACAATAATAAAAATGGAATACATACCATTATATACAAAACCAGTATTGAACCCAGCCCACTTCTGTTGGCAATTTATGTCACCGTCACCGCTGATGCTGTGGAGCAGGCACCATGGGAGTCCCAGACTGGCCCCGCAGCAGACGGGAGCTGTGTTCAGGAGGTGGATTCTGGTACTGGGTTCAGGAACACACAGATGGGGATCTAAGGCAGAACAGACAAAGTCCTTTTCAGATGCCAGCCGTTGAAGAAACGAGAAGAAGCTGGAAGAGCCGAGCTGAGAGAGATCCTCTGTCAGCTTTATTCTGAATATGACGTATATGGGATGGAATACCTCACTGGTCAGTTTAGGGTTACCTGTCCTGTCTGCTCCTCCCTGCAGGTGCGGCCTTTCACTTTCTGCACCCCCCAATGTGGTACACAAAATCCAGCAGTGGCCTTGGTCTGCACACCAATCCTTGGTACTATACTAATTCTAAACATGGGGTGTTATCACTGCTAGAAGCAGACACTGGATGTGAAAATCTGCCATTAATTTCAGACAGTGCAATTAGTTAGAAGAACTGAGATGAAAAGTAAAATCACTGAACAGAATTAGTTCCTTTCTCACTCACATCAGGACATAAATATATGGTTTAGTATTAACAGATGATCATAGCTGTTCCAGAGACACACTTGTTCTCACTTTTAGATGCAAAGCAACTTACTTTAAAGGAATTAGTACTCTTGCAGGGTTCTGTTTGCTGTTCAAACAATGAAATGCTTAAGCATATGCTAGGTGTGTATGTAATCATGTTGACTATGGGTCATTGTGCCTTATCGAGTACTTTGGTCTCTTGGAGTATTTCTACTTCTATGTACTTAACTAAGTAATCTAGATGATAGACCACTTTTGAATTTAACTAATTTTAGCTAACCAAAAGTATCCCTGGTCAGACTAGCAAATCTCTGTACCAGTTTTACTCATATAATCACAGTTGCACAGAATCCAATCTTGTGCTTTTGTAATTTAGTTTTATTACATTTGAACTATATAAAATATAGTATAAAGATGTAGATTGACTCAGATGAATGCACATGAGCATGGAGTGTCTTTTGAGACATGCAAGGGTAGCCAAATAGCCATTTAGGGCTATGATATTTGACACAGTACATGCAAGAGAGCTGCACCATTCTGAACCAGCAATCAAAGACATATAAAAATACCCTAGGAATTCTCAACTGATGGCAAACAAAGCAAGTGAATGCAATCTCCAGTGCCTGCATTCAGATGAAATTGCTCTTTAAGCTTTGTTGACTGGATTGTCTGACTAGAATGGGAGCTTAGACTCAGACCTTGTATAAGGGTTGCTATATTGCAGATGCCTACATTTGTGAATCTGAAGCAATCTCCTTTTTTAGGTGGGAAATTTTTGGAATATATACTTTAATTCAGTATTTACCTCCTTTCAGTTTCACTGTCAATTTTTACAACAGAAATCTTTTTCATGGATCACCTTTCTGCCCAGCAATACAATCACCTGTTTTTTTAAAGAGAATGTCTTACAACTCCTACAATCTCATTCTTACTGTTCTCCACCAGGAGACAGACTGGTTCCCTCTGTGGTTTCTGTTTTGCCTTTGTGTATACTCCAAAATAACCTGTTGGAAAGAGGCCAAGGAAAAGTCTGGGAAGTATTGCTGTCCCTGGAATAATTCAATGTGATTTGTATTCAGTCTAACACAGTGTTAATACAGACCAAAACAAGCCCCTCCAAATATCACAAAAAAATTAGGAAGAAAGTGCAGGTGACAGATGTCAAAATCATAAGATGGGAGAAAGAAGGATCAATACTGAGGCAGGCTTGACAAGACCCCTGACTGAAGAAATGAAATTGGTTTTGCATGATAACTAGCAGCCTATTAAGGATAAAGATTGAAGACAGGAGAATAAAAAAGAAAACAGAAGAAAGGAGGCCTTAACCTAACACCACAATGAAACAAGGCAATCAAAAATAAGCTTTGCTTATTTGTAGTAGATTATAAATATAGTTAACGTAGTCCCAACATAGATGATTGGTGGTATGTCACATTATTCTGCAACTGCCTGAGAGTCTCACAATAAAATGCAGTAGCTACTCACCCTCAGTGTGAGAGTGGCCTTTCTAATTTCCTTATGAGCACTGACTGATGAGCCCACTGGATGTTCTTTGGTCAGCTAGTCCTGTTAGTACATGGTGGGTATCCCTTCAATCTGCTGACGTTGAGTAGGGGAGAGGTGCAACTAGTGTGTAGCATGTGTAAAACCAAAACCAAGGATGTTCTGGGCAGAAATAAAGAAAAAGTGAGCAGTGGTTCACTTCAGTATCATTCTGGATATGCATGAGTGCAGATGCAATGTATACTGGGAGTCTGGGGTTATTATATTCTTCATATGAAATAGTTTCAATGTAGTTTGCAAAAATTATGAGCAAGATGAGCAAGTGCATTACAATCTGGAAACCAGTTGCAGACATATATACATCATTTAAGGTGCTTGGCATAAGTCAGACAGACCTAGACAGGAGGATTGTCTTAAAAAACATCACCTTAAATTTAAATTATTTGAAAGAATGTTATTATCCCTTAAGGACGTAAGCCTGCACGTTTTTCAGAACCCCAATGACTAACCCAGGCTCACCAGTGGTTTTTAACTCCATTAAATAAAGTCAAAATTGGCTAGATCAGAGCAATCAGATGAATACTTGCAAATTTAACTCTTATTTCTAATTTTTTTATCAAGGGTTCCTCATTTTACAAGTTTGTCAATGCCTTTGTGTATACATAAACTGCCTAGTTTCTGTGAACGTCTATAATTTCCAGTTCTGGTTTGAGGTTTTAAATATCTTAGATACCTCTAAATATCTTTAGTTAACATGTAAATTGGAACGTGAATCACTGCTTTTTTCACTGACTTGCAAGGCCTTTAGGTTATAAAGTGATACTGGTTTGTGGTTTCGGTCCTTGTTTGTTTGTTTTGGGGTTTTTGTGTTGTTTAACACTGATACAAACAGAGTCTTACCACAGAACAGACTCTGTGGTAATACTCAAACAAATTATTATCATTATTAACAAAGAAGAAAATGAAAATAAATAATGAGTTAAAAGATCTGATCCTGTACTTACACGATTATGAGAGAGCCATGAGAAGTACAGACCATAGAGTTTGTTCCTTCCAAAAATTCTGCCAATATAAGAAGTGATGGTGTCCAGATTTTCTAAATAGCTTTCCAACTAGTTGTCTGCTACAAAAAAAAAAACACCTAATCTTTAACTGTTGCAATATTTGTGTCAAGTGTTTTTCCTTACCTTGTTTCTAAATACTTCAACAATCTGGGCCACTTGGCTTACCTGCAGTGTGCTGGAATCCAGAACCAAACTTCAAGAAACACAAAATTGTATAATGATTGAAAGCGGGGTGGGGGGGAGGGATGTCTGTCAGGAAAAAAAGCAACTTTGGTGTTAGTTTCCAATGATTCATAGACGTAACAATTTTTCACTGAGGTGGTGTCTCATCTGATTTTTATTCATTCCTCTTTTGTTTTGTCTTCCCTCAAGACCTTATAAGACATTTGTTTATCATTAATTCACCCTGTATCCCCACAAAGTACCTGAGTGGTTCTCAGGTATCAGTTTGAAAGGTTTAAAAAAGGTGAAGTAAGGCCAACCTTTCCATCTCAAAGGAACAAAGATTAGCTTGGAGTAAAGTTAGAAAAAATAAGTGCAGTGTACACTGTTTGACTGCTAAATCAATCCATGTCTAACAGAATAGATCAGAATTGAATCATGTGACTTTGGGAACTGGCCAGAAATTGTTTGTCAATGGCTTTCTGTGGCTAATAATGTCTTATATAAGTAATATTGTTATCTCAGTCTGTGTCTCTGCCTGCATGTTATCAGACTTAAGGTCATTAGAACATAGATCTAGTTTCTATTTGATAAATAAAAATAAAAATAAAATAAAATAAAATACACACTCTTGTAGATTATCTAGTAAATGCGTTCCTTCAAACTCAAGTCTCAGGAGAAATATTTTACTCCAAGGTATAACTAAATAAACACCTGTTAACACACTGCAGTTAACACTAGTACTTTAATATTCACCAATAACAGCACTAAACAGTGCTCAGAGAACTGACACGAACAGATTAAAAAAAAAAAAACAAAAAACAAAAAAAAAACAAAAAAAAAAAAAAACCCAAAACCAAAACAACCCAAAAAGAAGAAAGGAATGGACTGTAACTCTCACAGAATAACTGAATTGATTGATCACACCTTTATTACATATATCTGAAATGTTATATGATCAAATAAGCTGCCAAATAAGGATATTAAATCTGAGTAGGTTTATCACCATATCAGATCTTGGTACAAAGCTTAAAATGAAGTAAAATTCACTGCATTAGCAGCTATCCATATTATTACTACCTCCCTACACAAGATTCAGTAGCACTTTTGCTGTCTTATTTTAACAGGAATTTGTACTTTCTATCTTGACTAGGTTGTTTCATTTTTTTCATACTGCAAAAAGTAATTTCACTATTTTCATCAGTTTTCTTTGTCTCCCCTCCAGTACATTTTTGAATTTTAATTACTCAGGGGTTTTTTTTGGTTTTTTTTTTCTCCTCAAGGATATTCATTATTCTTCATAATTCTTAATGTGATGGCCTTTTAATACATAGTTTATTTTTCCATACCAATTTAGAGAATCTAATTCTTCAAGCCTCTGTTCGCTGTTTCGGTATTATGATGTTTTCAAGGTTTCAATTTATGAGCATTTTGTAAATTATTGTTTGCATTAGATTACTTTCTTATTTCCTGCTTTATCAGAAATTATGATGTATTATTTCTATATTTCATTAATATCTGTAACTACCACTCCTTAATATTTAACATAACTTTAAATATTATATGTTTATATCCCCATAAATAGTTATAAAGTGTAATACAGTTTAATTTTAGCTAAAATGGTTTTCTGAAAGATAATGTAGAGATTATTACTACTTATACAAATACATACAACACATTTGGATATTCAGTGGTGGCGAAAGATGAAACACAGAATATTTCTTAAAGGTAAAACTAATTAAATAAAATAGTATCATAATAATGCACACAGTTCCTCAGACAAAATCTGATAGGTATAATCTATATGTGACCTTGATATATTAAAAATATTAATTATGTTAATTTAAAATAAATGAGCAGGGAAGTCTGTATATTCATATACTATAAAGATACTTAAATATATATACTACATAGGGTAAAAATAACATTAACTGTAAGTTGTTTGATGAGGATAGACATGTGAATGTGTGTTAGTGTGTGGGCAGTAATTCCTTTTAAAATCTATTCAGCATTGTCCAGCCTGCTGTGCTTAATTTCAAAATCTAACATTTTCATAATGGAAAGAAAATTGTTTGATCACTTCTGCTTTATATTGCATGAATTCATATCCAACATAAAAAAAAAAAAAAAATTCAGATGGAATCATACTCACAGAACTGTAGCAATTCACCACATTCATTTTAGTTGCAATTTCATCTTTTTATTTACTTTTTCATCATTAAAAATGCTACTTTCAGAGGCTTCCTGAGGTTATGGTGAGAAAGGACCATACTTCATGATATCAAAAATGAAAGCATTCATCCCAGTACGTGATGGGAAAAAAAAAAACAAACCTCATAATTTAAGAAATTCAGGAAAATTAAGTAAATCATATGGCAAGAATCAGAATGATTAAGAATTTACTATGTTGCATATATTACATAAAGTTGCATAAGAAGGCATATATTTCATAAAGACCTGGAATAGAAATAAGAGGATAAAAGGTTATTTTATAATATAGTTCAATGTCTGAAATGTCATTTAGTCAAGAGTAGACTGTGAACAGAGAGAAATCTGTCTAAAACTCAGCTCATACCAAACTGAAATGATAATGGTGAGCAGGACAAAACATCTGGAAATTATTGCATAATTTATATCAGCATCTGTAGATAAATCAATAAGTCTGTTCTCATCACTGGTGCTCTCATTTAAGGTTTACTCCAGACCCCCAGCTGCTGGTGATTTGCTACACTTCAGTAATAGCTCTTCTTGGTCTCCTCTCTGAAAGGCTGTGTTTTCTGCAATTCAAGTATTGTTACTTCTGATAGAAGGGCCATAGCTGACTACAGTTAGGGAAATTAACAAGCCACATGTTGGATGGAGCCTCTATTTGAGGGCATGTAAGAGCAGTGCTCTGAGAAAAGTGGTAAAAGTAAGTCTGTCCATCAAAGTACTAAGAGTTGTACTTACTGAAAGCTTCTTTTTAAGTAAGTGAAGACTGATTTTGTTTCAAGAGACAAGGTAGATACTAGTTATTTTTACTCTCTGAACATTTTTAGCTGAATGTCTTTAGGCTGAGCACTACCATGATACTCACTTCTATTTCACATGAGACACCAGAAAGTCCCAAACTAAATTAGGGCTAGCCTCAAAACTGTGCATCAGTTAACCTCTCAAGTAAGGCACTGAGTATAATTAGGTGGGGTGAGTCTGGGACCTGACTAATTTAAGTCTGCCCATACAGTTTAGCATCTAGTTGGACTATCCTGTCTGAGGAGCATTTTTTTCACCTAAGTAGTGACTTTTTAATACTTAAAGGAACTGATTAGAAATGATTCATTATAAAGAAGGAACTGGAAAAATTGAGGGGAAAAAAACCTCTCAGTGGAAGTCTGCATACTAATCCCATAGTTTGTCTGAAGCAGAACACTAGGAAATGAATTTCAGTCTCACCAAATAAAATATAAAAGAAAGCAAAAAGAAAATCAAGCATCTTGCACTTAAAGAGATTACTGTAATTTGAGATATCTTAAATTACTCAATTTGGCATCCAGTTGCTGCTTTAGAAGCCTTGGGATATCCCACAAGGGTCTGTACTGTGTATTGCAAATTTTGTGCAGGTGTCCCAGACTTTTTCAGGCATACAAAAAGACTCTACATGACTATTGTTAGACAATTAAATGGAACCTTTCATTTTGGATGAGTGTTTTCTTTGTTTAGCATAAACATACAGATATCTTTTATTTCTGTAGCTTTTTAGTTTTATTAAAAATTATTAAACCAACATCAAAACTTGGTACTTTTCAACCCTATTTTCTTTAAAATTGAGTTTAAAGGTTATGATCTAGTGGTGCCCAATTTAGTGAACTAACAATTCAGCCAAAAGCACGGTGTCTTTAATGACAGTTTTAGCCAAGAGCAGATCCATTCTTCTGTGATAAGAAAATGCACAAATCCAAAAGAATACAAGTCAAACAGTTCCTGAAGGTCACCTGATATAACAAAGAAATTTCTCCATTCACAAATTTTTCATTACTAGAGGAATGCAAAACTGATCCTTTAAAATGAGAGTATGTCATCACGCCAATGATTTCCTTAAAATCTGTTTTAATCTGAAATAGTTAAATGAAGAAAATGACTGGGGAAATGTCTCTTTGAACACAATGATGTTATAGAAAAGACTTTTGTAAGGTCATCTTTTTATACATGCTAACTATACCTCCAATTCCATGACTGATGCATGACTGTCCTGTAGTTATTTTGCTGTTTTCAGAACAGCTCATCTTGTGAAAGGTGACAAGCAGCCTCCCTCATCAGGAGTCTGCAGAGCCAGTTTAATGAAGGTGAAAGTATATGTGTTGCAGTTGGGCAAACTTTTTAATATTGTTGACAAGAAGACAGAAAAACCTGAAAATTCTGTATCAGTCTTTCAAAACAATAGTCACAGTGACAAGAAAATCTGCATCTGTTTTATGTTTTCCCTTTATTTCTTCTAATCGATCCACCAAATCTTTGCCAAACATTTACACAGTGTGCCCTAGAAATGTCACCTGAGGGTGAAAAAGAGTGTCACTTTATAAGTAAATGTCATTTTCCAAGTAAATACCATTGAATAGGGAAAGAAAAATGACTCAGAAGCTCAGTGGCTAAATGTCTGATGATACAAAGAAGCAGAGCATGTAATGAAGATTCGAGTTAATTTGTACCCCATCTGTCTGATGTCTTGATAATAGTAGATAGTAAAGGAAATTACGGTTGTGGGTTTCCAAATCATGTGAACACTGGAGCTCTACCATTCCACATGGAAACACTACTGCAGCAAACAATAGTGTTTTCACCTTAGCCAGTCAAGGCAATTGAAATGCCTTTCCTTTTTAATCCCTCCTTTTCCTTTCATTAAGTCTCAGGTTTTGTAAAGTTCCCAAGTAATCACTGTCTGTTTTCCTAGCCTTGTCTCTCCTTTTGCTCCCTTCACCTTTGGATCTTTTTTGCACTCATCTACCCTAAACACTTTTATCTAGCTACATTACCTTTGTTTCAACGTGTCCACTCTGTCATCATTCCTGTCTCTCCTTCAGAATCCTGACTACTTGTCCACCTGCTTTCTGTATTCACTCTCAAAGAGGTGAAGATAGAATATTGATTTATCTTTACTAGCAAATTAATCACAAATCTTGCGAAGTTTTGGCAAATAGAATTAATGTCTTGCACATTTAGTAGACACAGATCTTTGAGGCTTTGTAACCTACACTTTATTATTTTAAGACTGTACACAAAAGCTGCTTGTCAAAGTGTCTACAGAATCGATGTTCAAATAAATTATTGACAAATAAATTATTGATATTTGATGTAGCTTTTAGGTTAGAAATACCAGATTAATAACATGAGCTTAAAGAATTTACATAAATTTGTGAAGAGGAATGTAAATGGGAAGTTTTTCTTCATCCCAATATGTGGTCTTAATCTCCCTCTTCCCCACTCCTTTCTGTTTCCTTAAAGTACCATCTCAGTCTTCTTTCAAACCTTCTATCTAGGTTAACCGTTGAAGATTTTAGGACCAAGTACTTGTAAGTTCTCAAAGTGGAATTGGTGCCAGCAATATCCACAGGAAAAGAATATGTCTGGAAAGGTGCTAGCAGCACACACACACACAAACACAGAAATAGTATGATATTTAAGGCAAATTTAGTCAGCAACTATACTGAGGAAATAATATGTATCTACAGTGCTTGAAGAGAAACAAAAAAACATTCAAGTTCTATCTTCACACCAATTTCTCCCTAAGAATCTCAGTCCTTTCTAGCAATTTCCACATGAATACCAAAATAAATACATGTATCTTTTGATTTTGTTTTCTGACATCCAGGCTTCCAGTCTATCTGCACTTTGTATCTCACACTTAAAACTTTTCTGCTTTCACCTCTTCTCTGTATTGCTTACAGTCCTCACATGTAATTTTCTCATACTTTAGGACTGCTGTAAACCAAGATCCATGTCTTTGGTTTGGCTAGGATAAGGTTAATTTTTTTGCCAAACATTTACACAGTGTGCCCTAGAAATAGGATAGGGTTAATTTTCACCAGAAGCTGGGAAGGGACCACAGCCAGGATAGCCAAATGAACCAGCCAATGGGATATTCAAGACCATACTGACTTAACCTTCACTATATACAGGCAAGGGGCAGGCCAGGCCAGGCAAATGTGGCTCTGGGGAGGGGCTGTCAGTGCAAGCTGAGGCAGTTGGTGCATTCTATACTCTACTTGCTTTATATATTTTTTCATTACTACTATGGTTATTGTTGTTTTTTCTCCTCTTGTATTGTTCTATTAAATTCTTATTATCTCAGCCCACAGGGATTTGCCTTTTTCTCTCTATTCTCCTTCCCATACCATGGAGGAGAAAGGGGTGGGTGGGAGGGCGAGCAAGTAACCATATGGTGGTCAGTTCCCAGCTGGATCTAAACTACAATGCCTGTTATGTTTGGGGCAGAGAAAAACTTTCATTTCTCACAGAAAAGAAGGAATATTTTAAAAGGTCTTTTTGTTTCAAACTCCTTTTTTTTCTTTGGTAAATGTCAACAGCAGAAGATGGAAGCAATGCTCCTGCTTCCTGCAGCAGTTTTCATTAGCTCTTCTTGCCTTGGGAGTGAAACAGAGAAGGCAACTTACAGGGTCTGGCTTTTTTTCTCTATGCCCTCTTTGCAGGTTATATTTATAATATATATTCACCTAGGAAATTTTGCTTTCTATAATTTTTTTCCCCTCAGAATCTGCCATTTGGCTCACTTTAAACAGCATGTACACAATAAAATGTCTCTCTCTTTTTTTTTTTTTCTTTTGCACAAGGGAAACTATATAATTGCTAAATGAGAAGCAGAGCCCAGAAAGGCCTGTTTTCTACATAAACTGCCAAAATGAAAAATAGTCAATATTTATTGCTTCTAGTGACATTCTTAAATTATACATCTGCTCTTTTGATATACATTCTAGAGGACCAGAAAGCAGAGGGAAAAGACAGTAAGACATTCAGAAGAGGACTATTCTCCATTATAAATCTATGTAGCACCTGCTAAAAATCCTGACCGCTGAGAATCACACATGAGAGCATTGTTTATGAGGAAAACACTGAATGAAATAAATACATTACTCTTTAGGCACTTAGCAATGACAATATGTTTCTGGTACAGATGAAGACCAAGTTAGTATAGCTGTAAATTCTTTTACTTCTCTACTACAAGGGGATTTGTACTTTATTCTGACAATTCTGTAAACTTATGTGATAAGCAATATAGACCATCAGAAAGAGGGACCTTGTCCTGGTTTGAGTGAGAACAAACCATTTCTGTTCAGTAACTTTACTTTTCAGCTCAGTTCTTCTAACTAACTGTACTTTCCAAAGTTAGCATCCTGTTCTCACAGACAGTATCTTCTTCTAGCAGTGATAACACCTCATGTTTAAAGTTACTACCAAGGATTGGTATGCAGACCAAGGCCACTGCTGGATCTTGTGTACCACATTGGGGGGTGCAGAAAGTGAAAGGCTGTACCTGCAGGGAGGAATGGACAGGACAGGTGACCCCCAACTGATCAATGAGGTATTTCTTCCCATATACCTCATATTCAGTTTAGAGCTGAGGGATCCGAAGGGTCCCTGGGTTCTTCTCCCCTCTTGGACTGATTGGACAGCTTTGCTTGGCTTGGCTCAGGTCCTCTTTTGGTTCCTCCCTCGGAGAATCCAAGGAAGATTCTGTCCATTCTGCCTTTGATCCCGATCTGTGTGTTCCTGAATCTCTGGTACCAGAATCCAGCTCCTGAACACAGCTCCCATCTGCTGCGGGGCCCAGTCTGGGACTCCCCTGGTGCCTGCTCCACAACATCAGTGGTGACAGTGATGTAATTACCATCAGGAGGGTTGGGTTTTATACTGGCTTTGTATATATTTGTATAATTTGTATTATTATTAATTTCATTTTCATTAAAGCTGTTCTAGTTTCCTTTTCTAATTGCTGAGTCTCTCTCCCTTATTCCCTTTCTCTTGCCCTTTGGGGAGGGAGGGAGGTTAACAGAGAGTGTCTGTTATAGGTCTAAGGGGCCATCCTGACCCTAAACTGTGACAGACCTAGGAAGGGACACATTAATAAAAAATTAGGATTTATTAAGCACATTTATAAATTACCTTTAAACAATTTACTGAATATCATATAGTCTTTTATTTAAATTCATCCAGTTTCTACTTTTGTGTTCAGTCTTTTTCCATAATATGCAAGGGTGTGATCCTCCACTATTGATGAGGATAATTGAATTCTTGGTTATTCACCTTCAGTATGGCTTGAATACTTCTGCTAGTGTTGCAGGTAAATTATTTGGCCCTTAGGGTGTAATGAACTCTTAATTTCTGGTAGAAGCTTCTAGAAAATAAATAATTTCAGCCTGGTTTCAGGAATTGTTTCATCCTGGTTTCATGACAAAATCCAAAGTGTTGACTGGATTTGGAATAGTTGGTAACTTTAGTTAGTATTTTTGAGATTTAGACTTAACTCCACCATCCCTCTCAATTTAAGGGGTGTTTTATTTAAGATTTTATGTTTTCCTTTTTAATTACATTTGACTCATAGAAACATTTTGCTTGTAAGAGATCTTTAGGATCATCAAGTCCAACCATTAATCCAGCACTGCCAGGTCATCACTAAACCATGTCCCTGAGTGGCACATCTACATGTCTTTTAAATACTTCCAAGGATGGTGACTCCACTTCCCTTGGAGTCTGTTCCAGGGCTTTACAACTCTTCCTGTGAAGATTTTTTTTTTTTTCTAATTTGCAAACTAAACCTGCCCTGGCACAATTTGAGGCTGTTTCCTCTTGTCCTATCAGTTGTAACTTAGGAGAGGAGACTGACCCCCACCTCACTACAACCTCCTTTCAGGCAGTTGTAGAGAGCAATGACATCTCCCCTCAGCCTCCTTTTCTCCAGGCTAAACAATCCCTCAACCATGCCTTGTAAGACTTGTTCTCTAGACCCTTCACCAGCTTCATTGCTCTTCTTTGGACATGCACCAGCACCTCAATGTCCTTCTTACAGTGAGTGCATGCCATGCAGGCTGCATACACCTTATTTCCATAATAGGAAAACTTCAAATATAGAGCAAAGGATAACTTATTTAAAGCTTACTGTAGTTTGAAATATAAAATTGTAAATTACACCATGAAATATTTTAACAACTTGGTATTGTTTGCCTTAAAGCTTCATTTTTTTCTGGTATTAAAACTAAACAGATATCAGGGAAATAGAACAGATCTTTAAAAAAGGAGTTGTTATATGTATTGAGCATGCACAAGTGAGAAAAATGAGAGTATTATTAAAACCTGGGTAGAAAACTTGACCCTAACTCTTTTATGTTGCAGTTTAGGTCCTCAAAGAACAATAAGAAATTAGTCTTACTGCTACACTATTTAACCTTTTTTTACTGCACTATTGGTAACATCACCTGATATAAATTAAAATTACAGTATTACAGCATGCAACACAGAAAACTATTCTTGTTGAAAACTTCAGCCCTAAGCTCACATAGCACTTCAAGTATGTGACACTATATCAGTTAAAGATTGCTATCTACTCATATGGCTTCATGTGCCAAATATTTCTTGAAGAATAGTAAATGATAATCACTATATCATCTAATAAACTTCAAGCAGAACTGATTAACTGTTGAGAAACAAGGACTACATCCTTAAACTGTTAATCCATATGAAATAATTATCTAACTTCCTTCCTCTAGTGGACAGAGGAAAACTAGAACTCAGGAGGGTGATTCATGTTCTCATCAGAGAAGTGTTATAGGGGACGGATTATCTGTCCTGAGTCAATTTCTCTTCATAATCAATGGTGGAAAAAAAAAAAAAAAAAAAAAAATGAACAGAGGAGAAAATAATTTATAACTGTACCTTAAAATGAGCACCTGAGATAGCTAAGGTAACATGCTCTGACAGCTATTATATATCTAAGTTGTTTATAACTTTAGCTAAAACAATGGTCTAAGACTTAAACATGTCAGAGATATGTTGATGCAACCAATACCACTCTAATTGTTTTTATTTCCAAGAGCAACATACTATGACCACACGTATAAAAACTTAACAGTTAGACTATCATTCACCATAATGTCTATTTCTTTGTTTTATTTATTTACTTTATACTGCAATAACCCATTTAAATCTGTGTTCAAACAGGGTAAATTTCCTTTGAATGTACACTTGGATGAATATCACTTTTATCTGAATTCTTGTACTGTCTCATCCTGAGGAATGTCTTCACTTATAAGTGATACAAATGCTCCTGAAGTCCTTGTTATTCTTACTTGAACCTCTGTGAGACTACAGATCATATCCCACAGCTTTCAATACTGTAGTGATTAATTTCTTTCTCTACATTGCATCAATTGCCACAGACCACATCTGTCTTTAGAAGACAGCTGGAAAAGCTTATTTACAACTATCAGTGTCCTCCTGAGACTTCAATGGTGATCAATATGCAATGGTAAGTATATTCTCATAGTGATCCGCTATTTGGTAAAGTAAACCCTGACACTGGAAAGCTCTCCTCTGCTCCAGACACACCAGAAATCCCCTTTGCTTTGTGCCACCTAGTCAAGTGGGAATGCTCAATCAACATGAAGGAACCTACAATTTTCAAATAAAAAGCATATGCTTAAATGGTTATGCCACCTATTTTATTGCACAGAACATTCCCATTCAAATTCTCCCATGTTATTTATGAACATACAGTCATTGAAAATATTCTCCTTAAAAGGTTTCTCTTAAGTTACAGTATCTTACTCTTTGCAAATGAAGACATTTATACTTTTGCTACTTATTTCACTAATACCAGATAACAGATTTGCTGTTCATGTGTTTATACAGAGCTTTTCATTTCATATTATGACATAACATGACATATTGCCTCTGTGGTACATTTTGATAATGTCAAATACAAGTACAGAAGACTGGAATTTGTAGTTAGATTTTTTTTTTTTTTTTCCTCTCTCAACCCAAAGGCATGGAACCATTCAAACATGCAAATTATTTGTGAGAAAAGATACCAAATAGAGTTTAGATGACATCTACAAACAATAAGATAAAACTACAAAAGATATTTTTTGTGTGTGTGCAACAAAGGGCTTACCTGTTGGTTACAGTGTTTCTGTGATGGTATTGTATTACCTTGTCATCTTGATCATCAAAAGTTAAGCTGTGCATATAAAAGAAACCAAGCAGAAAAAAATTAGTTTTATCAAATTAATTATTCACTAAAAGCAGTATGCTTAACAGAGTATCTTTTAGATTAATATATCTGTAAAGAGAATACACTTTCACTAAACCAAAACATTCCTAATAGTACAAAGAAGACTCTTTAGCAAAACTTAATTGAGGATAAAACTGTCACATTAAACATGTTCTTGGCAATAAGGTTATTCACAAAACCTTCCTGTGATTAATCTAGAAGTTTAAGCTAAAGAAGTACCGTATAATTGCTTATTATCATGAGCTTCTTACAAAATCTTAAGGGAGAATATAATTTGCACAAACATATGCTCCATCTTAGATTACTAAATATTTCTTAGGGGAAAATGGTTCAAACATTAATGAATAATAACAACAGATAATTTCATTGCATTTAACACAGACATTTGTTTCTGTATTAGAAATGTTAATTGCCAAAATATATGAGAAACAGTGATTTAGAAATGGTTTTGGTCTGACATGTTTCAACAATTATTCAACCTTGCAAAAAAAAATGTAGTGTGAATTACCAGATTGATTTCTTTTCTTTTAATTTTTTTTTTTTTTTTTTAACTTCACATGTATATAGGGAAAATAAATGTGTCTTATAATGATAAAATCATTGAATGTCACATAGTTTTCCTATTAAAATTAGTCAGTAAAATGTATGCCAAGAAGTATAAAATGTTGCATAATTTAATAAAATGTAAATATTCAGAGGCATAAGGAAAGAGACGAAAAATAGCATTTCTTGACATTACAAGACTAAGAATTGTATCTGTAATACTTGTGTTACTAGAAAAAGTACTTTCTACTACCTTATTGTCTTCCTACTTTTTTTCAGTTAGTAGAACTGAAGAAATACATGTATTAGAAAACAACTTTTGAAGCAAACCATGTCAGACTAAATCAACAACATTTGTTTCTGTGCTGTTTTATAGTAGAGGGTTACCTTCTATAAGCCATTTGATAGCAGATACATGGGATCAGTTGGGGTTTTTTAATGTGTCAGTGGTTTTCTCATTGAGAAAATGTCCCTGTAGTAGGACAAAACAGCAATACCAAGAAGACTTTCTATATCAAGTCAATCTTTCTTTTTTTTTTTTTTTTTTTTTTTTTTTTTAATTTATTACTTAACAATAGAAAGTCCTACATGATATTTGAAATATGAATGCCTTTCCATACATTTAGAAGGCATTGTCAGTACAGGTAGATTTCCAATCAGTTAGAGACAGGGTTGACTCATTGTAGTGTTTACCTTTCTTTTAAGGATGAATAATTTTTATTCAGCACAGGAAGAACAGATCAGAGCTACAAAGGTGTTACTATCTTTACATGAAAAGTAGGCTTTCACTTCTGTAAAAGTCTAGATACTTTGGAAGGTTGCCTTACACACTTTGAGTTAGAATTCTCACTTGGAATGTGAGACAGATGAATGACCTCACTGCACCTAAATCTAGATGCCTTCCATTGTCCTGTCTAAAACAATATACTGTCTTTGACAGTGAAAGGGTCTTGGAGAGCTGTTGTTGCTACTATTATGTGAGGGGGATGTTGTTCTTGAGTAAACTTGGTCCCTCTCTTTATGTCCAGTTTTGAGAAGGTATTCCATCCTGTATGTATTACAGTTCCCAGAATATTTTTTCATTAAAAAAGACTTGATGTTAAATATATATTAAATCACCTTGTCTTCTTACTGAAATGCACATTAAAATGCTTATGAAAATCTTCACTATTCAGGCACTCTACTATTAAGACAGATATACCAATGAGAGATTGATTAAAAAAAAAAAGTGTTATAAATTCTTCAAAGAGTCTACTGGAGCTCTAGGCAATAAATGGTCCTGTATGATCATGAGTGCCAAAATGATGACCCTGTTTTGTTTTATCTAGTTGCCAAATCCTGTTTCTTTACTCCTTTAAAATGGTTCCTAAATCATTAAATTCAAAACCCTTTTCCTTATTGTAGCCTTAAGTTTCAGGAAACTTGCAACAAATTTAGTGATAACCCCTCAGTTACTTTAGTGAGGTCACTGCATCTTCCTACACTGAGGTCATCCTCACCTTCCAGTTTGTCTTTGTAGAACAGCCCTCTTTCTCTTTCTGATGCTTGACAATAAGTTCTAGTTTGTGTTCTAATGACTACTTCAGTGTGTTATAGTCTTAATAATTTAACTTATCAAAGGTTTTTGGATGATGCTTGAGATACCTGACTTTCTAAAGTACATATTTTATGTTATTTTTAGATAAAATAACATTCAGAGATGCTTTCACAAAGTTACAACTATAGATATAAGATGTAAAATATCTCAGTCAGAACTTAATTTTTACAAAGACAAGGTAGGTATAGAGAAACATTATCATCTCATTTTTTCAGTTAGAGAAATAAAGCAGAGACCCATTACATTATTTAAGTGGTGTCTGCCACAGACTGAATTCAAGCATCTTAAAGATCAGACCATTTTGACTATATGACCATCCTTCTTTTGGAAATATATTTGTGCATACCAGAATTATAGATTCATTTCTACAGACCATTTGTAGCCCTCTCTTTTTTTTTTTTTTTTCCAATCATCTCATACATGCACCAAATTCATTGCTACTATAAAATAACAATACCAGGGTTCAGTTACTGTACTAAAATACTGTAAATATTAGTCATTGTACAAAATTTTTCTTTTTCCTTTTCAATCTCAAAAATATTTTAACTCAGCTTTTTTTTAAGGCAGACAGACTGAAATATCAACCAGGAAAAGGACTCCAGAGATCTCATGATTCTGAATACCATGCTACAAAACAACATATCTTCATTTATAAAATTGTATCCTAAAGAAGTCATTAATTCAGTCTTCAGCAAAGAACTATATTTCTTGATTAACAAAACATCTGTATAACTTGTAGCAAATATAAAGAAAAAGTCAGTAGGCACTTGTTTCCTAAAAGACAATTGCCTTTCTTTATGTCAATGCTCAATAATTTGTAGACTTCTACTTTCTTCAGTCTCACTAAAGATTTTAAAGATTCTGTACTCTTTTATCATACTACTTTTCATCAAAATAATAAGAGTTCTAGAGCTTGAGTAAGGACTTTAATACTTTATTTTATTTTAAATATTTAAATACTATGTGACAGTTAATGATATAGAATTGGGGGTGTGTGCAATGACATTTATATTGCAAGAGGGGGATTTTCATACCCCTGTAGACTTGTGTAAGGAACACAACAGGTCCAATCATTTTTCACAGATAACACTGGTCCAGTCTCACTTCCATTCATATCCATTTATGTCCCTTTGTACTATTCTGCATGGCAAACTGACAAGAGTAAATAGAGATGACATTGTCTACACCATTTAAGAATTCAGGTGCATCAAATACATTTTAGAATTATATCTGTCATAGCTCTTTTAAATCAATGGCTTATAAGTAGATTGGATTATCACAGCAATATTTTGTTTGCTTCAAAATATTGACAAGCAACCCATATTATATTGCAATTTACTGTATCTTTGGTCATAGCAACTATTGCTCCTTACTTCACTATTTACACTATTCTTTACCATTGTCTTCCTATTCCATTTTTACAATTTCTTTGTGTACCTGATGTTTCTGTGTACAATAACACTATTCTAAAAATACAGCAAAATAAGTGTAATGTGGACTGCATACATTTAACTTTATTCTCTTCTTATTCTCTTATTCTCTTATTCTCTTATTGTTTCAATAATTCATCAATGTTGCATTAGTCATTGACTAAAATTCTATCTAGATTAGGCAAAAATTATTCCATGTTGGGCTGTTAACCCAGTGATTTAGGAAAGCAATCATTTACTAAATCCTAAATCTTTCAATTTTGTCTCCATTCTGCAGCATGCCTCAGAGATTTTGCAATTAATACCAGAGAGGTTGAAATAGGTTGAAATCAAATCATCCATAAGCACAATCTTGTTAACCTAACTTGCCCTCCTTATCTCTTCATACAAGTTTTCATTTCCGTTTCTTTTTCCTGTCCTTGGAGGTTCAGTGAACGGTATACCTGCCTTATTATCACTTTAATACTCCTATGTATAAGCTAGCTTATTTCCGGAAGATGGCAATTCATTTTTTCATGTGCTTCATTTTTCCTAACTTGTAAGAGTAAAATAAAACCTGAACAAAAACCATCTTTCTTTCTTGGGAAACTTTCTGACATAAAAGAATACTCTAAAGAGTATTAGGTGATTATATGTGTCCTGGTTTGAGTTAGAACTAATTCTGTTCAGTGATTTTACTTTTCAGCTTAGTTTCTTCTAACTAACTGCACTGTCTGAAGTTAACGGCAGATTTTTGCAGACAGCATCTGCTTCTAGCAGTGATAACACCTGATGTTTAGAATTACTACCAAGGACTAGTGTGCACACCAAGGTCACTGATAACTCTTGTGTACTCCATTGAGGGTTTCAGAAAATAAAAGGCTGTACCTGCGGAGAGAAGAGGACAGGACAGGTGGCCCTAAACTGACCAACAAGGTAGTCCACCCCCTATAGGACATATTCAGAATAAATCAATGGGATCTGGAGGGTCAAATTCTCTACTTCAATGGCTGGCATCCGAATAAGACTCTGCCCATTCTGCCTTCAATCCCAATGCATGTATTCCTGAATCCAGTTCATCTACTGCTGGGTCCATTCTGGGACTTCCCCAGTGTCTGCTCCACAGCATCAGTGGTGTCAGTGATGTAATTGCCATCAGAGCGTGTTGGGTTGGACACTGGTTTTGTTTACATTTGTATGCATTCAGTTTTTTAATTCTTATTTTCATATGTTCTATCTTTTATAATTGATCACTGTCTCCATTATTCCCTTTCTCTTCCCCTTTGAGGATGGAGAGAGGTTAACAAAGAATGTGCCTTATAGGCCTATTGGACTGTCCTGACCCAAAACTTTGACAATATGGGATATAGGTAGTTTGCCCTAGACAATATTGTCTCTAGAAACATATCTAAGAAATTTGTTCTAAATTTTCTGTGAAATATCTGTTTAGCTTTTAAATATGATTCAAATAGGTATCTTTATTTCATCTAGACAGTGATATTTGCCATTGTGCTAAATCTTCATGCTGTCACTCACTGTTTGGAATAAACATCCTGGCTGTTGTTTTAGGGAAGACAAAAGAATCTCTCATAAAACTACTCTCCAACTTGTCCACTGAGCAGAGGTCTAAACCCACAGAAGCTCACAATTATAACTCCCTTGAACATTCTCAAAATAAAAAAACCAAAAAACAAACCCTTTCATATACTTCTATTTTGCAAATTGGTTGTGATTTAGGACTTTTTTGTTGGGTTGGTTGGGTTTTTTCACCTGTGTGGATAAATAATACTTGCAAACAGAAAAGCCACTGTTAGAAAAAAATTTAGTTAAGTAGTATTTTGATGAAAATCGGTAGCCACTTTTGACCTCCATCATGATAAGATTCAGGGCAGGTACACAAAAAACTGATCCAGTTCAAATATTTTTTGTCACTATTCCATCAAAAAGCTACAGCCATTTCTATACCTTTGATTAGTACCTAAGCACTCATTTCTCTTTCCTTTCCAGCTCTGAGAAGAGAGTTTAGGTTCCAGTGAGAACCTTTCCAGATACAGCAAATGAAGCACAGCTCAAAACTGATTAAAGAAAGAACAGACTATAGAGAAAAGAGACTATGCCCATAGTCCTCTAGCTATCTTCTTTTATCCTTCTTCTGTACTATTTCCATTTCCCACTGTAGTTTATCTGAAGGCAGAACTTAGGCCCAAATTTCTTGCAGTAGAATCTATTCACATTTAATGTAAGACTTCTCCCTTTCTCCTCAGGTCTTTTTTCTCAAATTTAATCAAAATCAGTTTTTTAAAAAATGTTGTATCTTCTATCTTTTCACATGAATGCTCTGACTCTGGTGCTTTGCCCCAATCTAATACTGTTATTTTCATTGTCCATGTCTAACTTCCATGTACATGGTTTCTTTTCTTCTGTTCCTTCACTTTCTAGTCTGTTTTGCTTGTCCTTCTTGTTTTCTTTCCAGATGTCCTAGAAGTCACCAGGACAACTGTCAAAACTCCTCCCTGTGAAATCCCAAGTGTCTAATTTCCCTGCTAATTATTTGTTAATTTTTATTAACAATATTTTTAGCTGCCATAGAACTGAAAAAGTTACTAAGCAGTCATGCTTATGTCCTAAAACATTTATGTTATGTTGCCCTTTCATTAACTTTAATATGCAATTATAGTATTTTGTGTATTTAAAAGAAACAATGCACGGGTTTTTTTAATAGTATATGTTTAAAAAATGAAGTGAAGCTTATAAAACCATATATTCCTTTTACAAATAAGTTCCTTTAATATAGTACCTCCTAAGCCTTTACAGAATCACTAATTGCTCTATGAAAGCAATAAGAAATTAAGCAATAGGTTGTACATTCTAGAATGTAATGTTTATGTAATGTTCCATAATTACTTTTTAGGCATTTAATTTTTTAATTTGTGTACATATATGAAAAATTCTCTGCTGCAAACAAACTTTTCTTCCCATCTACAGAAGGCAGGCAAGGAAGACTGAGAAGTCTTCTGAGATTTCTGGTACAGTAATTTCAAAGATGTGTTTCTTCTGTCAGTAGACACCACCAATTTCTGAAACTGATGTTTCATCCATTACACCAACTCAATTTCTCAGATAATAGATAATTAGCTAGACTCTACTTCTGTATGATTATTTCTGTCTTCCAAGGAACCTCATACTGTAACGGACAAAATGTCATGAATAATGAGGAATTATGTTGGTGAAAGCTACATCACTAAACCTAAAAGTGTATTGTTCTTTGTCTTTGAAGAAGAAGGAAAGATATTTTTATGCATTAGTGGTCTCAGTTTTGTTTCATCTCTTCCTTGCAAGAGAATGTTAACACTATGTAGAAAATTAAAAACTGAAGATAAGGCTATATAAAACTTATATCTGATGAAGAAGCTGAAATAATAGGAGTGATGCCATTTTAAAAATCCTCAGAGAAAGTTTGTCATTTAATCATGCATGAAGATTTTTTTACCTCTGAAATGTCATGTTATAAAGTTATAATTATATTAGATGACTCACATTTATGCAATTACCTTGGGATATTGCATTATATTTCCAAGGATATATTTTTACTAAGTGCTGCCTATTGAGTTTATTCACATTATCTCATAGATACAGATGAGGCTCTTTTATTGTCTGTTTTATGTGAGACACTTAAAGTACAGAAATTCACCACGTGCTGCATGGTATCTACACTGCACAGCATCCCCTGAATCACTACACATTCTACACACAGAACAGAAAAGGTGGAATATTCTCTCATTTTCTTCTGAACTAACAACCAACAGGAATATATTTGTGTTCAAAGAAGTTTCCATGGAGCTTGGTACTACTGAGCAAGCAGCAAATGAAGACAAGCCAATGGTAATTATTAGAATTTCACTCTGTTGAGGTCTTGTCACCATGTGGAACATGAGTTTTACTTGGAACTGCTTGTAAGCTTGAAGACTCAGGGGGAAGTCAGCAAGAGAGATTTATTACTGGATATATGTGCCATTGGAAACTCCTCTTGACTTTCACTTCATTCCTTGACAATTTTAGTTCATTTTGATGCACTTCAGCACCTGAAGAGCTATAGATGTTCTGTAAGAGAGTTCTTGCGGGATATACAGATACTGAGATTCCCATCTTATAATACAGGTCCTAGGACTATTTAGCACAGTTTCCAAGTCCACAAAGGGCTTCAAAGGAAATAAGAAAAATTATTTTCTGCCTATATTTTAATAACTGACCCACTTTTGCTAGGATACTTGCTATTTTACAGAAGCAAAGGTAAACCCAGAGGATGATTCATGCAGAGGTAAATTCTTAAATTAAATATACCAAAATTATAGATGATTCATTGCTGGACAGTATCTCAGGATAATCCATACATGAATCTGGACAATTTCAAAGTAACTATTATGAGGATGCTGCCCAGCCAGTTGTTCCCTTTGGTTTGAGTTAGCAGGAATCAGGGCAGCCATGTAACACTAGATGAATCCTCAGCCCTGGGCATCAGACACCTTTGTGGTGATGCGAACAGGCCAAGGCTGGGCCAAGCTGTGGACCCACAGGTGATCATATCTCAGAGGGGCACATGGCCAGGCAGCACAGGGCTGTGAGTAGATGGAGATTGGCCCTGCTGCAGTGTTTCTGGGGCAGGGACTGATGGCCCTGGGGAGGGGAAATGGGGCCCTGCTCTGTGGGCAGGTTTGGGGAACCCTGGCGGGGTGAACAGAGGTGGTGAGGGCTATGAGTGCCTTCAGGACCCTGACACTACTGTGGACCCATTTTACCAAAGTGAATAATTTTTCAGTGTTCAGATACATTGTTAAGTAAACCATCACTAATGTATTGACAGAATTACCTAACTAATAATGCATACTAGCAGAATAAGGGTTGTGTCAATGAAGCAGCAAGACACTTGATGGTGGGCCAAGTGATGACAGAGAAAAACTGAAACTCAGCTGGTGCAGTCCTTCTTTTACACCCCAAAGAGAAGTGTAGTCATTGCTCACGAGTGCCAAAAAGGCAGGTAGACAAAAAAATTATTTACTGCAGCTCACAGGATTAATGTAAATTGTGAGGAGAGCATGTATATGGTAATGTCTCAAAGTAAACTAATTATATTGTTAAAGACTCACTCCAATATCTTCCCCTCACACTGTAAATATGCAGGCTACTGTATATGCCTGCCTTCTCCTGTCTTTCTCTTCGCACTTTTTCCTCATATATTCAACCTGCAAACACCTTTTAACATACTATACCAAAATTAAGACCCTAAGCATGTGGCAAACACAAGCTAGAACCCTGAAGTACTAGCATACCCTAGAGACTACTCCAAAACTGCAAAGGATTTGGTCAGTTTCTGAAATTTTGTTTTCACAAAGATTCCCGCATTCACAGATGTTTGGATTTTGGTTTGGGGGTTTTGTTTTGGTTTGGTTTTTTTTAGAAGCATTGTCCCATGTCCCATTTAATGATTAACAATTAAAATTTTTATTTCAGCGGAAAGGAGAATTAAGAAGTACTCTGATGCCACAGCTGAGATACTCAATAATGTATGAGTGTTTTGTAGTCTAATGCTTCTAACTTGACTCTCGTAATGGCTTCAGGCTTTGAATTCTTTTTTCTTCATGTCTTATAAAATGGAGAACATCCTTTGTTGAGTACTTTCTTTGCCAAGCAATGCTTTCAGATGGTGCTCAGTACAAGCATGCTGTCTCTTTTAGTGATTATATCCTTCAAGGAAAAAAAAAATGATTGCATATTTGGAAAATAGTATTTATTTTTATTTTTCATGTTTCTGTATTTCTCATTCCTTGGATTCCAGACAAATAAACAAAAATACTTTATATGCCGCAAAGTATCCTCAGACTTGTTTCCGTCTGGATATAAAAAGCAATGAAACTCTTTTTTGCTCTTTTGTATTAAGGTGTTTTAATCATGAATCTTTTTTTTTTTCTTGAATTTTTCCTTCCTAATTTGAAAACAATTGTGCATACTGAGGCCCATTCCATATTATCCCAGGGCCCATGAACAGGTGGATGATAGTTTTAGAGGTAACCAGCAGTGCCAATTACGAAACTACAGTGTCCAGTGAAGCATGCAGTTTACATCTCAGCAAGCTGAGTTACTGAATACTCAGTAAGTATAACAACAAAAACTCATTTTGAAGCCACTGAACTTTTTTCTTCTGTTTCTTGATCACAGATTTTCCAAATGGCAAACAAGGATTTTAGTGTTTTTCCTATTGACTTTAATGGGCATCACATAGGTAAAACTCATTGAAGAGTTAAAAACATAGCTATTGCTGAAAAGTTATTGTATGGCAAACAGTATTGTATGTTGACCTGAGCCAACAAACAACAAATATAATTACAGTGAAAAAAAAAAAAAAAAAAATTTTGTAAAACATTTTCATACAGTGAAAAATACTATTCCGATGACTACAGAAGAACTATGACAAATTATAGGATCTGACCCATATGTGTCCAGAGACCCCTCTTATTCACTAAAATTATGTATTTGTAAATGTTTAATGGATTTATTCCATAGCTGTATTTCTTAACTTTTTAAAGTTAAGTTCACTAATTTTATGAATAATAAGACATGTGTATAAATGACTTCTCTATTAATGTCTGGTTTCTTTTTTTTATTGAGTTTAGGATTATAATTTATGAAATAGGCAATGTTAAGAAGCATAGTAAGTAAATACCTGAACATTTAGTCCTGTTAATGGTACATGCAGCACTGTTACTTTTATATATGAAATCTTATAACTTTATAAATATACATTGATAAAATTTGCATCCACCTAAAGAATTTATATCAGTTCTTATATTTTATGCTTCTTTGGGTTATTGTAGATTGTTTTGCTTTTATAAGTTTTTTTCTCCATTTTTGCCTAACGAACTTATAGACATGAAATATTACAAAATATTCTTTTATGTTTTTCAGAACATAAAAATTTGTGGAGTGCAAAACTGTGGGGAAATGTGTATGTTAAATAGCAAAACTACGGTGCATGTTAAAGATATTTTTAAAGATATATTAAAGCCCAGGCAAGTGTTCCTAATCCTTTTGATCAGATCTGCACTTACATGAATTGGCAAATCCTTAGAGCCTAAAAGTTGAGAAGTTTTGACAGACCTGTCTGTGTAACTATATTGTCTTTTTAGGTAGATTAAGCTCAGACCAAGTTCATGCTACCTACAATTCTTTATTTTCTTTTATCAGGAAACATCAAGGTCTGCGTAGGAAGGATTTAGATGGTTTCGGTCTCCCAACACTGGCTATGTTACACTGTCACAAGGACAATTGGCACAGACAGGCTGCCAAATCAGAAAGGGAGAAGTGAGACAGATCTACAGTATATGGGGAAAATCTGTAATAATATAATTAAAGCAACCATGAATTGGCTGGTCAAATGTATCTACTTTGGGGTGGGATTAATTGCTCTCTAAAGTCCACTGGATGTACTGATAAGCTAAAACCATCCAGGACATGACAAGCTCAGAAAAATTCTGAGACCCTGCAGAGTTAGGTCAGTGCAAAGTCTACAGCCTTATACTACAAATGGCAAAAGCATATTTGCTGAAATGTACGACTATTTATATCCTCCACTAAAAAAAAAGGCATTAAATCTATGATATTAGCAGTGACCAATCAGCAAGAACATTTGAGATATGATTTTTTTATTTTTTTTATTTTTTTTAAACTATGTGTTATTAATCCAAGTTGCTTTGAAAACATGATGAATGCTGGAGACTTCAAATGTTGGGTGGCAATTTAAAATCAGGTCACTTTAATAACTTCACAGTGAACACACAACCTGATGTATCCACCATCAGAATTCAATGCTGATAGTCTTTTTTGTCATTTTAAAAATTCTTTCTTTTATGGTAGTCTTCCCAGAACTCAATTTTTTTTTTTTTTTTTTTTTTTTTAGTGTGACATGCTGAAGATTACATCTTTACAGGATAATTCATAATAGCCGTATTATTTTTAATTAGCATTTCTTTGGACCCTTTCTACTGTGAGGATTTATACACATTTCATAGTGATGTCTAATATAGCTATTATTAGTATAGAACAGATTGCTATACATTTATAGTTTCCTTTCTTAAAAATATTATTTGTTTCATATCCACTTCAGCTTTGTTTTCACAGTATTACCCAGTAACATACACTGCTGAATCTTTTCAAAGATTATTATTCTTGACTGGTTTTGTTACGATTTCAATAACCATCCTTCCAGATCAAAAGGTGTTTTAACTATACCAGGAAATTAAACATATCACTTAATCCAGTAATGAGTCCTATAGATACCAACATTAAACTCTTCTATCATAACAATTTGAGATTTTAAATAGACCAGACTCTAAACATATTCTAGTATATTTTTAAACTCCTTTCATGTGCTCACTGAGAGGAAGAATTAGAAACACTTTAGCCAGAGGTTTGTTAGGTACATACTGTTGATATATTTGGGAAGAAAATTAGTATTTCCTAAAGCTTATATTCATTATTCTCTTGATAGGAAATACATGAGCTGAAGAGGGTTTTGTTTGCCTTTCTATTTAAGAAAACATATGGCAAAACATATCTGTTACATCCTCTCATCTTGAAGTTTTGCAGTTCGTTGTTCCCTCCTCTTTGCTTTTCATTGTCCTTTCTAACTGGCAGATACTGTAAATGTTTTGGTGTGTATTTTTCAGAACTATTTGGTTATTGGAGAGATGTAATTATCACTTGTTACTTCAGTGGAGGACTCGCAGGTGTAGATTTTTTAAATGTTGTTTTTAATGTGCAACACCTACAATTAATTTCCAAGAGTTGTTATATATGTGATTATTAATACTAAATGATCCTGTTGTGTTTTCCTATGGTTATGTCTTACATACTTACTTTTAATTCAGTTTTAATGTAGGTTTAGATTATGTACTCTAACTTTCTGATAGAATAATGGTAAAGTACACATTTTCACCATAAGAAAATAAGAGTTGAACACAATATATATTTTCATGATATATATATTATATAGCTATACAACATACACAGGGAGAGGAAGAGGGAAAGAAGGGGAGAGAGAGGCAACTGCAGACCTTATATCAAGAAGGTTATGCAGGCTTCTTCAACAGAATGCTTTCAACAGAATGATTTCAAATGACACTGGTATAGCTGCTTTTTTTCCCACTTTATCTTTTTTTAATAAGTTGCTGTAATTACATCTTTATTTTTTAACAAGAGGTATTTTTTCATAATCTTTTAAGAATATTTAGATCATCATAAACCCATATGTTCTAGGTAACACCCTTTAATTTATTAAGCTATGAGAAAGCAGCTGGCTAGTGTGAATGATATTTTCTGTTATGCACCAGATTTGCAAGCTCTCATGTATTTATTTCAAAGTTGTATTTAGAGATGTTATTATTACAGATCAAAAAACTTCACTATGGGTAGAAAATATTTAATGTTTCAGTTTTCTGCAACTTGCTCTAAAACCTTCACTAACGCTGCATCTTCTCCTTTGACTTCCTGTTCACAGAAAGACTGTCTTCCTGATAATGAGCATAGATTAATTAAAGTAATGGACTAAGACTGACTTTTGGTAACAGCTGTGAGAAACTAAATTGTGCTGTGCACAGTGCAATGTACATAAACAGGAGACTCAAGGTGTCACTGGTCTTAATTAGCACATAAAAAATTTATGTATTTGTGGTGGCTAAGCAGCCTATTTGTTTTACTCTCCTTAAACTAACCTAAAAGCTTTTATTGTTTGCATCTTTCTCTTATCCTTTGAAGCTTCTTAAATATATGTCTCTGGTGTTATCTTCCACCAGTTACACTGTATTTAATTTCTTAATAAAATGTCTTAAATTTTTGGATTTCAAGTGAGCTACCTGTTTTCTTTCATACAAAATTGCCAGATGAATCTTTACTGAGAATTAATAATTCCTTTCAGTAGTGACTAACAAAAGATACTCTTCCATCCTTTTGTAGTAGTGATACATCATCACATTTTGGCACTCTCCTGGAATGTTATTAATATTTGCGGTTTTGGTATTGATACTATAAGGATAAAAAAAAAAAAAAAAAAAAAAGCAAATACAGAATGTGAACATCTTCTGAAGTATATGTATAAATACTACTAAAAAAAAAAAATTACCATCCTCTCCTCCCAGAACACTGCCTAGTATGATGACTCCTCAAACAGTCAACCCATATCAGCCACTTTCAGAATGAATTTCATTTATCTATAAAGCCTGGGATATCTCATATAGTATGTCCATCCTCATAACGATGACTTGCACTTACAACGGTTTTCTGTAGAAACTGCCAGTATGGTGATACTGGGGAAGATTAAAAAAAAAAATGTGGTACAACACTTTCTCAACAACAGGACCAAATCTTCATCTCAGCAGACTAAAATAAACCTAAACTTAACACTCTTTCAATTAAAATATAAGCTTCTCCAAATATCACTGAAGATGACACTGAAGAATAGAAGAAGAGTTAAAATAGAAAATGAGAGAAAAAAAAAAGATAAGATGTGGTTTAAAACACCATAAATAAAAATATATTCCTATCTCTAACTGATTTAAAAGCAGTAGTGACAAAAAACTGGATCACTAGCTGATTGTTAGAGCAGTTAGTATTTCCTCAGTGGCACTTAGATGCTGCAGTGACACATGCTATTATAAGAACTAGATACTAGAAAGCTAGCTAGAAGAAATTAGAATAACGTATGAACTGACTTCAATGGCAGCAGGATTAGGTTTGAGTCAGTAGGTGTCTGATTAGATTTTTTTTAAGAGATGGCTGTTTAAAATTCAAGTTTTAATTTATGTTAATTGCCTTCTTGTACTATTTTGTTATTTAAAGATGACTGAATAAGGTTAGCACATTTAAATTCAGTATTAAGGGCCAGTTCATGGTCATTTTGCAGAAAGCAAGCAAAATCAAGTTTAGATTTTGATTCCAAACAAAATGCAGCATTAGAGGCAAGATATTGAGAAAGAAATCTATTGCACCTAATTTGACAGCAAGGCAATCCAGGCCACCTATAGTGACTTTCTAAGTTTTCAGTAAAGTTAATCTAGAAATATATGCATTTTGTAGATCTACAAACTGAAATCCAGGACATCTTAGTAAGCTGCTTACCTCTTTTCACTGTACACATATAAAGAGGATGACTTAGTCTAATCTATTTTAACGTAGGTTAGATGTCTTTCAGATGGTTGCAAGGCTAGACAGACATAGACACTAATGTTCCTGTGCAGGTGGGATTTCATGGACTGATTCCTTCTTTTGCTTTAAAGTTCAGTGGCTATGACACTAACCTAAAATGGGGAAAAAGACAAAAAAAAAAAGACAAAAAAAAAAAAAAAAAAATTGGTGGAGTATAATTATTTTAAAATCATCACTATTTGATATCCTTAAAGCCTGATCTCTGCAAACTCTATAAAACAAAAGCAATCTACTGTTTTGGTTACAACTGTACTTTTGAGGAAGTCATGTTGAAAGTTCAAGCAGTAATAATCCAAAGTACTCAGACAATATTAGCTTAATTCCTGAGCACATTTTTGCTCCTGTCAAGAAGGGCTCACAGAAACATGGCCAAGCTCTGATCAGGGGATATCACCTGCAAGGGAAAATTTTCAAGGGGAAGTATGACTGGAACAGGGTATGGCTTCCTTAGTACAACACACTCTTACAAAGCTATTTCAGTAGGCTTTGCTTGCAGCACATAATTTCAGTTTTATACCATTAAAATACCCCTCTGTTGAACTACATTATTCTAAACATTTTACATGAAAAAACATGCACGAAATCATGTTTTGTGGATGTGTGGGCTTCATCTGATAGCCAAAGAAGACCCAGACTGAATCAAGTAAGTGCTAATGCATCCGGTTTCTCTTAGCTCTGTGACAAAATCCTCTAAGCATTGTTGATGAAAGCCAGTCATTTTCACATGAGCTCTGAGACAAGGAATTTGTCCCAGAATTTTTTTTATTTTCGAGTACAGATATATAGCCTTTTTCTCTGGTTTCAGTCAGGAGTTAGTATCAGTAGTATCCATTAACTCCATTTCCATATTTAATGGAAGTATGCTTGTCAATTCATATGGTCCCACAGAATTCTGAATACAGAGAGGTTTTATACTGAAAATAGTTCATTGCTTCTCCAAACAGGAAAGTGAAGTGAAGCTTAAGATGTGACAGTTTGTGTACCAAAGGGCTCTTAGAATTTCTTATATGGTTAGGACAGTACACAATCTGAGGTGATAACAAAGGTACTAAATAAGTAAAAGATGGTTTTGTGGGGTTTTTTGGAAAAAAAAAAAAAACAAACAAACAAACAAAAAAAACCCCCAAAAACAAAAAAAACAAACCCAAAAAAAAAGAAGAGGAGGATATCAATAGAATGTCAAGAAAGGGATGCAGTACAGAAGGAAAACAAATTTACCATAAGACTGTAATTGCAATCCAGGGGAATCTGCAAAATGGATTTTAGTAAGCATTCACAATCCATCAGTTGTTTATTTCTATCATAACTGCCACTTGTCTGTACATCATATGTTTTTGATCTTGTAATAAATATTTTAATTTCTTTTAACATGTATCGAGATAAGAATTACTTCAGTCATAACAAAGTAGTGGTCCACCGTTCTAAAGTTTTGGAATTGGAATGAATCTAAGCTATTCATGCATGACCTAGAATTTCCATAATTTTTGAAGAGAGTAGGAGGATGTTTCTCAATTTAAGCTA
This sequence comes from Todiramphus chloris collaris, assembly GCA_025345505.1. Classification (NCBI taxonomy): domain Eukaryota; kingdom Metazoa; phylum Chordata; class Aves; order Coraciiformes; family Alcedinidae; genus Todiramphus; species Todiramphus chloris. Next base: position 32,882,622 of record JANVCC010000021.1, on the reverse strand, counting down.
TATGGATTGTGAGCTGGTGTGATTTGAATCATTAATTATTCCAGTGTCTGATGGTAATGATTTGATTAAAGCCAGGGAGCATGCCTGACATCTGACAGCCATAAATATGGGTATGGCAGATAACAAATTGGAGGTTTTAGATACTGACCAGTCCACAAAGCATCTCAGTGCTGGCATTAAGGATGTCAATATCACCAAAGAGTGAACAAAGGAATCTAAAAATCTTTGTGCTTTAACCTTAAAATGTGTTAAATATTTCAATGAAAATGTGTGCAGATTAATTTTAATATTAATAAAATAACTGTTGTGAATTTACATTTTTTTTTTCATAATTGTAATAGTACATGCACTATTCTGGTAATGTAACATCGATTTCAGTAGGTTCCATGTACAAAACACATTACTCTTAATCTGCATTGACATTTTACAAGCAAACTACTCCAAAAGAATGGTTAATATGGATTATGTCAATGCCTACTGCATTTAACTCAACAAAGTAATCCAAATCTTCAGTATTCATCTTAAAATGCATTCACAGTTTATGGATTTGAGATATTTATTCTAGCGGCACAGAATGCCAAGTTGGGTACTGTGAGTGTATAAACAGGACGGCACTGTAAATAAGCAACAAATTGTCAAGACTGAGTTTCAATTATAAGAATACAGCTGATGTGCAAAATAGCAAGAGAGTTTTGCAAAAGGAATTGGTGCTCTGTAACCAGAAATGAAACTATGTATCATAAAACAAGTTCTGTCACTTACATATGTCTGCTATGTACAAAATACTTCAGGAACACTAAGCTTTCTGACATATCTTTTTCTATCTCCCACATGCTATCTACTCTTCATTTTTATTGCATTGTAATACATTTATTAGTTCAATATTATAAATGTTCCAGTTGGAATTGTCTTGATGTTAGGGAATTGTTAGGCTATTTGAAAACTCTCCAGAGAAGGAGATTCAACAAACTCTCAGGCTGCCCAGAGAGATCACAGAGTCTCCTTCTCTGCAGACTTTCAAAACTCACCTGGACACGTTCCTGTGCAACCTGATTCAGGTGAACCTGCATTGGCAGGGGGGCTGGACTAGATGATCTCCAGAGGTCACTTCCAACCCCTACCATTCTGTGATTCTGTGATTCTATGGGCAGATGAGACCCCTAATCTGGTAATCTTCACTAGAAATTATCACGAGACAGAAAGTATGGAAGCTTCCATCTTCCAGTATCATTCCATGCTAGGCCATTCCATAGGAACCACTGTTAAAAGGTAGTGACTGAGGCATCCTACACATTGTCATTGCAAGAAAAGCTAAGCTAAGGCTTATGATTTTTTTTCCCTTGCACCCACCTTTTTTACTACTATGATTAGAAATTCTGATGATAGAAGGAAAAATTAGCTTCATGACTGCAGGTTAGAAAGCGAGACTGCATCTCCAACATACTTAATATGGAGGTCTGTGGTGGTCAAAACTTTTAGTGTGACTTGAAACCTACACTACCTCCTTGAAATCAAAACTGTACAGAAGTTTGCCTTGTGCCTTGTACCTTTGCCATGTACATACATGGCTGTAGCAGAACACAAATAAAATATGATTCAGAAGTGAATTTTCAGTTAACTGGAAGGAGCATGAGATCAAAGCTTTATAAATGCAAATAGCTAAATAAATAACCACAAATATTTAGCTTTTTAAAGAAAGACACTAGATCTTAAAAATATTTCTCTAGTAAATTATTTTTGCATTGTAAGTCATGAAGATTTCGGAATGGTGAGACATATGGTATCAATGATTTAAGTAGTTATCATAATACCCAATTTGGAGAGTAACAGGTTTGTTGAAAGTGGCTCAGGATCTTTTATTTCCCCACAAAGAAGAAAGCACTGGCTTTGCAACCATCCACAGCATCCCCGTGTTAGTTTTCACATCTCCATTATGTCAGCAACAAAATATAGTACAAAAAATCTTGGAAAAAAGCATTCTTGGTTCCAGACTGCAATAAACTATTTTCCTAAGAGAAATAATGCAAAAAAAAAAAAAAAAAAAGAAAAAAATAAAAAAAAAAGTAGCTTTGTGACTCACTCTTAGAAGTCCGGTGGCTTATAGTGTGATATATGGATTGTATTAAGAAGCTCAGATGCATTTGGTTTTACAGTGTCACCTGTCTAAATTGTAGACAAATATGTTTATAAACAGGATTATTGTCTCAATATATCATGCAATAGTTTGAGATTTTTACCCATTCGGGATCAGTCTAACAGCTATTTCTTATATTAAGATTACTGCAGTCCTTCCCCTCACAAGTTTTTTTTTTATTTAATGGGATAACATGTATTTTGGAAAAATGAGAAATTTCTCCTTGCAGCACAACTTCTTTTATAACTAAAGAAAGGAAAACAAAAGAATAGGAAACAAAATGGCAATCCTGATAACATTCAGGTTTTTATTTCTGTAGGCACTGAACTCTTGGTTTATCAGTTTCGTAGAATATGTGAAGAGAGAACAGTCATCATTAAGAATGACTTTCTGCTTGTCTTGGACTCCTGGGGTTGTACAAATAAGGTCCCAATCGGCTAAATTTTCATGCTCTGAGTATAATTTTGAGCAGGTATTGAGCCAACAATCTATTCCGGATAGCCTGTAGTTTTGGCACAGGGCTTTAAATAACTACAGAATTGACATGTATACCTTACATGTATTATAAAAAAACCAGAGATTCTCATATAGGAAAATCAATGACCATTACATTTAAGTAGGTACATAGCAGAGTTATCTACATACTGTATTTTCACAGACAGATTATTCTGCTGTTCTAAGATGGCTGGCAACACGGATATAGGAAAGCATAAATAACAGTGATCACAGTAAACTACAGCACTCACCAGCTGCATCAGAATCACAGAAGTTTATAACAAACACAACTGAACTTTCTGGGTCTCATATATAATTCCCCCACATTACCAACATTTTGTAACTAATTTATGAGATTTGAATAATGAATGTCCTAATTGTATAACTACCTGCTATTATTACCCAAACTGTCCCAGTCTGTTCGCCTAAATATGCCTGTCAAAGCACATATCATAATTGCTACATAAAATTCATCATATTTTACTGTAAATTTTACTATTTCAAAGATCACACTAACAAATCCAATGTCATTACAGAGATTAGACTCTTAGGCACTCGCAAAAACTGCCAACCAAATTTTGATAAAGGATATAAAATGCTTTTGGGAGAGAAAGAAAAAAAAAAAAAAAAAAAACTTATTTTCTTTAAAATATATAAAAAGCCTAGCATCATTTACCTAGAAACACATAAATATTCTTAACTGTCAAGTAACGAAAAGATTGTTCTAAAGGTTTTCTTGAAAATTAGGAAGATATATATTATTTTCTGCTACCAATGATTTTCCAGTACTTTTCCATAGTATGGATTTGTAATGGGGAATTAAATTCAAACCTTGGAGAAAGTTCACCTATTCATTGATTATCAGGTCAGAAAGGATCATAAGACTATCTAGTCTAAACTTCTGTACAATATAAGATTTCATGCAGTTGTACTTGATTTGAATGTCATAACTTGTGCTTGTTTATTTTACAGTGTTGTTTCAGAAGTTTGTCTTGTAAGATGCAGTTACATATCACATCTAAGAATAAAAAGGCTTTATTAGAAGTTGTACTCTCAAAGACTTTCAAACAGCTTCTTGAAGTGTCCATCTCAATAAATGAAAAATCCCTGAATCTTTTTGACTTTTTATGCAACAGTTCAATGTTAGAGACAGAAAATACCAGTTCTTACTAAGGATTCTAGAAGAAATTGCACAGCACTGTACTAACTAGACTTAGATAAACAAAAAAATACTGTATTTCTACATACACTGCTAATAAATTTATTGCTTAAAAACATGTGTTTTTGCAGTTTCTGTCCACAGGTGTTTTTATTTCAGTGCATGTAGCTGTATCCGTATTTCATTTGAGCAAGCTAATCCAGCTGTAGTTTAAACACATAGATCTTTAAATGTATATTTCAAGTATCTTGATCAGTCCTAGTCATATATGGATTTATCAGATAAACTGTGCCATATTTGAGAAGTCATAACACAGTTTTAAGAACAAGCATAAGACTTTCTTTAAATTGAGATCACAACATGTTATCTTTTTAGAGTTTCTGGTTTTGAGGAAAATGCATTAATAAAAAACCCAACAGTCTGTAAGTCAGATATAAAAGAGTAAATTCTACTCCATTTTTAACAATATGGATTTATACTAAGAGAAATAACTGAAATAAAAATTTCCAGAACAATAGTGGAAAGATATAAAATAAAATTATAGTTTATTTTCTTTAGCTTAAACTCCTTGATTTATTTATGATTTGGGATTAGGTCCAAAGTTGACAGAAGTCACTCTTCAGCTTCTGTTTACACAAAGGTAAAAATCAAAGTGCTAATATCCATAATAATAAAATTTAAATCCAGGATGTTTATAGATTCAGGACAAGAGAAATTCTTTTTATGTGTCTCGACATTGTGGTTCAGCTGTCGTGACAACAGTTTCTAAAAACCTGGAACATTTCAACTCTATCTTTGATTTAGCCTTGAATGTAAGCTCTTATTTGAACAAAACCTGGATCCTAACATCATCTTATTGATCCATCTTTTCACATGTCTGACTTCAGTTCAGCTTTATGTTGTAACCACATTTGTTTAAAATTCCCACAGCTTTTAAATAAACATTTAGTAATGATACTGACTTTGATAAAGCATGAATCATCTGTCTGTGTTATTTTGGCCATACCAGTAATATCTTTTCATCTCTTCAGCAGAACAATAATAGCATATTATTATTATTATTACTATTATTAAAGCACACACAGTTAGTAACTTTGTGTGTCACATAAACTTTGCAATATAGCATGGTTACTCTGAATAAGGTAAGAGTTTATGTATTAATTAAGCTCTTCAGAAAGGATAGACAGGGAAGGACAGGCAGTAGGGTAGTGTCCTGGTTTGAGTGAAAACAGAACTAATTCTGTTCAGTAATTTTACTTTTCAGCTCAGTTCTTCTAACTAACTGCACTTTCCAAAGTTAGAAGCCTGTTCTCACAGACAGTGTCTGCTTCTAGTGGTGATAACACCTCATGTTTAGAGTTACTACCAAGGATTGGTATGCAGACCAAGGCCACTGCTGGATCTTGTGTACCACATTGGGGAGTGCAGAAAGTGAAAGGCCTCACCTTCAGGGAGGAGTGGACAGGACAGGTGACCCTAACTGACCACCGAGGTATTCCATCCTATATACATCATATTCAGTTTAGAGCTGAGGGGTCCAAAGGGTCCCTGGGCTCTTCTCCCCTCTTGGACTGCTTTGCCAGCTTTGCTTGGCTGGGCTCGTGTCCTTTTTTGGTTCCTTCCTCAGAGCACCCAAGGAGGACTTTGTCCATTCTGTCTTCGATCCCGGTCTGTGTGTTCCTGAACCCAGTACCAGAATCCAGCTCCTGAACACAGCTCCCGTCTGCTGCGGGGCCCAGTCTGGGACTCCCCTGGTGCCTGCTCCACAGCATCAGTGGTGATGGTGATGTAATTACCATCAGGGGGGTTGGGTTCGATACTGGTTTTGTATATATTTGTATATATTCCATTTTTATAATTATTAATTTCATTTTCACTGAAGCTGTTCTAGTTTCCTTTTCTAATCGCTAAGTCTCTTTCCCTTATTCCCTTTCTCTTCCCCTTTGGGGGGGGGGGGTTAACAGAGAGTGTCTGTTATAGGTCTAAGGGGCTGCCCTGACCCTAAGCCATGACAGGTGGCTCTATATGTTAGGGAATGTTTTGATTGTATAGAGCTTGATGATGGTGATGGTAAGGTTGTTTATGAGTAAGGTTGAGGAAAAGGTGAAGAAGGCAGGTATCATGTTGGATATCTGTTATAAACCACCCAACCAGGATGAGGAGGCAAGACAAAGCATTCTAAAAGCAGCTGGCAGAGGGGTCAAGACAAAGCATTCTACAAGCAGCTGGCAGAGGTCTCACAATCGCTAGCCCTTGTTCTGGTGGAGGACTTCAACCTACTGGACATCTGCTAGAAATAAAATAGCAGAGAGGAGACTGTTCAGGAGGTTCCTTGAGCATGTGGAAGAGAACTTTCTGACACAGCTGGTAAGTGAGCCCACCAAAGGAGGTGCCTTGCTAGATCTGATGTTCACAAGCAGGGAAGGACTGCTGGAAGATGTGGTGGTCAGAGGCCATCTTGGGCTAAGCAACCACAAAATGATGAAGTTCTCAATATTTAGTGAAGTAAGGAGGGGGATAAGCAAAACGTCCACCATGGACTTCCAGAGGGCAGACTCAGCCTGTTCAGGACATTGGTTGAGGTATACCATTTGGAGACAGTCCTGAAGGACAAAGGGGCCCAGGAAGGCTGAACAATACTCAAGAAGGAAATCTTAAAAGTGCAGGAGTAAGCTGTTCACATGAACTGAAAGAAGAAATGGCAGGGGAGAGGGCAGCCTGGCTGGACAGGGAGCTTTTGCTGGGACTCAGGAAAAAATGAGACTTTACCTCCTTTGGAAGAAGGGGCAAGCATCTCTGGATGAGTACAGGAATCTCGTTAGGTCATGCAGAGAAAAAATTAGAAAGGCAAAATCCCAGATATTGCTCAATCTAGCCACTGTCATAAGTGACAACAAAAGGAGTTTTTACAAATACCTTAACAATTAAAAGACAGCCAGGGAAGATCTCCATCCTTTATTGGATGTGAAAGCTGGGAACATTACAAGCAAGAATGAGGAAAAGGCTGAGATACTTAATGCCACCTTTGTCTCCATCTTTATTAGTCACTCTAACTACCTCCAGGGTATTTAGCCTCCTGAGCTGGAAGATAGGGATGGAGAGCAGAACAACACCCCCATAATCCAGGAGGAAGCAGTTAATGACCTGCTACAACACCTGGACATTCACAAGTCCATGGGGATGGATGGGACCCACCCTAGAGTATCAAGGGAGCTGCCAGAGGAGCTTGCCAAACCTCTCTCTATCACTTATCATCAGTCTTGGCTAAAAGGGGAGGTCCCAGATGACTGGAGGATTGCCAATGTGATGAAAGTTCTATTAAAACCTCAACATAGTCTATTGAAACAACACTCTTACAGAATAATGTGGAAAGTTTCATTAATGATCTGATCATCTCAAGAGGGAACAAGTGAGTGAAAGTTTTTTGCTATACTGTTTTCACACTACTCATCAGCATTCTGGTAATTGCGCACTAGTTCAAAATGTCTTCTTCTGGCTTTCCTATTCAATAGGGACTGCTTTTCAAATAACATCTAGAAAACAGGTAAGCTACTTAAAACTGTAAAATGAAGATTTCCATGACATTCTGAAGCAGACACTGAAAAAGAATTCAGGAAACAGGTTATGGAGAATGGCCTTCATGTGCTTTAGGTGGCATACAATTCTCTGAAGACTGGGTATCTGAAGTCTTGTAAGTCTGTTTTGCTAGTTCTTATCTAGAGTAGATTATCAGTAATATTTTTTTCAGTAATAAAATGACTCAAATAAAAATTGAGGTCTTAACTTAAAGAACACCAGGTTGTTCAGTGTACTGCATCTTAAAAGATTTGTATTTAGTTGAGTAGAGCTGAAACAATAGATAAGATTTGAATTCTAAGATCTTGGTGCCTTTTAAAATTTAAACAATAATGATTAACAGGTAGAATTTAGTCAGATTAGAAATTATGTTTTCAGAAGCCTATATTCATCTGCTAAGTCAAAGGAAAAAAAAGTTGGATTCAAGGAAAAAACTAAGGGTCCTAAGAACTGCTGTGTCCCAGTTACAGAACTGACATTCACCCATTGCACCAGAGATGTACTTTTCCAGATATTGGAAAGAATGTCTGCAGATACTGCAGTAGACAGTAAAAAATCTGTGGGAACATTCCATGTCTTTTTGTTACAATTGAGGATGCGTGGGTGAAAGTAATATGGTTACATTCCATATATGTATACTTGTAAATTTACTGGAAGAAAGTTTAAAGAAGATTATCTGTGACTGAAATTTCAAAGGTGCAAAGACTACAGAAAAAGTAAGTGACTCTTTCCTGTGTGAACTTTCTCAGTCATCTGACATCTGAAAACTAACCTAACCAGATGGAGATGCAAATTCTGATAGAATTAACAAACACATGCAAAAGTTTCTACACTGCACAGTTGTCCTGGCTCAGTGACTGCACATGTACACTTTTTGCAGTTTCATTTTTTCTCAGTTGACTTTATAACTTTAATTTTATGATTAATGTACTTTAAAATGATGCTAAAGTAAATATTAGTACTATATAAAGGAAAATGATGAAAATATGTTAGAAGTTGTATTTTGTGATCCATCATGGTAAAACGGTGACAAAGTAGTAGGCTTCAACTTTACTAATTTGCCATGTCATCATGAAAGTGGTTGTCACAACTTAGTGTGCCTAAATGGTACATCAAAAACATTTAGGAATTTGTAACTACTAAAATTTCATTCCTTCATTTATTATAAAACTTCACTTAAAAAATCTGTTTTAAAATGTAAGACAATATGGATGTTACATTTTCTCTGAGGCTTTTAACAGGTTTTTTTTCAACTAACATCTCTTATTTGATGCTCTCTTGGGATCTATTGGCTGTGGGGACCATTCTATCTTGCTTGGTATAGAAGGGTTTACATATCAAAATCTTTGTGTTTGTTTGCGACCTTGTACTCCACGTACTTCACAGCTAGCTCTTCTCTCCCTTACTAGTTTTACATTGCTATCTTCTCCTGGTCCAGTCAATGCTCTCTCTCAGTTTGAACTAAAGACACGTTCTCATTTACTAAGTATACTTAAAGGTAGCATGACTGCAATACCACCAAGAATAATAATAAAAAAAAAAAAAGCATACGGTTATGAAAAACATAATGGAAGAAGCCTCACATCAAATAAATGTTTTATCTGTTTTATTATCTTCTTTTGTATATCTACATCTGTGATGGGTTGAACCCAGACAGCAACTAAGCATCCACATAGTTGCTTCTCACTCTCCTCTCCTGCAGTATAGGGAGAAAGTGAAAGGCATGAAGTCTCATGGATTGAGACAGTTTAATAGGTGAAGCAAAAGTCGAATATGCAAGCAAAGCAAAGAAGCATTTTATTCACTAAACCCCTTTGGCAGGTAGCCTACTCAACTGTGGGGCAGAGTGGAAAGCAAAAAAAAAAAACAACTTGATGCTATGCAAGCACTGTTCATCAATAGTCAAAATACTGGTGTGTTATTAACACAGTTCTAGCCACAAATCAAAAACACAACACTGTACAGGCTCTGATGAAGAAAATTAACACCATCTCCAACAGATCCAGTACAACATCTCTTTTTTTCTTGTTTAGGTTTACACTGTGATTAAATCTGGAATAACATGACAGCAGATAACTCTCATAAGTCTGTCATTCTTTTCTCTGAGCTAGGCAAAGACATACCAGTCTAAATATCCTGTGTTTGATAAATATTGAAGTTATCTGTATGTACCACACCATAAAAGGCACACCAACTGATGCGTCCTTGTCCATATCAGCCTCATTGAAAGATCTGATCTGGCAAATGAACTTTTAACATGTGATACTCCACTGTATGGCAATACATCACTAGTAAAATTAAGCTTATCTGTTGACATGGAGGAGTCATCTGCTCCTCTGCCACTGTTCATCCTGCTGTTCTGTTTAGAACAATTCTTTTCTAGAATATGTGGTTTCTCAAAATTATATAATATTTTCTGTGTACAAGAATAGGTAGAATTAATCTAAAAAAGCTTATCTCCATCAGTGTTAGTTCTGTGGTCAAAAGATGTCATCCAGGCTCCCTCTGCACTCTGTGACAGTGATTCCTATAGAGTTAGGGGTATTTTGGTGGTTTGTTTCTTTGTTTGAATTTTTTTTTCAGTTTTGTTGTTTTGTTTTATAGATTGGGAAGTATTAAGCCAGTAGAATGCTAAATCTATTACCAAATGATTTGGTTTAAGGGTATAGTTTACACCACAGAATATAGCAGGAATTTGGATAAGTAGCTTACCCTGGAGGGTTAATTTTTAAATCATGAAGTTATGAAAGACTTACTTCATTCCACCTGTTTTCTCTCAGTATCTGTTCCTGTAGTTACCCCACAGAATAAGCAATGAAGGTGCTATTATTGTTATTATCCTGAGAAATAGAAATCCTGCAATTGCTTCCATCTATATGGTTGGTCTGTTATACCAGTTTGGTCTGTTGATGTATGGAGCATCATGTATTAAAATTTTTAAAGGAACATTGAACACAAGACATCAAAAATCAAAGGCTCTATCTTGCTTTATTAATTTAGTTTTCTGTAAAAGTAAACAGTTTTAACTCTAATGTAGTTTTTTATCAAAACATATACAAGTCTCAACTTCTGTTTCACCCTCTATCATCTCCATCTTTATTTCTGTATTATTTTAATAAAGAAATGTTAAAGTAGTGGTTAGCAGATGTTATATGTGTCCTAAAACTGGTTATTTTTAAGTTGTTTGAGTAGTCCACCCTCCAGGAATGTGAGAAATTTTCAGGAAAGTTCTACATATTAGAGTCATATGTATGCACTTCCAAGCCTGACTAGATCAAGTTTCATATCAGTGCCACTGAAGCTGCATATGAACAAATACATCACATACCACTTCAGTATCTCATTTCATCATTCTATACAGGTAACAAAACCCAAACTGTATCTTTAAAAACACAATCTTTTTATATGAAGCTCATCCCACTACTAGGTTATTATTGTATGATAGAAGAAAATTTATAGTACTAACAAACATGAGATCTTATTTCATGCCTTAATTGAACTCTCTTTGTTCTCATGGAAAGACTTATCAACAGCTTCTGTCTTTATTCCAGACTGACTTAATTTAATTATTCTTTGAAACACTTCTCCCTTACCATTCTTCTTATCTAACAAGTCAGAATGTCTCTTCTTCAATTCTGAGCTGACCATAATCTTGCCTTGCTCCCCTCACAGTCTGTAGCCTTCTATGAGGTTCAGATACTATCTCCCCTGCATGTCAGACAGATTTCTCTCAACTCCTTGTAGCCTGTTTGATAGACTATGGTCTATACTGCTAAGAAGGGAAGCAGGAATTCCCTTACCAGTAAGGAAGTGTTAGAACAAGATAAAACTAGATCTGCCAAGACTAGGTCAGAAGAGTTCTGAGCACTCTGAGGACTATCAAGTGAGTTCAAATGCTATTGCCTTTTATTAGAAATGGAAATACGTTATTTACCAGGATGGCAATTTCAGTTTTAAATGTACTTGAAACTGACAGTGATTTCATCAATTATATGCTTCAAAAGCTTGTTACATAAAGTAGGTTTAATTTGATGTACAACACAAGAAAGCTGATCTTGAGAATTTGTCTAGTCAGATATTAATTTACCTATTTTGTAGTTCTAAATATTTGGAGAAAAGTAGTAATAAACAGAATTACCGAACAAAAGACTGTCACAAACAAAACCCACAAATTTCTATTTTCTATGTCTAAAAGATGCTTTTAGGTCTGTTTCAGGCTAATGCAGAACTTCATTTATTTGGAAGCACTGTGTAAAAAGACACATGAATGAGACCTTCAGTGAAATATTTTAAGTGCTATCCAAAAATACCAAAGGATTAACCTCAATAGCAGCTATATAGTATCTCCTGTGTAAGCATATTATGGTGTCCTCTGTCATGTGTGACTGTGGCACATTGCTCTCATGGTGAAAGTGTCACAGAAATAGAGAAGTTTCCTATTTGAAGGAAAACAGTTTTGAAATTCCTCAAAGGGAAAACTGAAATCATCCTGCAGAGATTGCCATGAAGCAGTTACAGACTTTCTACAGAAGATAGGAGCTTTAAAGAAGTGTAAGTGCAACAATACACTTTCATGTAGAGTTATTATAAGATATATCAGATGAAAAGTCACTGCAGTTTCTCAGAAAGTTGTGGCCTAAGAATTCAGTGTTGAGAGATATATTAGTCATAGAAGAGACATGAGAGACATATTAGTCATAGAAAGTATAAGACTGGTAAATGTGCTAAAACTTAACCCAACTAGCCACAAAGTAAAATATAAAACAATGTGGTTATAAAAGATGGTGTTGTGCTTAGAAATTCTATTGCTTTTGATTTCATACATCAGTGTTGTTAAAGATATTACAAAGACTGGTAGATTTAGGATTATACTATTTACAAGATAAGGCCTTTTCACAATAAGTAACACATAGTACACATATAAAAAAAACCCTGACATAATTAAACTCACTTATATCTCTCAATAGACATTTTAATTTAAAGATAAATTTTCAAAATTGAAACTCGAAAATTTATTTTTTCATAAAATTTTAATAGTTTATCCAAATTGTACAACCTGAAAGTGCATATTCATTTTCTTAAAGGCTGTTAGAGAATCTAACTTTTTTTTTTTCCTTCAGATATTTCTCAAGGATGCTGAGACTTAGAAAATCATAATGCATCTTGTGCAACTTTTGTAAAGTTGTGCTTATGTGTCCAACTGTCTGCCTGTGTGTCCCTCTTCAATGAAGTCTAAACCCAAAAGACCCTGAATGTAACATTATTAATGTATCAGTCAGTAGAAATGCTTCAACCAGTGCTCCAGATGCATAGGGCACAACTTTTTGTTAATTATAGGGCTCATGGATCTACTTGTTTAAGCAGCACTACAAAATAAAATACTTCTAAAATACAAGATTCCATTCAGTGCTTTATATAGTACACTCAATATTTTGTGAAACATTATATATTCCATTTTTTTTCTATACAACAGATTAGAGAGAATATCTCAAAAATCAACTAAAACGAAGCATTTCTGGGAAAAACAAAATAAAATAAAATAAAATAGCAACAACCAAGCAATCAACAGCAACAAAAAACCCACAACCAAACAACAACAAAAAATCCCAACACCCAAAACAAGAAAACTGTAAAAATTACAAATAACATTATGAAAATTCCAGGTACAACATTTTGTACTTTCTGGGACCAAAAAGAACAAAACTAAGCCAAATCAATCAACAACCAATAATAATAGAAAAAACAAAAAAAACCAAAAAAAAAACAAAAAAACAACAAAACAAAAAACAAACCCCACACAAAACCATCCGAACAAAAATAAAAACAAAAATATAAAGCAAAAAGAGAAAAAAAAGCCACACATTTCCTTTAGCTTCTGTTTGCTTTTCTTCCTCTCATTTCTCATCCTTCTAGAGATACGACCTTCAACCTTGTCTTGTCTTTTGCACATTTCTACAACCATCCAGTTCCACTGTCAATCCCTACTGCCAATTAGTAAATGGGCTGACCTTCAAAAGAGGGTGACTGTCAGCAGTTCCTCAGCAGGACTTTGTTTTGCTTGTTTCTATCCATAGTGATGCAACCTTCTTTTTTAACTCCCTCCCCTTTCCCACACCTGCTTCCCCAAAGCATCTTCATCCATGGACAATCCACAATAAAGACCTAGAATTTGTAGACACAACTGAAAGCAATCAAGAGCCATCACTGTTTACACGGCAGATAATTTATATACAGTAACTCTGCAGGCCTTTCTCAGTGCTGCATAATCCCATTTTCTGAAAAGCTTTTAACTCACAATTTAATGCTATCAGTGGAGGAAATAGACTGATGTGATTTCAAGCAAAGGACAAAGAAAGACAAACTATGCTTATGGCTAAAAATATACCCAGGCTTAAAAATAAATTGTATTCTATAACAAAAAAATTAGATTGAAAAATGGATTTTAAAATTACTAAAATATTACTTGATAAGTGACAAATTTATGCTGTTCATTAATCATAAGCCTCTTCTATCACAATGTAGGATGAAGGACAAAAATCACAGAATGATTATGTTCCCATGCAACCAAACACTTTAAACTACTAAGAAGTACCTATGAAAAAATATGTGACTTCTAAAGCCAGTTGTTCTGATTCTCATTTCCTTTGGGTGAATACAGAGGAAAAAGGTGAAACTAATATTAAATATTCTTCCACAGCCTCCCCACCTCAAGCAGAGGCAGGCACAGACATATACTGTATTTTCTACCTCAATAACGAGGAAGAATGTGTCATTCCATAGTATCAGTGTCATGGAACACAACCAGATATACCTGCTGAAAGTGTTGCAGAAAGAACCTCTACACTTTTTATACTCAGATAAAACTGGAAACTGAGAAATATATTTGCAAATATAATGGACTTTTTATTCCAATAAACCATTCAATGTACTTGGAAGAACAACACAGACTTAAGTAAAATTCTCATTTATATTTCTACTAAGTACTGTTTTATACCACAATTCACACAACAAATAATTAAGTGCTAATATCATACAGAAATAACCTTTTTCCCAATCTCTCACATATATCTGTATTTATGATTTAGAGGTTTAAAAGGGCACTAAATGCAATGTCTGGAATACCTTTTCTCTTTGAGTAGGTCTATCAGAACAGAAGAATAACCTAGTTTCATAATAGCCAAGAAAGTAAAGTAATTCAGTCCTTCCTAATTACACTAGCTGTTTGTTACTACAGACCAATTTTTCCTTATCATGGGAAATTAAATCTTTAGTTTAGTTTCATTCACATTCTTATGTATTTATTATTGCTACTGTCTTCTTGGTGTAGAATTCTCAATCCACTCATTTCTGTGGCAGAAAACTTCCTTAGAACTTCCATTTGCATCGAAAGAAATAAAAATATCTTTTGATCCAATACCTTTTACTGTATTATCTGTCATGGGTTCATTTTGTTTCCTCATTTGCTTGATTCCCCCCCCCCCCCCCCCCCCCCCTGTTTCTTCATTATGCCTGAAGCATGTCCTTGTTTCCAATGTCTGCTATGTAACTTTAATGTCCCTCAACACAGTAGGACAGGCCTGGGAGTCTGATGTTGTATTTACTGCATGAACAACAAGTTAATTAAGTTGTGCTTTAGAAATATCTCAGTTCTTTGTTGCTACTATTGCACTTGGGCATGTATCACATTGTTCTGACAAATGTGTTGGGAGAATTGCTTTGTAATTTGCCTTGTTTTTGGAACACTGCTGGCTAAGGACCCTGGAACAAATTGTTTCTATTGCACAACTGGGCATAATGCTCTCAGTTCCAAAAATGAGCACAAAAGAGTCAGGATGAGGACCAAAGTTCCTAAGTTCTTTCAAGGCAGTACACAATCTGAATCAGAAATTAGGCTCACTTCACTCTCATTGATATCTTGCATGCCTAACATAGATTATATCCCCCTCTGCTTTAATAATACAGAAAAGACAGGATAAAATTCCTTCTTCCATTTCTTTTCATATCTACATGTAGAGAAGACAGGAAAATAGAGACAAAAGTACTTTATTTTGCATTCTATGAAAGCTGGAACATCTTTTTTCTGTTTTATTCAATTGCCTTGCACTCAAAGTACTATATTCACTTGCATCACACACATATAAATGAAAGTAGTTGCACTTGATTCTCCATCAGTGTTCAGCAAGTGTAATTATTTGTACCTTTGTGAAGTAGGTTCAAGGAGTATGTGAACTAAGACAAAAGTGACATTTACTCATTTACTGTCCTTAGATTATGAGAGTAGACCACAGTGCTAGGAGGATCAAAGTGGCAGAGCCTAACAAAGGAAGGCTAAAAAGCTAGTGTTGAGAAAGTACTTAAATTACATAAACCTGAAATGCTATAATAATATGAAAAAAAAATAAAAAATGTGGATATTGAATATAAGGATGAACCAAAAACAAAGCTTTCCTAATACTGTAAAACAACAACTGGTAACAGTATATATAGGAAGGAAAAAAAAAAAAAAAAAAATTAGTAAAAATCACAAAGTAGAGTTTAAGGCAGATCTTGTTACCTTCATAAGTAATTTTGTGTTATTTATATCTCATCATATACATTGACATGTTTGAAAAGTCTGCTTAAAATTTCTGGTCCAAAGTCACTTCATGTACTTGCTGGTTCTTTACATTTTATGGTTCCAGTTGGAATTCCAGACTCATAGCATTACAGAATGGTTTGGGTTGGAAGGGTCCTTTAGAGATCATCTAGTTCAACACCCCTGTGATAAGCAGGGACAATTTTCACTAGATCAAGTTGCTCAAAGTCCCATTCAAACTGCCCTTGAAGACTTCCAATGACAGAGCATCTAAAACTTCACTGGGCAACCTGTTCTGGTGTCTCACCACCCTCATTGTAAAAAACTTTCTTCCTACACAATTTCTTATCCAATCTAAACCTAACATCTTTCATTTTTAAACCATTATCCCTTGTCCTGTTACTACAGGCCATGGTAAAAAGTCTCTGTATCTTTCCTATAAACCACTATGTACTTTTTTTCTTTTTTTTCCTTCTGTCTCTAAGTAAGCATTCCCTCAGTTTCTGGATTTCAGCTTCTTACAAATGTAAGATAGGGTCACACAATTATCCATAGACCAAGCCCTTGTTATATTCCTCTAAATAACACTTACTGTTGGTAAATATATCACAGAATCACAGAGTGTTAGGAGTTGAAAGGGACCTTGGAGATCTTCGAGTTCAACCCCCCTGCCAGGGCAGGATCATATAATCTACCCTACAACCTAATCTACCCTGCAACCTAATCTACCCTAACACAGGTCACTCAGGAATGCATCCAGGCGAGTTTTGAAAATCTCCAGAGAAGGAGACTCTACAGCCTCTCTGAGCAGCCTGTTCCAATGCTCTGTGACCCTTACTGTAAAAAAGTTTCTCCTTGTGTTAAGGTGGAACCTCTTGTGCTCCAGCTTATATCCATTCCCCCTAGTCCGATCACAAGGCATGAGTGAGAAGAGGCTGTCCCTTTCCTCTTGACACTTAGCCCTCATATATTTATAAACATTTATCAAATCCTCTCTCAGTCTTCTCTTTTCCAGACTAAAGAGCACCAGGTGTCTCAGGCTCTCCTCATAAGGCATGCACTCCAGTCCCTTAATCATCCTTGTAGCCCTAAGTGGAAGGAGTGACTGCTCTTTTAAGGGTGTCTAGGCAACAAACTTTTCAATGCCAAAAGGGATAATGAATAAAGTAGGAAGTCATAAACAAGAACATACAGAGAACAAATTTCACTGACAAGTGATAGGAAAGGACACATGAGAAGCAAACCTGGACAGTCATACTAATTGATAAAAGTATGTGGGATTGTGAAAATGTTTATTTCATTAAGATTTCTGATCAAGAACACTATCAGATGATTTGCTAGGGAAAATGAGGAAGTCATAAATAGAATATACAGAGCAATAAACCTGGCAGAAAAAAAAAAAAAATGGAAACAAAGACAGGAAAGAAACCTGGTCAGTCACAGTAACTGATAGACTATCAAGAAACTGCAGGCAAACTAAGACTTTGTAGCTAATATGGTTACGAACCTGAGGGTCTGGGATATTAGGGGTGAGACAGTGTGGATCAGTCAGACTGTGCCAGTTAGTGCAGGGGAGAGGGGTAAGGGAGGAACAGAGCAGTAACAGATTAAAAAAGAAAAAAATAAAAGAGGCCAATGAGGTGCAAAACAGGACCCATTCAATACAGCTCTTGGTTGAGCCATATGCCTGATCACTGCATTCTGTCCTGTTTCATTAAAACCTTTCTTAATGAATTCTCTACATAATCTCACTCTCCATCCCATGTGTATCTGTGATGCAAGGATTCAGTGCCAGTTACTGGCAGGACCACTGTGGGACTGTGTGGCAGCTGCCAAATTCACATTGGGTTTGTGAGCACCCCTGGCCTGTGATGTCAGTCAACAGGGTCTTAAATTCCAATCACTGCAGCAGGAATGGTGTTTGTCTCAAAAACCAGCTACTAGGGAGGACCATGGTGAGTGAGGGGCTCAGCACTAGATCAGGACCCCAGGTTACAGCCTGTGTGTCTGGTGCTGGCTGGTGGGAGAAGTGGCTGTAAATTCTCCAAACTGGATGCACATAGGCTGTTCATGTGGATTCAATATCAAACTCGAAACTGGACCAGACAGTAAGTTGGAGACGCATGGAATGGGTAAGGGAGGCTGGGAGCCAGGCAGAGGTTCCAGGCAGGCAGAGAGGCCATGCTTATGCTCAGGGGATCCACAACCATGCATGTGCTTGTGAATATGTTTGTACTAATGACATTCTGCCTCTGCCAGCCCAAAAGAAGGAGGGTATGTGGCTGTCTGTGCCTGTGCCTGATGTGAGTCCTGAATGTGGGTGCTGCTGGGGGCAGCTCCTCACCTGTGGCCGTCTATGTAGCCACAGCTGTGACTGTGTCATGTCACCTCTGTGTGTCTGTGTGTGTGTTTGAGATACATGCTTAGTCTTGGTACTTCAGCTGCTTCACTAGTGTAAAGGGGAAAGCAGCAGTCATGTCCCGCAGACTGAGCAGAGACCACAGGTACCAAGCTGGTCACCATCAGGAGTGTCCTGAGCAAGGGCAGCTAGAGGAGATGACCACTCCTAACTTCTTTTAACAATATACTTCAAATTTGATTGGATTCTGGCACTAGTACTTCTTTCCCTAAAGATAATATGACCAAATAAATAAATATTTTTCCAAATTAACTTTTTAAAATTAAAACACAGTTTGTTCTTTTTCTCAGGGGGATGCCTGCAAGAATGCATTCCAAAGTCAAAAAACACTCCAAATTTCACAGTGACCAGAATCATATTTATATGTGTTTGTATATGACAGATGAAAAAATCATAAGCAATCCATGGTGAAATGGTATGATCCCAGGTTCTCTTCTTTCCATAACCATGTTTTCATCAGCAAACCAAAGAGAGAGATTTTTCTTTGAAAAGTTTTCTCCACAATTTCTTCTAGTCAGTGCTTCAACCTCAACAGAAGAGACAGAACTGTTTTCTCAAGATTTCTTGTGAATTTATATTCAGGACAAGTACCTGAATAACAAGGCCTATAATCAGCTTCAAGGTAAAGCTGTTGAGGAGGGCCCATTCCTAAGACCACTACAAAAAAGTAGTACTTATTTAGGAGACTAACTAGGAGAATATTCTTTTCTTCTCTGTATAGATCTTACCTTTCTTCCCATCTTGATGATCTACACTCTGTAAAGATCCCATTATTCCTCTGTTGACTGTGGAAAAAGATTAAATGAGATCGCTGTTAAGTAAGTAGAGTTTACTATGTGTGATGGCTCCCTCAGATCTATAAAATAAGGCTAAAACCCTCGTATTAACACATGTCATTTGTCCAATGTCTCAATAGTCAGGTAAATGTACAACAGTTTACTAACTCTGTTGCAGGTAGCATTTTTATTACTAAGAGCACTACCAGACAAAGAGTTAATTATTGAGTATTTATTTATTTATTTATTTGTGTCTTGAAGATCACCATGTCACCCTGGTGTTTCAATACATAATAAATATGTTGCATCCATTCTTTGATAATAGCTTTTATTCCCTAAAGCATAACATCTGTATTTAAGGTTATCTGGCATTAGACTATCTTTCAAACTGACTTTTAACAAGGGGACTATGTTTTGGGAACTTGAGGCCAATGCAAATTAGATTTCCTTAATGATTTCTGCAACTGTTTCCCTGAGAGGCTTGACTATTCTACAGACTGTCTATTGCCATAATAGCAATACAACCAGAGTTATATAAGCAGAAGCCAGGTGTACAGAAACCATATGTCAAAAAATACTTTTTTCTGTTAACAAATTTGCACAATTTCCTCATGTAATATTAGTCAAACCAACAAAATACCTGAGTTTAACAGCTCTGACATTTTGCCATAAAAAGGCTCCACTACTAAAATTATACAGTGCAGTCCAAGTCCGAATTTGCTATTTAGATTATGGTACAGATATTTTCTACCAAAACCATGATATAAAATATTTAAATATTTAAGCCATGTAATACTAAATGATGCTATTTTTACTTTCCTTTTGTAGGATTTTTGGTTGTAGGAACATCCACTATATCCTTAAGACATGTCCTTAAGAATAATTTCATTCTTCCCACGGCTTGGATTTATTTCATATAACTTACACTGTCTACACTGCAGAAGGTTCTGCCTAAGCTGCTGTTCCCGCCATACTTTTGTGCTTGATGAAAGAAAATAGCCATGCATAAGTTGCAGTACTTTTTACTTGGTTTAGATCTCTAAATCAGGTCTGCAATTTAAAATTACCTATTTCTCTTCATTGTCTATGATGGGAGAATAACTCCATAAAGCCATTTATACTGTACTATAAATGATTGCATTTTATCATATGAAATACTTACTTCATTACAAACATAATATCCACCTATTCAGCATTTACAATGTCAGCTCTGTAGAGAAAGGACAATTGTCTTGATAGGTGTTTGTATCATGTGAAAAACAACAGTCTTGATCCATGGCAAATGTTTTTAGGCACCATAGGTAATAACATTACCGTGATAACACTAAAATGAATATGTATGGAAAAATATTTTCTTCTCTAATATATACTGGGATGAATGATCCAGGAAAAATAAGCCTTCATAAATTATGATAACAAGCTCTCTGAAATTCTCATTGAGATGAGTTGATAGAGTTGTTGTATAAATTTATAGAAAGCAATAAATGACATACTCTAGGGAAAAGAAAAAAAAAAGCGTAGAGCAAGTTTCTTGGTCATGGGGCTGAAGAACACAACATTTTCTGTCAAAGACCACTGTTTCTGTAACACTGTTTTTGTATTTCTTTGAGAGACTGTGTTCTGTGTCAACAAGCCTATGGGCATTTCTGTGAATAAACAGATTCTTAAGAAAAATGTAGTTTTGAGAACTCTGTCATTGCTTTATCTTTCAGATTTGATCATAATTTTGGCTTTATGTTTGGCCAAAATCATGAAAATATTTCTCTCAGGTAATTATACCCTTTTAAGCAATCCTAGGTAACTATTTTCCTGGATTTCTTATGACCTAAGTGGTCATGTCAGAGTCCCATGCTTCTCTGAAACACAACAGCAGATTCTTTTTTTTTTTTTTTTTTAATTTGACAATATTTTGTTTCACATTACATAAACAAAATACATCTATTTTTCATTATTCTTCTATTAATTTCACAGGTACTATAATAACAATATATTAAAATAATGCAGTATCAGTGCTGAAAAAGTTATGATTGTATAAAAATATGAAGTTGATTCCACAATATTAAGTCATTTTACAAAGTAAATGGCTTCTGTTACTCTTTCCACTTTGAAATATGATTCTACATTTTTTACCCATGTAGTGATTAAGTTTTACCAGGAAATGTAACCACTAGTCATTGTGGTGTTAACCTTATGAGGATAACTTCCCCTTTATAAAGCCCCTTATTTGCGTGAACCCTGGACATTTTTGATCCCTTACCCATAATGTAGTGCTAATAGTATTGTAAGGTATTCTGAGGCTTTAGTTGTTACAACACATAACTGCAATTACTTTAAGTTATGTGCTTTGATTCCTCCCCCCCCCCCCCTTTCTTTTCTTTTAATCTCTCTTGAATGTATTCAAACATGCACAAGGGAATGTTTGTGAAGCTTTTATGGTGTGCTTTAAGAAGTTACACATTTTTGGTTTTGAAAGATAGCTTTACCCTGGAGGAGAAATCCTTCAGAGATAAGAAGGGAGTAACAAGGATTCAGAAAAAAAAAAAAAAAAAAAAAAGTTTTGCATATCTGGAGAATGATTAGTACAAAGAAAGGAGGAGGAGACATCTGTTGATTAAATGATTTTTAGAGATAATTAAGTGCATTCATCCAGAAATAGCAAACATTACACATCATCTGCAGCCACACATGGCTTTCTGAAAAACAAGAGAGAATTAAACAGAGCCTACAAAATAATCAGCAGCTTGGGGCCAGTCAAAAATGTGTCACTGGCATGACCTTCCAGATTTTGACAAGCCTTTATGAAGTAATAGTAGCAACCAGGTGCTGAATGCTAAATTAAAAGGGTCTAAATATAGATGTAGGAAGCTGAAATGAGACAATTATTTTTAAAAGTATTGCTCAAGTTTTCATTTCTCAAGTACTCAAATAATATTCACCATTAACACTACATAATTCCATTTACTTTTGTAATTCTTGCCAGAAAAATCTCATGCCTGTTTTTCATAACAGATTAGGTATTTTTATAAGGAATTCATCTTGCTGAGAAGCTTCTGATACTTTATCTAAAATGACAGGTGTCTGAAGAAAAATAAAATCAAGGACAAGATGCACTGCAGTTCAGAGAAGAAAAATAAAATCTCAAGGACAAGATGCACTGCATTTCAGAGGAGCAATGTTCTGTGAACTACAGGATTAGGGATACTATATATGTATAAGTGCAAAGAATAAACAGAGTTGTGTTAGTGTGATGTTTGGGGTTTTTTTTTTTTCCACCTTCAGAATTTATGCTTAGAGTCTTTGTGATTATTACTATGGTCATTTTTTATATTGTGGCTTCACTTAAATTGGTAAGAATTGTTAGTTCTTTCTTCAAGAAAAGGACTTCTGGTCAGAGTGGTCTTCAGGAGTACATGTTTCAGAGTAAGCACCGGAAAGGATTTATTTCCAAGTGATCTGACATTGTCTAATATTTTAAATAAAGTTTCACCATATAGAAAAAAGCATACAAGAATTTTCACCTCTGCTTTTCATTCCAGTCCCTCTGTAAACATATTTACGCTCATATTTGTGACTCTGGACTCTGTCTTCACTTCTTGCAGGGTGCACAGAGAACAACAGTAATAAACCTGGAGGCAGGGAGGAATAAAAAGCCAAAAAAAGTATTTATAGTTGTAACTAAGATTTAATCTCTAAACTTACATGTTTTCTGTATGTAATGTTAGTTTGAGATCAGACTGTATGAAGACATTGGTGTGTTGACTAGAATATTGTTTGTGGATGTGTTTGACCAAGGTAGTCATATGGTGGACATGTTTGGCCCTAGATAAGTCTTGCAGTCCTTGAACTTCAGAAAAAGTTGTAAAATAGTCCACAGGATAAATAGAATGAACTAATCCTCAGCCCAAACCAGTTCTTAAATGGAGCCAGGGATCTTGTTATCTCCCAAGCCATAAGATATACAACTGCCCTTTTTCCCAAAGACTATACTCTTCTGTGTAGGCATGTCAATATTCAAACATGTGCTAAATGGAATGTTTTCCCTTTAAATACATGCAATGTACCAACATTTTCCTTACCTATTGAAGCAAATATAATAAGTAAGCCAATACGTTATCATAATCTTTACTAGTTAAGAAGGATCAGAATGAGAATACAAATCACAGAATGACTTAGGCTTGAAGGGACCTTAGAGACCATATAATTCAACCTCCCCACCATGGGTAGGGATGCATCTCAACTAGACTAGGTTGCTCAAGGCCTCATCCAACCTGGCCTTGAACACCTCCAGGGAGGGGGCATCCACAACCCCTCTGGGCAATCTATTACAGAGTCTCACTACCTTTGTACTGAAGAACTTTTTCCTAAGATGCAATCTAAGCGCGCTTGTGAAGAGTCCTTCTCCAGCCTTCCTGTAGGATCCCTCCAGGTATCTGAAGGCAGTTATAAGGTCACAGAATCATAGAATGTTAGGGATTGGAAGGGACCTCGAAAGATCATCAAATACAATCCCCTGCTGGAGCAGGATAACCTAGATCAGGTCACACAGGTATGCTTTCAGGTGGGTTTTGAATGTCTCCAGAGAAGGAAACCCCACAACCTCTCTGTTCCACTGTTCTGTTACACTCACCACAAAGAAATTTTTTCCCATATTTATGTAGAACACCCTATGCTCCAGCTTGCACCCATTGCCCCTTGTCCTATCATTGATTGAGTCTGAGAAGAGCCTGACTGCATCCTCCTTACAGAGTCCGGAGGATGACAGGTCCTGACAGGTCCCCCCAGAGTCTTCTCCAGGCTGAACAATCCCAGCTCCCTCAGCCTATCCTCAAAGCAGAGGTACTCCAGCCCCTGAATCATCTTTGTGGCCCTCCTCTGCATTCTTCCAACAGATCTATATCTCTCTTAGAGTGGGTAGACAAGAACTGGACAGAGTATTTGAGGTGAGGTCTCATAAGAGCAAAGGGGGAGAATCACCTCTCTTGATCTACGGGACACACTCCTCTTGATGCATCCTGGGATACAGTTGGCCTTCTGAGCTGCAAGAGTGCACTGTCAGCTCCTGTTGAGCTTCTCATTAATCAACACCCTCAAATCCTTCTCTTCAAGGCTACTCTCAATCCACTCTGTACACAGTCTGTAATTGTGCCTGGGATTGGCCCAGCTGTCCTGGTTTGAGTGAGAACAGAATTAATTCAGTAATTTTACTTTTCAGCTCAGTTCTTCTAACTAACTGCACTTTCCAAAGTTAGCAGCCTGTTCTCACAGACAATGTCTGCTTCTAGCGGTGATAACACTTCATGTTTAGAGTTACTACCAAGGATTGGTATGCAGACCAAGGCCACTGCTGGATCTTGTGTACCACATTGGGCGGTGCATAAAAGTGAAAGGCCGCACCTGCAGGGAGGAGCGGACAGGACAGGTGACCCTAACTGACCAGCGATGTATTCCATCCCATATACATCATATTCAGCATAGAGCCGAGGGATCCAAAGGGTCTCTGTGGCTCTTCTCCCCCTCTTGGACTGCTTTGCTTGGCCAGCTTTGCACAGCTTAGCTTGGGTCCTCTTTTGGTTCCTTCCTCAGAGCACCCAAGGAGGACTCTGTCCATTCTGCCTTCAATCCTGGTCTGTGTGTTCCCGAATCCAGTACCAGAATCCAGCTCCTGAACACATCTCCTGTCTGCTGCAGGGCCCAGTTGGAGACTCCCCAGTCTTTACCCCAGTAATTACCATCAGGGGGGTTGGGTTCGATACTGGTTTTGTATATATTTGTATATATTCTATTTTTATTATTAATTTCCTTTTCATTAAAGCTGCTCTAGTTTCCTTTTCTAATCACTAAGTCTCTTTCCTTTATTCCCTTTCTCTTCCCCTTTGGGGGGAGGGAGGTGGATTAACAGAGAGCATCTGTTATAGGTCTAAGGGGCTGCCCTGACCCTAAGCCGTGACACCAGCCCAGATACAGTAACTTGTACTTTGACTTGTTGAACCTCTTGCAGTTTGTATTGGCCCATTTCTCAAGCCTGTCAAGGTCCTTCTGGATGACATTCCTTCCCTTAAGTGAGTCAGCCACACCACACAACTCGGTGTTGTTGGCAGACTTGCTAAGGGTGCTCTCAATGTCATTGTCCACGTTGCTGGCAAAGATGTTCGGCAGCACTGGACCCAGAACAGATCCCTGAGGAACTCTGCTTGTCTCCACCTGGACATCAAGCCATTGATCACAAGTCTTTGAGGGTGACCTTCTAGCCAGTTCCTTATCCATTGGGTAGTCCATCCATAAAGTCCATGTATCTCCATCTTAGAGACAAGGCTGTCATGTGGGACAGTGTCAAATGCTTTGCACAAGTCCAGGTAGATTACATCAGTAGTTCTTCCCATATCAACCAGAGTTGGAACTGTGTTGTAGAAGGACACCAAATCAGTCAGGCACAATTTGCCCTTAGTGAAACCATGTTGTCTGTTACTGTTCACATAATTAGTTTTCATGTCCTGTACTACAGATACCAGGATGACCTGCTCCATGATTTTACCTGGCACAAAGGTAAGACTGACTGGTCTTCTGGAAAACCCTGGTTTTCTTTGTTTCCCTTTTTAAAAATAGGGGCTATGTTTCCCCTTTTCCAATCTGTGGGAACTTCAACAGACTGCTGTGACTTCTCAAATATGATGGCTAGTGGCCTAGCAACTTCAGCCACCAGTTCTTTCAGCACCCATGGATGTATCTCATCAGGTCCCATAGACTTGTGAACCTTCAGGTTCTCTAGGTGTTGCTGGACCTGATCTGCTCCTACTCTGGGTGATTCTTCATTCTCCCAGACCCAGCCAGTACCCTCTGTGATTTGGGTGGTGTGGCTCAAGTGGTCACCAGTGAAGACTGAAGCAAAAAAGTCATTGAGCATTTCAGCCTTCTCCATATCTAGAGACTTTCAAGACCCACCTGGATCTGTTTCTGTGTGGCATGCCCTTGGTGTTCCTGTATTCTCAGGGGGGTTGGCCTTGATGATATCCAGAGGTCCCTTCCAACCTCTACCATTCTATGATTCTGATATCCTTGGTAACCAGGTCACCTGCATCGCTCCATTGAGGCTCCACATTCTCCTTTGTTTTTCTTTTTTTTTTCTCTGACATACCTGTACAATGCTTTTCTGTTATTTTTAATGTCCCTGGACATGTTTGACTCCATCAGGGCTTTAGTTTTTGTAACCTGGTTTCTAGTTTCATGAATAATGTTCTTGTAGTCATCCCAGGTTAAATATAGTTTAATAGATTTAATAAACGGTTCCAAAAAAAAGTATAACATTTTATTTTCATAAATTTCAGGGGAAAAAAAATCATTTAAGCAATAACAACAAAAAAACAAAAACAAAAAAAAAACCACCAAAAAATATTAGGCCTGCCTAAGCTCATAAAAAAAAGATTTAAGAGAAGTAAGAGACTTTCATTTTATATTTTCCTACTGTCCCTACTTCATCTGTTATCACATGTTTTTACTTTCCTCTTTTCATTTATAAGGTACTTTTTTTTTTTTTTTTTTAACACAGGTAAAACTCTTCTTTCCTATTTCAAAGAGGTGAATTTATTTGCTTTTTTAATGAATAACCCCAAATTTAATATATAATATTTTATCATACACACATTGATATGTATGATAGAATATCACATATGCCATGACAATATTGATATTGCATCAGTATTGATTCATGTTAATACATGTCAATGTACATGTCATGTATTAATAGGCTTTCAGATCAGGGAAATGATTACATATTTACTAAATCAATATGTGTGCATGTTTATTTATCACAGTTCCTTCAGTTAATGAAATATTACCTCAGGCAGAACAGAGATCTTCTAATTTAAGTACACGGTTTAAACATTCTTGAGGTAAAAAATTTAGATGCCTGCAAGAAGAGGAGTACTCAGATTCCCCATAGAGGCAGTGAAGATTCAGATTCTAATTTCTGCATAAGAACTGGTAAGTAATGCTAGGCATATACACTATGTTCACCTACCTGAATCAGTTTTTCTTATCAGTTTCAGAGGATAAGACTTAATCAAGTAGGGATTTTTCTTTCTAATAGAAAAAAAAAAAACAAAACAGAAATTGAAAATAGCATTTGATCCTACCATGTATTTTGTAATCTCTCTACAGATAGTCCCATTCCTACGTGTAAGCCCTTACTGTTGTGTAAGATTAGTTTGCATTCCTCCTAACTCCATTGAACTCTCATCCGTGACTGCACAGTGATCTAGCCTCAGAAAATGTTAGATCTCCTACTGAGGATACTCAACAGATTGGTTGTCACAGCAGTGTCCTAGGAGATGCAAGTTCAAAGCCTTTCCATCTGACAGGGTCAAAAAAACAAGCTTACAAATTCCTACTTCATGTTTAAGCTACATCACAGCTATCAAATGAGAGATGACGTTTATACACAACCTTGACAGTGGCAAATCACATTTATGTTTTGGGGTTTCTCAGTGGACGTGGATCATGCGTATGAGTCACATCTGAGTTTCAGCCTGAAGAGAAGTACCTGTTCCCTCAAAATAGGCACTTCTGAGCAGGCATGACAAATTAACTGTCATTGACAAGTGAGCATTCAGTCTAAGAAGAAAAGTAATGAATTTCAGGGTAAAGCAGTCCTAGAAAGTAGACAGACTGAGATGCTGTGAGGCACTAAAGAGGGCTATAGGTGACTGAATTCCAATTAATGGGGATTTTTGTGATTGAACTCCATGATGTGAACAATCTTGTCTTCTAATTTAGAATCTGAAGACAATCTAAGCACCCTGTATTTCTTACTTGATTCAGCCTTAACATATACCTGGTTTTGGCTTCATTCTTCCTCTATCTCTAGTATGTATGTAATGAAATTAAGAGATTAGAAGTGCTTGCTTTTTCAATAGTAACTTTTTCCTGCCTTTCTTGTCTACACAGACTTATCCCACATACTTATACCTTGTCCTGTTTGATTTAATTAATCCCACTGATAGAGCTTTTTCCTGACACAGTTATAGTCTAATACATCAGATCTCAGGCTTGAAAATTTCTGATCTTCACATACGTTTTGACTGCTTTAATTTCATTGTATTGTTTTCCTACTACATGTCCAATTTTCTGTGATTCTTTCCATTTCTGTCTTTAGTATGTATATCTTTGAATGATAGCTGGGGTGGGGGTGGTCATCATGAATCTTTTTTGCTGTCTCTTCACAAATCTGTGAATACTTGCATTCATTTAATCTCTGCTTATCTTAAATCAAATAAATTTAATTCAAACAAATTTAATTCCCTGACCAGCTTAGTTCTTTCATTCTTTTTAATTCATCATTGTATTTGTGGTAAAGAGGTGGACAAATGTAAATGCAGACTTGAATCTTATCACTATATATTCAAAGTAATTGTGTGAGATAAGTTTTGAATCAACAAAGACTTCACAATGAGACATCAGTCAAGCTGACATATTAAGGTTACATTATTTCCTGAAAAACTTACATTTGCCTACAAAACAAAAGGAATACATCTACAGTTAAGAACAGCAACTCCTAAACAGAAGTAGATAAATCACTCTTCTAATTCCTGTAACCTACACGAGTTGGGGAGGTTCTCATTGTAAACTCTAAGTAGTTCCAAAACAACATGAAGCCATAGATTTTAAAAGTTAGAAATCAAAAAATACAAGAAAAGGACAAAAATCATTAAAAATTACACAAGTACTGCTATATTGGCAATTCATCATCTGAGATGTTTGTTAACCTAATCTTTAATTGAAAATAATGGTGATTGATCAGTTTATGAAATGAACCTTATTAAATCACCTTTTTTTGTTGTCCCTACATATAAGTCAAAAGATATGGATAGTTTAGCCTCTGTCCCATCTTTCAATTCCATAAGAGGGCATGCCTCCAGATGTTCAAGTCCCTTTCAGAAAGGAAAAATAAGACATCTGTCTGATTCCTGAAAATAAATATCTATACATATATATTTATTCTTCCAGACTCGAAGGAGAACTTACTGGGTTCAGTTTTCTAGTCATCTATCAATTATTTACATATCATATTTCAAAAACTGTCAAAATCAGGGATTTTTTCTTACATCTTTCCCTCATAGCTACACAAAAAGCAACCTATTTACAAACTAATTAATATCAGTCTGAAGCAAGAAGCCTAATAGTTGGTTTTGCTATTGGAATTGCTCACATATGTATGCATGCAAATATATAAAAATATGGAAACATAAATACCATATATAAGTGTATATAGGGCACATATATAATATGTATATATTTGATGGTTATTTCTATAGAGAAATAGAAGTGTTCTCAGTCATTCATTAAAAATTTTCATATTTGTGAAAGGTTAGTGACTTTTCTTTTATCAGGCAGTTATTTTCTTCAATCACTTCCAGTGTTTAAATGAAAATGGAGTTCACAGAATACACCTGAAGCCCAAGACAAGCAAAAAGAACAGGCATAGACAACAAAATAAACTAAACCACAAGAAACACATTACATCTCTTGTAGTTTAGGCCCAGCTGGAAGCTGAGCATCATGTGGCCACTTGCTCACTCCTCCTCTGACCCAGCTGGATGGAGAGGAGAATTGGAAAGGTAAAAAGACTCATGAGTTGAAATAAAGGGATTTAAATAGGACAATACAAGGAAAGAAGAAATAATAATAACAATAGTATTAATAAAAGAATATATGAAGCTAGTGATGCACAATGCAATTGCTCACCGCACAGAACTTGATGCCCAGCGTGTTCCCAATATGTGATTCCCCAGCTCCCCCAGTATAAACATTAAGCATGACATCATATAGTATCTAATAGCCCATTGGATAGTTTAAGTCAGCTATCCTAGCTGTGGCCTCTCCCATCTTCTTGTGCAAATTAACTCTATCCCAGCTGGACCAAGCACAGAACCATGCAAGCTATTAACACAATAACTAGAGCATTCACCCAGCATTTCGAAAAAGTATCCTTTTCTACATGACAGGTATTTGAATGCATATCTCATTCTTTTCGTAAAAAGTGTAAGATCCTTACTAAATTCCTTTATGAAATTGTAAGTCAGATCTAAATAGCGCATAGTCTTGTGATGACTTTATGCACAGCAGTGTATTTACCTATCCAGAAGAAAGTTTATAAGACTGATACAATACTTTCCTTGTTAATATTACAGAATCTAGTAGTATTATTTCCACAACTGAAAAAAAAAAAAAAAAAAAAAAGTAAGTTGCTCTACAAAGAATGAAATAAAGTATAAACTGGAATTATCTTAATATTTAAAGATCAAAATCAGTGGATTAGACAGTAATGTGGAATAACATATGAGAAGTTCTAGAGTAGCAACGACAATGTACAACAATGTCACCGAAAGAAAAGATGACATATTGATAAAGACGGTTCTGGAATGATTGCCAAAGCCTAGGAATCCCAGATGAAGAGACTAAACAGAACTGCAGAAAGACAGAACCTGGTAGATAATTGAGAACAGCAGGGGTACAAACTAACCACATACTGCAGAAGATATAAGACACAGGGAGTCCTGTGACCAACAGTGGATTAATAATAGCAGATATGCTAAAAATATGTTGTGTTTGTATGACTAGTGCAGTTGCATGACATTGCCATATTTGATTAAGCTGTTTCATACTGAGCGTATCTCACATATTCCAACTTCATTTGATTGTACACAACACCATGAAGAGACATAATGGAATTTTCTCAAATGAAGTTGCAGTTGTTTTGGATAAAAGACATTTATGTGTAATATCACCTTATGAAAGACTATATGCTAATATAACAAATAGGAAATACATTAAATTAATAGGTCTGTTACCCAAGTGACTTTCTTTTTATCTAAGTCTTGGCCATGTACAACTCAAACTGAGTTCCCTGTGAGCATTGTCTGAGTGAAAGCTGAAAAAGCAGACTCCTGTGGTGACTGAAGTCAGTGGAAAGTTTTCCAATGATTTTAACAGAATTTAGATCAGAACTTCAAAAGACGTGACCATTACGTATTTCATCATTTAGTTTTTATGTATGCAGATGTTAACAGAATCTTCAGCTCAAATGAGGAACTCTGATTCACTCTGTGATTTATGCAGGCATCACTTGTTGCATTCTCACCAAAAAACAATTTAGAGCACTAAACTGAGTAATGAATACCTATTTTCTTGAGGTTACCCATGACTGGAAACAAAAGTTTGATCATTAGTATCCTATAACCTAGTTAAGTGTCCTTAATGAAGGAGTTCAATCACAGGGCACAGTTCTGCAGTGTAATACAATGAGCAAATTAATGTTCATATGTACATATTCCTACAAATATGCATTTATAGACATTGTTTCCAAGCCCATTAATAATTATTTAACTTTAAGGAGGTGCTTAACTCCCACTGAGTTTGATGGCACTCAAATTAAATAATCGGTTTGAAGCAGGTGCTTATATTCTTCCCCGAATTGTCATTAATTAAGTGCTGGTTTCAGATTAGTTATTTTATGATTACATTACTTTTATCTACCAATTTAAAATAAGAAGTAAATAATCAATATATAATTTGAAAAAGGATTTTGGGCAATGACTGATGTAAATTAACCCTATAGAAGATATCAAGCCCTACAGAAACAAAGTTTTTGCAAAATTGGACTTCAGATTGAACATTTTAGTTCCAAAATGAAAGCTTAAAAACTCACAAAAGGTGGCTATGTAAGGCATACTTTTTTTTTTTTTTTTTTTTTTTTTTAATTGGTGCAGATACTTAAATTTTTTCCAAGTCAGGTCTCCCTGAAAAAGCAAAATACCTCACAGAACTGTAAAAACAAATGATAGCGAGTAACATTTTAGAGCTTATCATGAACAGTTTTAATGGGTCTCTTTAGTTTTAGAAAATAAAGGATAAAAATGACAATGAAGCACAAGGCACCTAACACATTTCTCAACCCATCTCCTTGCCTCTGTAAAAGATAAGAGGAAGACACCCTGCTGATACAGAGATTTAATTTGAAGTAAGATGCATAAACTTTGATACCTCCTCACGGGTTTCCTAACTCTGCCATAGATCTGCTATATTCTGCATACTGTATAAACACAGTTCTGAGGGTAATGCTCACACTAAAGTTAGAAAAAAAGAGAATAGCATGCATATTTAATACCTCCCTGAAGTGTTTTACTTCAGCAATAAAGCATAGCAGTGAAGTAAGAAAAAGCTTACAGTTTCTTTCCTGAGCTGTTTGCCTGAAAAGAACCACATTGCAGCATTTGTTTTATTATGTAGAAGTGGATTCATTTGAATAGAAATGCATTTTTCCACACCCTTTTCTATTTATAAATGAGAAGCAAACATACAGCAAAGTCAGACAGCTCAAATAGGCTCAAAGACCAAGGTAATACATGGTAGTTTGGATTCAGAAACAGTACTGCTGTGGGAAAAAGCAATTCTACAATTTAAAGTACAGCATATATTTCTAACAAGCTTTCATTTTTCAAATCAAAAATGAAAATAGGTAGGAGGTTACCTTATTGGTTACTGTAATATTTCAGCCAATGTGATTTGATGTAAAGTTGAAAGCATATGGGCTCATACATAGTTACTGATCATTGTTTTCTGGACTCACTAGGGAACTTTTGATGAGGAAAGACAGTACAGTGATACACTCTTCCCTACTATCCTATTGTCAGTATGAAATTACATCTTATGAGTAATTGCTATTTCTTGCAATTTCTGACACAAAAGAAAAAAAAAAAAAAAAAAAAAAAAAACAAAGAAACTATTTAAGCTTTAACCCTGCAATTTTGCCCCTGTACTGACTTTTAGAGTTGCAAATATCTATTGCTAATAAAAGTTATGCCTATCTTATTTAGAGTGTTGCAGAAGCTATATTACAATATACAATCATAGTAGCAAGAGTTATATTTTAAATTCTTTGGGGAAACATATTATGACAGAGAACAAACGGAAATTGAAAGACAATTATGAATACTGTGTTCTTACTAAATGCCAGTTCAGAATCTAATTATAACTGTTTCTTTTCCATGTACATTTTAAAACTTATATTCTAAAGTGTGATAAACAAGTACAAGTGTAGTACATTGTCCTTTCCTACTTATTTTGTGTCTCACCAAACTGCAAAGGATAGAACTACACTAAAGTAACAACAACAAAAAACTATTAAATATTTTAAGGGTCAAAATTTGTTTTTATTTACCTCATTTTAAGTGCCTAGAATCATTGTAGAAAACAGAATCATTCCATAAGAAAGTTAGTGCAAATAAGAACAAGACTGAGACAAGAAATTTAATTTAAATGCAGTTCTTCAAGCACCCCATGCCATTATGTCAAATCTGTTGGCTGATATACTAAGCTGTGTTTAAATAATAGAATCATAGAATGTTTTGTTTTGGAAGGGACTTTAAAGTTCATCTAATTCCAATCCTCCTGCAAAGAGTAGGGACACTTTCAACTAGACCCGGTTGCTGAAAGCCCCATCCAACCTAATCTTGAACACATCCAGTTATGGAGCATCTGCAACTTCCCTGGGAAACCGGTTCTTTTGCCTCACCACCCTGAAAGTGAAGAATTTCCTTCTTATTTCCAATCTACATCCACCCTCTTCCAGTTTCTACATTCATCTGAAGTAAGACTAAGCATCAATTCAGTCAAGTATGAGTTCAGCAGATCACTGAAACTTTGTTGGTTATCAAGTCAGTATCATTTTGTTCCGCTGTGGATTTAAACTCTGATAATGTTTAATACATGAGAATACTTTTGTTTGGGTTTGTAGTTTTCTTTTGGTTTTTTTTCTTCTGGAGGATTCTGGCAATAATTTGCCCTATTGAAGTGCAAACTTGTCTCATCAAAACCTAAATTTAGAATGGGATCCAGAGAAAGGAATGATAACTTCTTGAAGTATGAGAGTCATTTTCAAGTTCACATAAAAATTTCTAAAACATTTTTAGGCTATTAACTGTCAATATTCTCTCTGGGCATTCTCTGGGTTTGGCTAATGGGAGGTTTAAATAATTCTGTAGTGACAAAAAAAAATCTTCCATTTAAGACTTTCAGAATCCTAGCATGTTAAATTAATAACTTTGGGTTTGGGGAACACAAATCAGGCCTTTTTTCTCTTGTGTTTTCTTACATCCATCATGCCTACCTTTTACCCTATAACAAACTTGAGGTAGATGTTTCATGTGCTCTAAAGACCCCACCTTACTGAGGCTTATAAAATAGCCATGCAAAGCTCAATTATATTTCTATTCATAGGAATTCTTTTATTTTAAAATAATTTATTTTTAAATAACGCTCTTACTGGGAAATATTTCTAACAGTGAAAACATGAAATACTTGAAAAGTTATGCCAACATTTTGTAGTGTAAACACCTCATTTCTTGTTTTGAATTGTGCTTTCAGGTTCCTACTAAATAAATAGATCTGTGAAGCAAAAAAACTTTTTATCTTTAAAATCACTAGTTAAAAACAGATATCTATAAACAGAATACAGATACATTTCAGGGAATCTGATCAACAGTGGAGTTATACTTGGATCCATAACATTAGTTTATCTTGCAACAAAAGCAAAACGCTGCTTGAAATTAAGGTAAGCAAACTGTATTGAATCAAACCATCACTTTATTTAGCAATTATCATTTTACTGTGTATGAAATGGTTAGGATTGGCAAAAAAACATCATCCACGTGTTGCAATATTTAAATACATTATTTCAATCAAGTATGAACAAGATTTTGCACAAAGGAATGTGACTGCATCAAAGGATAGACTTAAAAGAGTGGGCTATGTAAAATAAAACAAACAAGCAAACAACTATATATGTAGGCATGTATAAACTTTGTTATTTTTCATTTTATTGCCCAGGACAGTCAAGATTAAGAATCACAACAACATATGTTAGTTTATAAATATGCCAGGTGCAGGCGATATCTTCTAATCTTTCACCTAATCAAGGGATCCCTGCTGAAGGGACAATAGCCACAGTGCCAAGTTACAACTGTGAAGGAAGTGACAGCATCACACAGCAGTACTTCTGGCCGTAGCAGAGGTCAGCAAACACAATCAACACTGAGGAAGGAAGTTCAGCTTCATTTGCTTCTTGCAGTTTAAATCAAATGAATGCTCAAGAGATGCTACAGCAAGATCTGTAACCAGTTCACCCTTTACCATATGGATTATAAACTCTTCTCTTCTTTACAGGAAAAAATAATATTTGGACAGTTCTTGACATTGAACATGTGCTAACATTTATTCAGAGTAATTTATCTTAAGGAATGATGCTGAAGTAAAAAACTGTGTAATTTTGAAATGGCAAATGTACTTTGTGTATCCAGCACTACAACAAAATAGGCTATGACTGTATTTTTATTAGACAAATTTAATCTTCTGGCTTTATCTGCGTAACTAAGCTCCTGTTTCGCCTTTTATAACCCAATAAATTCTTACTCTAGCAGAACAAGACAGGCACATTTGCAAAATAATTAAATAATATCACTAAATGATGATTTTTTTTTTAAAGTGATCAGGAGAAAGAGGAGACTGGCTCAGTGTGGTTGCATTTTTTCTTTTCTTTTTCTTTTTTTTTCCTTATAGATTTTTAAGCTACATACATGATTTGTCTAGCTTCAGTTCAAATTAATTTTCCTTTGCAGAAATCTTGCCCAGCTACACAAGCCAATATGAAGATAGCTAGTATCCTATTATTGATTTTTTTGCTATCATTGGAAACTGCTGTCTTTTCAATTAGCTTTCAGACCACGTAGTCTTTTCTTCTTTATAGTTTCTTCTTCTGACAATCAGCTCTCTAGTAAAAAACAATCCAAACCCAGCCAACCGAACGAAAATCAAAGCATATTTATAATTTTTACAATATTTTTCTTGTTAGTATATGAGAGTATTTAAATGTTACAACACTCTCAGAATAGGGTTTTAAGGATAATGAGTCTAAAGGTCAAATTCTCATGAGCTTATTTATGCTAATCAAACCACAGTCTGTCGATCATATAGTTAGGCAGTGAGAGTGTCAGAAACAGAGTCCAGGCCTCCCCTTTTTTACCCCTGTGAGCTAATACTAAAGCAGAGTTTTACCTTCCTCTCTCCTATTTAACAGCTAAACAGTCTTTACTATTTTATCACTGTAGCATCCAGATGCCTCAATGAACATACAAATAATACTTTTCCTGGTCCTTGCTTTTGTGAAAAATGCCACATACACCTTTCATTTGAGACACACATTGTCTCTCTTTCTATTCAATAGTGAAAATTATTGTAGTTACACTAACCCAAGATGATAAAACAGAAGAGTTGCAAGTACATGAAGTAGACTTCACTTCTCCTTTCCTTGACTTCAGCAGTCAGTTTCTTTGCTTTACCAGAAGCCATTATGAACATCCTACCCTTCCTATTGTTATCAATTATGCTTTGCATAGTCTGATGTTCATTCAACTGGTACTCATTCAGATTCTTACCTGTATTGTCATTGTTGCAGTCACATCTAAGATGATAAAGATATGTGTCTGGGAATGCTCAGAACGCTCCTGTCAGTTAAACTTACAGTACCACAAGTTAATCAATGATTCTCTCCTACATATAAAACACATAAAACAGATACAGTTTTTACAGGACCATGCAAATTAAAGCTCTAAAGGATGAAGGATATCAAATGACATCATTGTCTGAGGCCTGCTTTTCCTCATGAAAGTAAGAAGAGGAAAGCAGTTAATTTACTCAGTGGAGAGAAACGATTTAAAACATGATTCACCTCATCTTAATAGAGATTTGTAAAAGAAACTAGCTTACTATCTCTGTAAAAATATCTATTTCTCTCTGTTGACAATAAATTATGATTGAAGTAGTTAGCTCAAATTTTGGTGTTTATGCTATAGAAACAAAAAAGAAATTAAAGTAATTCTACATCAAAGTATTATTCTAAATTTTAAATTATGGATGTTTTTGTCTTTATTTTCTCTAAAATGTTTCAGTATATATGTACTAAGGCATAAATGGAATTACACTTACTAATCATTAACTAGTCATCCTGTTGAAATTTGCACTTTGTCCTTTGGTCAGGTACATCTTTCTTGGTAAACATCCTCATCCTCAGTGTGTTATTTGTTTTTAATTCTTTTTGCAACACTTCCTAACAAGAGTCTAGATAAGTGTATGCTTCTTTTTTACTGTTACATGCTACCTTTTCTTCTACTTCTAATATAATTTCTCAGGAAACTCAGATATCTACATTATTTTTCCTCATGGATAGAACAGTAAGGTCTTAATTCAGTTGCCTAAATAGAGAAGAAAACTACTGTTGTTTTAAATACTCTAGGTTACCTGAGCTATCCTTAAAGGGTAAAAAGTACAGCATAGCATCTACAGGAGTATCATACTCTCTGGGAAAAGCATTTAAAGTCAAAGTAGGCTGCATGGGTAACTGTCATGACATTGGTTGCTGGTCTCTTGAAATAAACGGAACTCCTAACTCATCAACTCAATGGCTATGTGAATTCTTGTCTGCATTCTTTTCATGTAAACTGATTAGATTAGAAGTGTTGGATTTATTCTTAATTTTCTTCCTTTAAATAAAAAAAATTAAATAAATATGAAATAATACTTCAGCTTCTCCCACAGTCTGGTTTCTGTAAACTTGTGTAATACATCTGCTACCGGACATAAAATTAATTATTTAATTAAGAAACCTTAATAAGGGCATCTATACATCTCCATTGAAATTATAATCTCACATTATGGTCAATAATCAGATAAATTCATCTGGCTACATATTTCTGTCCATTGCCATTTGAATTGTAAGAATACTTTGGCTTGCATCTATCTGACATTTCATGGGGGTGCAGGGCTTCCACATGACTTGTGTCATATATGTAGACCCATGCAGCTTTCTGATTGCCTTTGAAAGTCTCAAAAGAGTGATAAAATTGTATGTTTAGGTAATTGAAACAAGCCTCAGGCTGAATTTCTTTCTAGGATCCATTGACAATAATGAAAGCTTTGACACTTAGCCTGCATACCAAAGAAAAAAAAAAAAAGAAATCTAAACATCAGTGTTTGGAACTCAGGTTCAGTTTTTATTTTATGCTTATTTTCACTGCTGCAATTTCTACCAGATGCTACAATGCTTTTACACACCCAGGCTTTTACACACACACATGGAGATAGAAATACAGAGAAGATGAGAACACCAACAGAAAAAAAGAAAAAAAAAAAAGAAAAGCATGACAAATATAGATTTACAATTTTCTTTCTCAATGAAGTTATGTTCAGTGTCACTACAGAGCAGAAAATCTGACACTATGCTCAACCTAACACTGAAAATGATGGTGCTGTTTGATATGAACTTAAGCAGAAATTTTTTTTCCATTTTTGAATTTTTCTACATCTTACACATGAGCAAACCCAGAGAGTACCAAAGATGTGCACCCAAGGGAAAGTCAGATGAAGTCTAATTCTGCTTAAGAACTTTTGTCCTACTTATCACTATTCAGAGTCAGAGTCATCTCAGTCACTACTGCAAGGTCCTGTAGCATCTAGGGCAGCATGGAAGAGCTCTTTGTTACTTAGGGTTCAGTCTGAACTCAGAAGCACAGCAG
Source organism: Todiramphus chloris collaris (assembly GCA_025345505.1). Lineage (NCBI taxonomy): Eukaryota > Metazoa > Chordata > Aves > Coraciiformes > Alcedinidae > Todiramphus > Todiramphus chloris. The sequence continues at coordinate 32,843,869 of JANVCC010000021.1, read as the reverse complement.
TCTAGGTAGTTTTACAAAAATTACATAGAATCATAGAATAATTTTAGTTGGAAGACACCTTTAAGATCATCAAATTCAACCATTAATCCAGCACTGTCAGGTCTCCAATAAACTATGTCCCTAAGCATTACATCTACACATTTTTTAAATATGTCCAGGGATGGTGACTCCACAACTTCCCTGAACAGCCTGTTCTGATGTTTTGTAACACCTTTGATGATTAAAGATTTCCTGACATTCAGCTGTCAAGGTTTAGGGTCATGGCAGCCTGCTAGACCTATAACAGACTCTCTCTGTTAACCCCTCTCCCTCCACAAAGGGGCTGAGAAAGGGAATAAGGGAGAGAGACTTAGCGATTAGAAAAAGAAACTATAACAGCTTTAATGAAAATTAAAATAATAATAATAAAAAAGAATATATACAAATATATACAAAACCAGTATTAACACCACCCCCACCACACCTGATGGCAATTACATCACTGTCACCACTGATGCTGTGAAGAAGGCACTGGGGAAGTCCCAGACTGGGCCCCGCAGCAGGTGGGAACTGTATTCAGGAGTGGGATTCTGGTATTGAATTCAGGAACACACGGATCAGGATCAAGGGCAGAAAAGACAAATTCCTCCTCAGAAGAAGACAGAGGAAGAAGAAGCTTTCCTTCTCATCCCTCAGCTGTATACTGAATATGACATATATGGGATGGAATACTTCATTGGTCAGTTTAGGATCACCTGTCCTCTCCATTACTCACTGCAGGTGAGGCCTTTTACTTTCTGCACCACCCAATGTGGTACACAAGATCCAGCAGTGGCCTTGGTCTGCACACCAATACTTGGTAGTAAATCTAAACATGGGGTGTTATCACTGCTAGAAGCAGACACTGAAAACAGGCTGCTAACTTCAGACAGTGCAGTTAGTTAAAAGAAAAGAGCTGAAAAGTAAAATCACTGAACAGAATTAGTTCTGTTCTAACTCAAACCAGGACACAAACCTAAACCTTCCCTGGTGCAATTTGAGGCCATTTGCTCTTGCCCTATCACTTGTTGCATGGAAGAACAGATTAACACTCGTTACAGCCTCCTTTCAGGTAGTTGTATAGTGAGGATAAGGTCTCACCTCAGCCTCCTTTTCTCCAGCCTAAAGAACCCCAATTCCCTCAGTGTCAACTCAAAAGACTTGTGCTCTAGATCTTTCACCAGTTTCACTGCCTTTCTCTGGACATGTTCCAGCACCGCAGTGTCCTTCTTGTAGTGAGGGGGCCAAAACTTAACACAGTACTCAAGATGCAGGCTCACTAGTGCTGAGTACAGGGGCATGATCACTTCCTTAGTCCTGCTGTACACACTATTTCTGAAAAGAAAAAGGATGCTGTTGGTCTTCTTGGTCAACTGAGCACACTGCTGGCTCATATTCAGCCAGCTGCTGATCAACACCCTCAGGTCCTTTTCTGCTGGACAGATTTCCAGCCACTCTTCCCTAAGCCTGTAGTGTTGTCTAGGGTTGTTGTGGCACAAGTGCAGGACCTGACACTTGACCTTTTTGATCCACATACTACTGACCTCAGCCCATCAATCCAGTCTGTCCAGATCCCTCTGCAGAGCCTTCTTACCCTCAGGCAGATCAACACACCTGCTAACTTGGTGTCATCTGCAAAATTCCTGAGGGTGCCTCAATTTCCTGGTCCAGGTCACTGATAAAGACATTCAAGAAAACAGTCCCCAGCACTGAGCCCTGGGGAATGCCACTTGCAACTGGCCACCAACTGGATATAACTTCATTCACCATCATTCTTAGAGCCCAGACATCGAGCCAATTTTTTTATCTAGCAAAATATACACCTATCCAAGCCACAAGCAGCCAGTTTCTCCAGGAGAATACTGTGGGAAAGGGTGTGAAAAGCTTTACTAATGTCCAGGTAGACAACATCCACAGCCTTTCCCTAGTCTGCTAAGCAGGTCACCATGTCATAGAAGGAGTTCAGGTTAATCAGGCAGGACCTGCCTTTCATAAGATTATGCTGACTGGGCCTGATCACCTGTTTATCCTGTATATGCCATGTGATGGCACTGAATATGATTTGCTCCATAACCTTCCATGGCACCAAGGTCAGACTGATAGGTTGGTAGTTCCATGGATCCTCTTTCTGGCCCTTCTTGTAGAAATGGGTGTCATATTTGCTAAAGTTCAGTCAACTGGGACCTTCTCAGTTAGCCAGGAGTGCTGTTAAATGATTGCAAGTGGCTTGGTGATCACTTCCACCAGCTCCCTCAGTATCCTTAAGTGGATCCCATCTGGACCCATAGACTTGTGCGTATCCAAGTGGTGTAGCAGGTCACTGACCATTTTCCCCTTGGATTATGTCAGCTTCATTCTGCTCCCTGTCCCTGTATTTTATCTCAGGCGTCTGGGCACTCAGAACAACTGTTTTTTTCCTATAAAAATCTGAGTCAAATAAGTACTTCAGCCTTTTCCTCATCCTTGGTCACTCTCTTTCCCTCAGCATCAAATTCAGAAGATAGGGATTGTCCTTAGTCTCCTTTTGCTGTTAACAAATTTATAGAAACACTTCTTATTGTCTTTTATGACAGTATCCAGATTAAGCTGTAGCTGGGATTTGGCCTTTCTGATTTTCTCCCTTCATAGCCTCACAGAATCTTTGTAGTCTTTCTGAGTAGACTCTCCGTTCTTCCACAGACCATAAACTTTCCTTTTCTTCCTGAGTTCCAGCCAAAGCTCTCAGTTCAGCTAAACCACTTTTCTTCCCTGCAGGTTCATCATACAGTACACCGTGACAGCCTGCTCCTGTGCCTTAAAAATTTTCTTCTTGAAGAATGTCCAGCCTTCCTGGACTCATTTGCCACTCAGGACTTACTCCCAAGACTCTGTCAACCAGTCTCCTAAGCAGGTCAAAGTATGCCCTCTGGAAGTCCAAGGTGGCAGTTCTACTGATCCCCTCTCCTTGCTTCCCCAAGAACTGAAAACTACCATTTCATGATCGCTATATCAAAGACGGCTTCCAGCCTTCATATCACCCACAAGTGCTTTTCTGTTCATGAACAACAGGTCCAGCAGGGAGCTTTCCCTAGTTGTCTCTCTCACCATCTGTGTCAGGAAATTATCTTCCACACACTCCAGGAACCTCCTGGACTGTTTCCTTTCTGCTGTGTTGAATTTCCAGCAGACATCTGGTAAGTTAAAATGCCCCAAGAGAACAAGTGGCCGTGATTGTGAAACTTCTTCCAGCTGCTTATAGAATATTTCATCTGCTTCTTGATCCTGGTTGGGTGATCTATAGCAGACTCCCACTATGACATCTGTCTTGTTGGCCTTCCTCCTGATTCTTACCCGTGAATACTCAATCCTACCATCACCATCATTATGCTTAAGACAGAACCACCTTCACTTACACCAATCCAAGATACAATTTTACCTCATTTCAAGTATGTTTCATGATTCATATGATTATTTGCCCCAAATAGTACTTTTTTTTTTTTTTTTTTTTGCTTAAGCACCACTTTTCTGCTAAATTACCTTGGGGTGTAGATCAGTATTGAAAAACTGCACAACTGCTGAGGTGAACAAGTCACTTCACTCAGTGCACCTCTGTCTCTCTATGCATAAAGTAGGAAGTATGAAATCAACCTCCTCTGCACAGAGATCTAAGACTGACTGATAAAAGCAGTATGAATGAAGTAGCTATTATTACCATTATTAAAAAAGGGTGAGAAGAGTTTTCTCCCTTTTGGATGGCAAATGACAATTTGTAGGCAACCCTGGGGTGTTTTTCAGAAATGCCTAATAGTATATGAGATTTTTCAAACATACTCAACTCAGATCTAAGCATGATTTCATTGAAGTCAATGGGAAAACTCCCACTGACTACTATTGTTGTTCTTCAATAGTTACTGCTTAAGTTGAAAGAATGAAAGTTGAATAGAAAAGTAACAGAAAAAAAATCACTGGCTTTTGTATGCAATTGGTATATAAAAAAGCACATTTTTTGGAGTAAAAATAAAATGAATAAATCTTGCACATGAAACCAAAAATAATTTACATAACCATCACTGTAAATACAAATTTGTATAAATATATATATTGCGTCTGGAAATAAGTAAAACCAATGCTAAAACCAAAAGATTCAGTTATTGACCATATTGAAGCAGATAAAGGTGATCTTCAGTCTTCTAAACAGTGATCTACTGTGTTATTAGAGTGAAGACCACATTTTTATATATTGTTGTAGTGTTTCTGGGAACTAAATCCACATTTGGAGTTTCCTTGATAATGGTATGCATTCAGATTCATAGGAAAAAAAAAAAAAAAAAAGCATATCTGTTGTTTCTGGGTTTTAACTGACTTTTTATCTGATTAGCTTAAATCGCTTGTGAGTGTACCAACATACATAGAGGTGCACTTGTTTTGTACAACTAGATGAGCCCAGATGTTTTGAGACTTACAAGAAAATGAAAAAATAACAAAAATATAAGATAGATGAGAGAATTGATAGTGATGAGAATTAAATGCTCCAAGCTCCAGCAGAGGCTAAACTATAGTTAACTTATACACAGGCATTTCTAAAAAGGAGAAAGTAATGTTGTAATAAGAAAATAACCTAACAAAATCATTAGAATAACAATGCAAGTGTCTCTGAGTACAAAAAGCTGCTATGTAGTATCATGGGGAAAAAAAGATACAGAACAAATTACATCAGAAAATTGCACTTGTGAATATAACAATTGTCTATTTTTACCATATTTTCCACCATTCTCCACAAAGATGAACGGTGTCTTCATTACCATTTGTAATGTTCCTGTTAAGAAGAGGAAGTATTAGACATATTAATGTGTTTGGTTCTCCTTTAATTTACGATTCTCTCCCCACTTTAATGAGATGTGCTCTACAGCCCATAAAATAATTGTTATGGTAAACTGACTTTTTAAAATTAGCTACACACCAGTTGGTCCACAAACCTATTCCTCCGGACTATTCATGCACAAAATACCTTTGTGTGAAGCTTTTTCCAAATGTGTAATGACTGGAGTAAGTCCAGAAGTTTGCCTGCAGAGTCTCTCTGCATGATTGCCACTGTAAGCACTCTTACAGTTTCTTTTCCCAACAAAGTTATGGTCAGGGTTACTGCAATGTAGAAATGCTGACACTGCTCTCAGCCTTAGCAATGAAAACGATAGTGCTTCTTCATATGAAATAAAAGCATTTTCCTATTAAAAAAAAAAAAAAAAAAAAAAAAAAAAAAA
>JANVCC010000021.1:32820210-32838511 GCA_025345505.1 Todiramphus chloris collaris | reverse complement strand
AAAAAAACTGTTCTAAACTCCCAGTTCTACCCTGCTAGGTCACAACTTTCTGTTATAGAATTTTTGCAAGAAATCTCAGAAGGAAGAAAAAAAATATCAGACTTCCCGGTTCTCTCTACAGTCTCATTAAGTAATTTCAGTGTGATACAGCATTGCTATTTGCCCCCTAGATCATCTATCCCACTGAGATAGCTATTCTAGCCCAATGATTTCCTGCTGGGAGTGTCAGTTTAGGTCACAAACACTGTTTACCAACAATACTTTCTAATCAGCCCCAGGAAAAAATGTTTTCATTCCCAGAAAATAGTTCATCAGGAAAAAAGAATTACCAAAACCTAAGGAAAAAAAAAACATAAGGAATCTGAGCTGTGTCAGATTTTAGGGTGTATATAAAATAGACACACTGAAAAAAGTTATCAGGAAAGTGATTGTGCCCCTGTACTTGGCACTGGTGAGACCACACCTTGAGTACTGTGTTCAGTTCTGGGCCCCTTACCACAAGAAAGACACTGAGTTGCTGGAGCAAAGTCAGAAAAGGGCAGCCAAGCTGGTCAAGTGTCTGGAGAACAAGTTCTATGAGAAGAAGATGGGGGAATTGGGATTTATAGTTTGCAGAAGAGGAGGCTGAGGGGAGAGACCTTATTGCTCTCTACAACTACCTGAAAGGAGGTTATAGTGAGGTGGGTGCAGCCTCTTCTCTCAAGTAAATAATTTCAGAACTAGAGGAAACGGCCTAAAGTTGTACCAGAGGAGGTGTAGACTAGATATTAGGAAGAATTTCTTTACTGAAAGAGTAGTCAGGCGCTGGAACAGGGAGTTGTGCGGGGAGTTGGTTGAGTCACCATCCCTGGAGGTATTAAAAAAATGTGTAGATGAGGCACTTCAGGACATGTTCTAGTGGGATGGTGAGGCTTATTTTTGTTTGTTTCTTTGTTTTGTGTTGTTTTGTTTGGTGTTTTTTGTTTGTTTGTTTTTTGGTTTTGCTGATGGTCGGATGCAGTGGTCTTTTCCAACTGTGAACAATTTTGTGATTCTGTATGCAGCTCTGTTGTCACTTGTTGAAATATGAATGCTTCTCTGTGTGAGTGGAACAAAAGCATAATGGAGATCTGGTTTTATATCCCAGTGAAGGAGAAAAAAATCTCTTTCTGCTGTAGCTCACAGTTTTCTTGTTCTTCGTCTAGTACAACAATTTCTGTAGAAGTCAGCAGCTTCAGACAAACAGGGAGCTGATCTGAATGAGTCCTCAGCAGTCCTTCTAAGTGGCTGAGCACTTTGAGTTTACTTCCTGACAGATCTACTTTCCTTTATTAGCAGAGGTATTTTTTCAACAAGAGTTGTGATTGAAGACAGGGAAGGGAGTTGGAGTAGTCTGCTAATGCTTCTGGAGATTCACCATTTGTAGGGCTCTTAGGAGAACAGAAATTAGTATTCTTAGCATTTTTTCCCATCTGATTTCTTTTCTGTAATAAAGATTGTGAGTGTATGTTTGAACTGAACAAATCTCATTCCTTGTTATAACCCACTGAGAAAAGAATCAAACTTAATACATATATAATACATGTGCACACTAAATTGTACGTCTCAGATCCTGGCTCATAGAACTGTAGCAACATTTTATGACATAACAGTAGAATGTAAAATTAATACAGGGTTTCTGCATCTGGAAGCAAAGCCTCACTCCCACCCAAGAAAGTGTTTTAAGTATTAGACTACAGAGCTGTAGATCATATCATGCTTGGGTATCTCATATTGGTCTATATCTATACACAACATGAACAGCAAAAAGAAAGGCATCCAATCTGCTAAACATGACACTCTATTGGCCTCCACGTCTTTCAGCAATCTAAGACTGAACACATATTTTAGTTTTAACTTCATTCCTGCTGAAAAGACAGAATTAAGGATGAAATGTGTTCCTGAAAGAGAACCATTCATTATGCACTTGCATAATTCAAGTCTGGTTGGATTATATAGGTTGCTTTAGAAGTTTGTGTTTCAGGGATAGAATCATAGAATCATTAAAGTTGGAAAAGACCTCTAAAATCATCAAATCCCACCATCAAACCAATGTATCAGCAGGGAGAACTAGCACAGGAAAATCCCTTTAGTTCTTGTTGAAACAGTAGAGATAACGGTAAGGATCAACATTTCTGCTCCACTGTAGCAATATGACCTACAGGTAATAAAATGTTTCATACATTTTTTTATCTATGAACAGTTATTTCAGCAACAGTGTTTCCTAAATTGCACTCTTTTTACTTTGAAAATCTGTAGGCATTATGCATTTCCTATCAGTCAGAGTAACATTCACCCTTACCTCTTACTTCTATAAATAATGAAACTGCCCTGAATTTTTTTCTCAAAAATCATACCAATAAAAAATTTACATCACAGCAAAAATAAACTGGAGTTTATTTTTTCAGTTATATTTTTTTGTTGTTTTTGTTAATCTACTTCTCTCCAAAAGAGCAGAAGATTAAAATGAGAGCAAAAGGTTTTTCAGAGGTGAAAATATTAAAAAAAAATGATCCCCTATTTAAAGGGAAAAAAAAAAAAAACAAAAGAAAAAAATAATAAAAAACTGAACCACCCAAGAAAACACTATTACAGAAAAAAAAAAATAAAAGAAGTCATTTGGAAATGGTCTCCCAGTAGGATGAAGATCTACCATAGAAAAAGGCCTAGAGAAACCTTCAGTTACTGGGAAGTATTCAGCATTAAGGGGAAAAAAAAATCCCTAAAACATTGTATGATTACTCAAATTCTCAAACATAAACATAGAGCACTCTTACCCAACAAGATATAAATCACATCACTAAGCCTCTAGAAACACCATGCAATGAAAGTAATCTATCTTCATACTTTTCAAAAACTGCCTTAAACATGAAACTCAAATGAATCAAGATTTTTATCACTTTCATGGAATGAAAGAATTAGCAAAGTAACTCAAAGAGACCTTTGAATTATCTTATTATTTAAATTGGCTGATCCTTGAAAGTTATTTAAATATATTGAGTATTTGCCTTCTCTGAAAATTTCAATGCCAAAATGTTATGATTAGGAAAAAAAAACATCTTCAACCCACTCAGAAATTATGCTGAGATATATAAAATATTCAAATTAACATAATGTTGATTCATTTAAACTGGAGGTGTTCCTCCCATCTGAGTCAAGGAACCTCTCTTCCATTTGCATAAAATTGTATGACCCATCAAGTCTGTCACACAGTCAATAATCACAAGTTTAATTCCAGATGTGCTCTCTTTTGATGCATAGGACTGTCATATGAGACATAAGAAGAAGGCTTAGGGAAAAACAGATAGAAATCTGTGAAGGATCAGGCTTCAATGTCTCCCTTCCTCATGAAACAACTATTTCATTTTTCAAGAGTATAATACTTCTTGGTTTCTGGAGCAAAAAAACTATTGAATTTGACAATATCTGAAGTTTGTTGTCTTTGAAAAATATGCACAATCCATCTGTATTAATGTCCTGGTTTGAGTTAGAACAGAACTAATTCTGTTCAGTAATTTTACTTTTCAGCTCAGTTCTTCTAACTAACTGCACTTTCCAAAGTTAGCAGCCTGTTCTCACAGACAGTGTCTGCTTCTAGCGGTGATAACACCTCACGTTTAGAGTTAGTACCAAGGATTGGTATGCAGACCAAGGCCACTGCTGGATCTTGTGTACCACATTGGGGGGGTGCAGAAAGTGAAAGGCCTCACCTGCAGGGAGGAGTGGACAGGACAGGCAACCCTAAACTGACCAACAAGGTATTCCATCCCACATACATCATATTCAGTTTAGAGCTAAGGGATCCAAAGGTTCTCTGGGCTCTTCTCCCCTCTTGGACTGCTTGGCCAGCTTTGCTTGGCTTGGCTCGGGTCCTTTTTTGGTTCCTTCACCGGATCACCCAAGGAAGATTCTGTCCATTCTGCCTTCAATCCAGTCTGTGTGTTCCTGAACCCAGTACCAGAATCCAGCTCCTGAACACAGCTCCCGTCTGCTGCGGGGCCCAGTCTGGGACTGCCCCGGTGCCTGCTCCACAGCATCAGTGGTGACGGTGATGTAATTACCATCGGGGGGTTGGATTCGATACTGGTTTTGTATATATTTGTATATATTCCATATTTATAATTATTAATTTCCTTTTCATTAAAGCTGTTCTAGTTTCCTTTTCTAATCGCTAAGTCTCTTTCCCTTATTCCCTTTCTCTTCCCCTTTGGGGAGGGAGGGGGGTTAACAGAGAGAGTCTGTTATAGGTCTAAGGGGCCGCCCTGACCCTGAACTATGACAATTAAATTTACTGTAATATTAGTAGAATAACAAGAAACAAAGCAATAGGAATTTTTGACATAGCTGAATTAGTATTATTACAGTGACTGACTTTTGAACAGCTATGCTGTTATGTATTTTAATTCTAAAAACTTAATCCTTGCTCTGAAACAGAAACTTAGAAAATAGCACTTAAAGAGTTTTGGAGAACAGAGTCAATCATAGTACCCCAAAGCAGTATCAGCTAGACCTTTGCTTATGTCTACACAGACATGACATTAAGTGATTAAGCTCTAGTTTTTCCTTGACACAGATCAAAAATCAGAAATGTATTTGTTAAACCTATGTAGATAACCTATGATGTTCTGTGGTTAACAGTGCAGTTCCACTGTAGCACATTCTATTTGTGCTGTAAATTTCTGGCACATGCTCTGAGGATATTTTAAAATAGAAACAAACAAGTATATAGAGAGAAATTTAAAATTAATAAATCCTTAGGGAGAAAAACAGACTTGTTGCACACTTAGAAGAAGGGTTTCAATTAATTTGAAATATTTTTATCTGTAAGTCCTTTCACTCACTGCTGGTTTTGGTCCTAGGAAGGTGGTCAGGAAAGGAAGTGAAATATTATTTACAAACACTTTTCTTCATTACTTATGAGAAATAGACTCACCACTGTATAATAGCAATATTTAATGGAGAGTAGAATAGCAAGTATAGAATTTAGTTCTGTTTGTATAGTTATGAAAGGAGAGAAAGCCTGAAAGTCAGTGTGGTCTCTGCTGGAGTAAGCAGTTAAAGATTTATTTTATTTGTAAGGAAGTGCTTTGTTTCTTCTTTTCTTCTGTCAACTCACTTTAAATTTTACAGAGAGTACAAAGTGAGTCAAATGTTTACAGACATGCCAACAAAATAATAAAGACAAACTAACATGTATTCTCCCATCAGGGTTTCAAGACACTATTTTTGGACTTTCTATGAAGCCTTTAAGGAGATGTCATTAGGATGAGGATTAAAGGCTATTGTGGATAATGTGCTCTTTAGGAGAAAAAAACTTGGAGAGGAAAAAAGGATCCATTTGCAGACTGGAAATAGGCTTACACTGGGCATTATTAGCACTGGCATTATTTAATAGTCTGGGCAAGATGGTAAACAACCTGATGTCCACAACTGAGGAACGTATGCAGACTATTAAGATCATGGTACAGATGTATTCAAGGAAAGAACTGGAAGTGATATATTACCTTTCAAAGGTGTATGAAAACCACTTGAAGCCTAATTGACCCCATATGTTTGTTCAGTCAATTTAATAAAATGCATTGAGCTGTATGCTTGCATCCTCAGACATGAATGCAAAAGACAAAAACTTCAGTGGGAGATAATAAATTTAGACAAATGAGGAGGAGATTCAGTGAATAAACGATAAAGTATGGCATAGGCAAAATAAATAATAAGAAAAAATTTGAGCTGAATTAGTCACATACGTTTCTGGGCTCTAAATTCATGGTAGTCACTGAGGCTAAACACCTGGGAAGCTCACTGGAAACATATGTTCAGTTAGTAAATTTTTTTGTTTTTTTTTTTTTTTTTTTTAAGAAAGAAGTCTTAAAGTAGAAAATATTGCAAAAGAAAAAGTACTATGGAAGCACTATGTGATTTAACAGTGCCATCACCTACAACACCAGTCAGCTCTGATCATCCACACTTCTATAAATAGCGGGAAAAAAAGAAAAAAAAAAAAAAAAATTCCAGAAGAAAACAACACAGCTACCCAGAAGACATTTTCCATATGAGAAATTTAAAAGCCTAATATATTTATACACTTGATATATATATATATATAGACTGGAAGGAAGAAGACCCTCTATACCAGTAATAAATTATCATAACTTAATCTGAAGTTAGGAGCTCTCTTTTACATTTTTCCACAAAAATATATGAAGAAGAAATTCCATAATCTGTAAATAATATTTAACCTTTCATTCCAGCAGGCTATAGAAAGGCAGAGAGAATTTTCAGACTTTTTTCTCACCCTTTTTTTTTTCCAGGATGGTGGGTCCACAAAAAAAGCTCACTGCAGAAGTGAATTTCACTGCAGAATTAACTGGCCTTCATCTACCTGGCTGACAGAGGGAGGAAATAAAGGTTTTGAAGCCTAGCCCCATGTGATCTTGAGTGTTTACTAGTTGCCCTTTCCTTGAAGTGAAGGCAACAAAGGGACAGCAGCCACCGAGATGGAACATTCCCCTTGTAAGTTTTCTCCACAGAAAAAGCAAGGAGAAGATATCTGAGAAGTTAGCAGATGTGGTGGGTATTTTGCATGTAAATTTTCTTTTTTTTTTTTTATTGATTGTCCTGAAAAAATATGAACATCAGAGATAAGCTCTATAGCTTTAGTTATATATATATAGCCTACTTGTTTATCTGTACACTCAAATTCATAAGACATTTAACTCCCTGTTGCCTGATGTGATCAAAGTCTGTCCCTTACATGAGACATCTACCAGTTTATAGCAATAAATAAGAAACACAAGTGCACTGCACCTATTAGGTACTGACTCTTAACAGATATGTGAAGTAGGTAAGTGGAATACTTCCTCTTTTAAACAATGGAAACCAGCCTAAAAAAATTCCCAAACAAACTTTGAGAATAAAACAGTAATATTCCCTTCCCCTCATTTTTAACTATTTTATTTTTCTTCTGAAAAAAAAAAAAAAAAAGAAAGAAGAAGTACAACTTTTTATGCTACACCATAAGGTTCAGGATCCAGGCTACTCAAGAGGTCAAACAGCAGCTCTAATGTTAAGTGGCAAATCACATTAAGAGTCTATAAAACAACAGTTATCCAATTTGCTGAATGGTTTGAAGACAAGGACTAGTGAAGACATATATGACTCCTAGACAAATGTCATCTGCACCATCTGTGGACCATATTGTGCATCAGATGGCAGGATAAAAATTTCCAAAAGAAAGTTTCAGAGCAGAGCTTTGTTCCAGGGACTGTAGCCATGATTATCATAGAACAGCTGCACTGGGCTGGTCACACATCTACGACAGAAGATACTGGCATCATGCAGCAGCTGGTGTGGTGTGGACATGAAGAAGCAGCATGTAACCAGGACAGACAGGTGAACTACTTCAAGGATACTCTGAAATACAACTTCAAGCAATAAAAATTGCTAAAACAGCAGATGGGTAAGATTGGTACACCACAGTTCAGATTGAAGAGTCTCAGAAGAATCTAACCTTACTTAGCAGAAGCATGCATGGTCTTGCTAACCTGTTGTCAAGGACAGAGGTCTTCAGTTAATAGGTCATTTCCTGCTAACCTCTGTGTTTGGTTTACTTACAGAGAGCGGGAGGGGGAGACTAATAAGGGTGGATCTGGTTGCCCTATGGAAGCAGAATGCAAATCTGAACTTAGCAGCTCAGAGACACTTCTGTGATCCTGTGCATCTGAGCAGAAGTATTGCATCCATAGTAAAGGAATGAGACATCAAAGAAAAAAAAAAAACATCAACAGCAACCCTTAGGACTACATATGAAACATGAAATCAATGGGAAAAAGACATTGCAGTAATGATCTGTGTTTGGTTTGGGGTTTTGTTTTGTAGGCTTGTGTTTTTTTGTTTTTCACCTCTTAAAATATTTCAGGACAATACTATGAAAAAGGTTCTCTTCACTGCTGAAGGACAATGTAACAAAAAGAATTTGGCAAATGTCAGAGAAGGAATTATTTTGTGAAAACCACACAGTAGGCATTGTCTTGGATTTAAGTTGATGAAAACTCAGTCTTAAGCATCTTCATTAATTGCAGTTGAAGCAACAGAACTTAAATGTTTAGATAGTAATTTCAAAAACTCAATTTTTAATTAATTGTAATTTTAATTAATAAAATGAGTGTCAAATTTTATTTTTAAATAGTCAAATTAATGAACCAGTTCACAAAATTATTTTGATTTCTCACTGATGATAGAAAAGGCTTAATTAACTTCAAGATTTCAGATCAGGCTTTCAATATCTCTAAGTTCCTGGAAATAAACTATATTTTTCTGTATGACCTCAACTGCATTCTGGATTTGCAATAAAACTTCAATCTAACAAATAAAAAATTGCTATGATGTTAAAAAAATATTCAACTGAAATTAGACAGTACAGGAATGAATATATATCCTTTTAATTATATGTTATTTATCTGTTTATTTATTGGGGATTTTTTTTTACATTTTGGATTTTAAATCTCATCATGAAATTAATTATCAGAGATTGGTAAACATACAAGGAAATCATTAGTCCCATAGAAAAAAAAAACCCAAAAAACCAAAAAAAAAACCCCAAAAAAACTTAATCTTCTTTATCTTTCAAAATAATGATAACAGTATATGTGGCTCATCTGATGTCCCACAGGATTGTGGCAAGATGTCCCTCAGGGTCATGGATATCCTCATACCCATCGGAATTCAACTGCTTCTTCCGTACAGTCATAGACACATATGCATACAAAGTATATGTTTACAGTCAGAAGGCATCTGAAGTTAGACATTGAGATCTAGAAAATATCAGCATCTGTAATTCAGCCTTTTCACATCTATTACAATTAATTAGATGTATTCATAATATGCCTTCTCTGGCTACATACTCATGACTTCATTTTTTTCCTGGACTGTGAGTATCAATCAAGACTGTCTGAAATGAAGCCTTTGGAATTGCTACTCGGTTTGCAAACATGCATGCCTATCCTGATATTTGAGCTATAGTGATATTTTAAGGACCTTAACGATCAGAACATAGGGTTTGGTCGACTGACACAGAAGAGACATCTATTAGATGAAGGTTACTTACAGATAATAACAGGCTTCAGTGGAAATTCAGGTTGAGCCTAGTAACACGCGGCTACTATGATTAGTTAGGCAGGAACTTGTGTGGAGATTTACAGCAGACAGAGAAATTTCAGACAAGGAAATGGTGCTGCTTACGGACAAGGGAGGAGAGGCAAGTTACAGTTCAGAGAGGTTAGAAAAGTGGTGATCTAAGTATATCAGGATGTTAGTGATTCTTGTATTGTAGCATTGTTTCATCCAAGACATCCTGGCCTCCTCAGATTCCAGTGGAACTCATGAGTTTTGAGGACAGTGTTGAAGTCAAGAAAGCATCCCAGCATACTACACTTCCCAGCTTAAATGCTAGGTCACCAGGCAACCTCCCAGAGTTCTGGGGAAGAGTTTCACTTAATGCATATACACAGCAGTCCACATGCTCCATAGGTCTGACGGCCTAAAGTGGACTGCATTTTCCTTCTTTGGAATTATTTTCTCTCTCTTCCCCACTTTTTTTGCAGAAGAAGAGTAATAATATCTGTATCAACATTTACAAGGTCTAGTACTACATCTCCTGTGTCAGGCATAATAGTCTCAGTCATCACAGAGAGACATTCTCCGAGAAGACATCCATCTTGATCTTGGCTACAGCACAAACACATAGTGGTTGTGGCATCTCCTTCTCTGGAGATTTTGAAGACTTTTCTGGGCATGTTCCTGTGCAAGCTGCCCTAGGTGAACCTGCTCTGGCAGGGAGGTTGGACTAGATAATATCCAGAGGTCCCTTCCAACCCTCCTGCCATTCTGTGATAACATCCTTCTCTTTCCCTTTCTTTACAGACAGTCTAACTCATCTCATCTTACCCTGGTTTCTTGCTCCTTTCAAAAATCCTCATATTTAGTGAAAGCATCTGCTCTGCATAATTATCTACAAGTGTTCACCCTGTAAAACTCTTAAAAAGCAAGATTTTTCCCTCAAAATATGGTGGTATTGCCTTCACTGATGCAATATACAGCAAGTCTTGAAGCAAGTCAATATCGTCTTTGGGTCACTGTTGTGTAAAATTTCAAATTTGTGGACAGTCTGGGTTGCCTGAGGGTCTAAAGGAGAAAAAGGAGTGGCCTTTCCACCAATGTTACAAAGATTCAGAGAGAACAAGGTTCTGCAGTATTAAAGGTCTCATGATTTGCTAAAATGTGTCACTCAACCTGGAAATTTTGAAGATTTTGCAGTAGCGCAAAGGAACAGTGAGAGACTACAGAGGAACACTGATATCCATTTCATGCAGCCAGAAGGCTGAAATGCTACTAGAGCAGGACTGGAAATAAACAGGCAGATCATATCAAAAGAAAATGTGCTTATTTCACACACCAAAAGAAATTAAAGGTAGTAAACAAAAAATACTTCGTATCTGAGGAGTTCTCTTAGGTTAAACTTTTTTTTTTTTTTTTTTTTTTTTTTTCCCCCTCATTCACCAGTAGCAGTATATGCACTTGCCATGGAAGTAGAGTGCTCTGGTTTGAAGAGGATACATTAGTCTGCATTCCTATGCTCATCCTAGCTTTTTGACAGTGATTGAAGGGCTCTCCAGGAATGTGTAAAGGGCTCAGTTTTCCCCAGTAATAACAGTAGAGGTGCTGAGAGATGCCTCAGTAGTGGGAGTGTAGAGAGGTCTCTTTGGCACAGCCGTGTTGTTCATCCTTCTTCAAGGAGGAACTAGAAGAAGTCAGGAGAGGTCCTCCCATGTGTGACACGCTGCCATCTACAGTACAGCTCTCTGCAGTAGGACCTCATATAACAAATAGCCTATTGTAGGCTTATTATCTGGGGACTGATATAGCATAACATCTCAATGTAATGCTAAGGAAGTTGTACATAGTTCTCACCACCCATATTGTCTATGCTTGTCCCTAGATAGGGCTAAAAAGCAAGCTGAGGACCCTCAGTACATATTGCTCATTCTGACCTTCAGAATGTCTGTTGGCTGGAAGGCAAATGTGATTTAGGTCTCACCACACTCCATTTCCTGGGAAAAGATGTAGATGTCCCCATTCACATGCAAATAAGGCTCAAGTTTCCTGTTTTGAGGGTAAGAATCTGAATTTTTTTTTTTTTTTTTTTTTTTTTTTTAATCCATTGAATATGTTGATGAAGCCAGCATTTGCCTAAGTCCATGAGCAACTTGTATTGATAGACGTGTGAGGAAATTATGAACGTGTGCAGAACCTACTCTCTAAGCACTAAAGTAACATTTAAACTAAGAGCACTAAAATAAAATTTAAACTAAGGTCAACCATTACTTTTAGTACAGATGGGAAGAGGTAGTGCTAATGTACAGTTGGGTATTCTGTGATAGATCTGCAACTACATACTATAATTTAGTAGTTTGAATCTTTCTCTGTCAAGATTATTGCTCCTCTTTACTCCTCTATGTAAAGTAATTGTGATTTGCACAGCAGGATTACTTGGGGGCATACGAGTTTAAGGATTTTACAATGTCTGCTTGACATATCCTTTCATCCTTATTTGGTGTAGTGACCGCTGACATGAAAACTACTGCTTGAGCTAATCCATCTCCCACTGAAATCAAACAGAGTTCTTAATACAGGGACCTTTATAGAATAAAGACACCTTCAAGAAAAAAAAAATGCAGGTTTCACAAAATTTCACAAATTCCTCTCTACCTAGAACTGCCAAATATTTACTTTTTGCAAAATTTCAGCTCCACAACCTTAGGATCTGATCAGCTGCTGCCTATCACACACAAAAAATGAGGTGGCAAATGCAAAAGAAAGATAATTAATTCACAATAGCTCCTCTGTGCCCATGGCCTATTGTCATGTTTATTCTAGCATAATTACAATGTCATAAACATTCAAAATCCAAAAATACTGTCACAAGTGGCAGTTTTAGGTATTCAGTAGATTCAGTAGCAACCAGTTCATAGTAAATCAAGCCAGACTGTTGGAAACCAGTCAGG
This sequence comes from Todiramphus chloris collaris, assembly GCA_025345505.1. Classification (NCBI taxonomy): domain Eukaryota; kingdom Metazoa; phylum Chordata; class Aves; order Coraciiformes; family Alcedinidae; genus Todiramphus; species Todiramphus chloris. Next base: position 32,826,434 of record JANVCC010000021.1, on the reverse strand, counting down.
AAATAATATTTTGGTAGCTGCATATTGTGAAAAATGCAATTTCATTCTTGTTTCTTTTTGTTTTCACTTTTAAATGCTTATTTTGGATGTCAGTTGGTTGATTTATTGGTACAAATACCCGAAGACATCAATGGGTGTTAAACAGTATTTCTCTAAGTTTGGAAATGTACAGACTGAGACCTCATTAAATTGGTAGTATCCCTTTTGAAACCATCCATGTCTACTCCCCATGCTAATGTAGTTGAATTAGTAATTATGCGATTGTTCAGGACTAAAGAATTACAGAGTCTGTGACTGCAAGCTCATTATAAATAGTAATCATGCATTTGATATTCTAGAAATGCAGAGAAACTCAATTTCTTTGTACTTCCCATACAAGAACCATATATTAACGGAATGCATATTTGTGTAGAATTATTGCTTGTAAGTTTATTGAGTTTAGCCTTTAGCACGGTAATTGAACCATACATAGTAGGGCATCCAAAGAAAACACAGTATTAGCAATATAATTCCCTGTGGCTACATGTTTTACAAAGAAAAAACATCTAAAAATCCTGAGCATATCTTTCCCTCATCTTTCCACAAAATTTATTTATTTATTTAAACTAGAAAGTGCACATATTAGCTTCAATCCCTCTTTCACTGTGGTCCTTATAGGTTTTCAGATTTTCAATATAGGTGATGGGCAATTTGACATGGTATAGTATCCAGATACTTTGCAGCTGTCAGCTGCAAAGTCTGGAATAGGTTCTGCACTCTGAGTCCCCATAAAGCAGAGAATTAGTGTGTCTAAACTTGGGAATAAAAGGTTGCTTTCTAGAGATCTTCAGACATAACTGTTTACATGTTAGGAAACTTGAGGTTATTTTAAATGGTTGCTCACCTATGTATCTAAAACTAAGGAGCCAGAGACCTACTCCAAATCCATATATCCAGAGGCTCCTCATGTTTCAGAGATTTAGACCCACCATAAAGCATAAATGTTCACAATTTCAGTCGGTGTTGTTCCCAAAGGAAACGAACAATGTGTTGCTGAATCAGTCAGCATCAGTAAGTAGGTAGTACTGTCTGAATGAATACACCATTGTAAATTTTGTTTTCATAACACAGTACACATTTTCTTGTATGAATAAAACAATTGTCTTTAAGAGGCTGCCTCCTTCTCTTTTTCTTTTTTCTCTTGAGGGATTAACATCATATGGTGGACAGTAATTATGCATGATCTTTATCAATAATGTAGAAGAATTTCCTATTGAAGACAGTTTAAATGTCCTAGGAGTACAAGATCATGCAGAAAAGCAGGGGCCTCTGCCATTCCCCGTGGTAAATAATACTCTTGAAAAAAAAAAAAACCTCAGTGAAAAAAAAAAAAGAAAAACCAAAAGTACAAACACTGTAAACAGAATTCAAACTTTCTCTTCCCAAAAGAAAACAAAGTATAAACTTGCATTATAAAACATATGAAGTAGGAGATATAAACCTGAAGAAAACTGTAAAGAATCTCCTTACCCAGTACTAAGAAGGATATAGTGATTGTGTATAAGGATTTAGTACTGACTTGCAAGAGAGAAAAAAGAAGAATTTCTTCTATTAATGTGCTATTAAATTTTTGTTTATATGTGACTGAAGTTCTTTAATCTCACATTGAATTGATTTAAACATCAGATTAAAACAAAAACACCTTCACAACCCAGAGTTTTCTGCAGGATGTTGCATATAAAAAAAAAAATCACTGATCACTTAATAGCATTAAACCTGTATCTTTATCAGCTGTGCTCTTTTGAGTGGGGGGGATGGTGGTGCGGAGCTAGAAGTGTGTGAATTGTTTATCAGGAGTCTAATCCTTTGTGTAATGTCTTTTTTTTTTGTTTGTTTGTTTTAATCTTTTTATATTTGTAACAGATAATTTTTTATTCATTTGGGCCTATGGATTATCTGCAAGATATCTGTAGGTAAAGATTTTATAAGCAGTCAATATGGAAATTTCACTAGTCAAATTCATGCTTGGTTAACTGAAATTACCTGGTATTGTTTTTGGTCTCTATATGCATGTGGCAGGCAGAAAATCAATGTCTGAGAAAATATTTAGTGTTTCTTAGAAGGAATGTGAACACCAAATGGAAGAAATTCAGCAGAGGATTGTTACCATCTGAACATAATTCTGGATATCCCTTTTTCACAAGAAAATATTGTTAAATATATTCTCCACTGCTGACCACACAAATTCCTCTTTCAGTTCCCTACCTGGAAAGAAACATAAAAAACCACCTTTATATACCCCATGAAGGATGTAGTAGAGGTAAATATAACATAGCAACAGATTCAACTTAATGTTGAAATCTTTGAGGAATACAGGTGGCTTCTGAAGCAATGCAAGAAAAAGCAAATTGTAGGAGGGAGCCTTAGAAAATGGCTGGTGGAAATTATGCCCATCTGGCATTCCCTAAAAAGTAACCAAGGAACTTAAAAGAGCTGTCCCTTTTGGGTAGGCACTAGGAACCCTCAAGTGTGGTAAGTTCAGTCTACCATTTTATGGCACTGCAGAACTTACCTCTCCAGAAAATACTGAATCCATTAAGGGGGAAAGGAAGGAAAGTTGATACAAATAAAGCTTATCAGAAGCAGTTCCCAGTTATATCAACAACAAAAGTTTGATGTCCCAAAGAGGCACACATTCTAGTTGTTCCTCTCTACACAGCAAAGATGGAAGCTGACTGTGAAATATGAAAGAACCACTCGTTATTGTACAAGATTTCTGACTCATCTGCTGTTAAATTGGCTGTTCTATGTATTATCCTCTGAGTGCAGGATCTCTCCCTCTCCCATCTGAGGCTTGATGTGTCTTTACCTGAGAAATGAAGAATGTAGGTTCATTTATAACAGCTACAGTGATCAAACCCTAAGTACTGTATTATGCATTTATTTTATGGCTGATTTAAAGTACAGATCTCATCCTAATTTCACTTGTGAATAAAGGCAGAAAGACATTTAAAAGCCATTGGGCATTCAGAGTTACGTGAAGAAATATCTCAGTTTTCCTTTAAATTTGGACCATGTGTAAGGAGATAGTAAAAACATAAAAAGACACATTCTTAAAACTCAAATCACTAATAGATATTGTTATAGGTATATATTTAGACAAGGAAAAAAACAGTTATAATTCCCATACAGTACTTACCCATTTTAACATTGTCACATGGTTGTACAAACAGGATTATAACAAGCAAAAGAAAGCACTTTATTTAATGAATAAATAATCAAAAGTATTGGTGAAGGTAGTTTTAAGAATATGCTGCTTCATACAGTTTAAAATACATCAAACAACAAAATCCATAGTCCCAAAATTCCATTAAATAATACTGAGTAATTATGTGATTGATAATATATAAGTATATATATATAATCTGTATATATATATGTGTATATAATAGTATCATTATGAGTAATTAAGGTATCTATTTACATGCCATGCAATATTAGAATGTGTTGCAATACCTAGGCATAACAGGTGGATTTAAGAATGGCTGTGGTAAAAAAAAACAAACAACAAAACAACTTATTTTTGAAAATGAGGAACATTCTTTCAGCTCTTTCTTTTCTTTCTTTCCATAATATACAGTAAGAATTTGAGATCCTTTCTGGTAGTTAAGGACATACTTTTACTATTGTACAATTAGGTAGCAGTATAAACTTAAAGCTGTAGTTAGATCCATGAGATGCTGCAGTTAGAGAAAGCATTCTTGGTTTGAAACTTAGCATATGACATGCATGTCTGTGATATGTTTCTCATTGTGGACACACTCCTGTGAAATGCTGAGCTTCTCCTACAAGAGGATGCTTACTGCTGTGTTCTAAAGAAATTAATTGCACTCAGTGTCTCAAAAGAGCTGCACAGTATTTGGCAGGATGGGGATACATATCAGAACATAAGTTCTATTACTGTCCAGTGAAGTCATGTGTCTATATCAGTTAAAAAAAAAAAAAAATTAAAAAGTGCTTCTAATTCTGCATTTATTAGCATTAATTTTAATTTATAATAGAACTACATAGTTTTAAAATCCTGGATATTACAAAATTACATTTCCTTCTTCTTAAGCATTTGCTAGTCCACTGCATATTGAAGGACTTGTTATTTATGCTACTAATTATGGGACAGGTCCTAATATTTTGCTTTGTAAGAGGTTCAGTAAAGCCTGAAGGATCACAATCTCTGTGTTTTCAGCTGAAACCAAAGTATAGCGTGGACTCTCACAAAAAAAGCAGTTTGTAATGTAAGCAGCTGTGTTATATATTGTATTATATTTCAGAGAAGCCAAACTGGAAAAGAATCAATCCACTCAAGTAATTTGTGAAAAAAGTTATCTTACAATTTTACAAGGAAGTATCTACCAATGAGAGGTTTTTTGGAACAAGAGGAAAAGCCAATGATAGTTTTGGATTATGGGGTAATTATATTTGATGGGTGTGTCCACTAAGGTGATCAGCAGTGAAAATTAATAAACTATTATGAATTGAGATAGATCGTAACTGTCCATGTTATACTAAGCTAATTCACATCTCTGGGTGATATTGTATCATATTTCCTATATACTGAAATACCTTGCTGTGTTCTAGAATCAGCTTCCATTTTGAAGTTTTTATCGCAGCAGCAAAGGCTGGAAGCATCTAAATTAAATAAATCAATACTTTGGCACACAGTTCTGCTGAAAAAGTATATTAAACAGGAAAGAATTAAGCATTCAGAGATAATGTTGTGAGTACTCAGTTGCTTTTGCTCTCTGAATTGGTACATGAAAGCACACATGTTGTAGAGAACTCTCACTGCTTATTTTGTTTTACAGCAAGGATACATGCCATAGGAAATTTTTTCAGTTGAATCAGGTAAATATTTTGTGGTCACAGACCACTGTCTGAACTAGATATGGCACCACTGCTGTGCTTTCACAGCAGTAGGAATTTTGAGATATCAGATACTACTGCCTAAGGTGATTAGACCCTACCCCTATGCCTTTTGTCATGTCATGGGTCCCATGGACCCCTTGACATCGCCTACTGACGTGTTCCTTCATTAAAGCTACTAGTATCTCTCTCCATTCAAAACATCCCAGGACTAAACTTCTGATTGATGCTGTGATTCTCTTTTCTCCATTTCTTGGTTTTCTCATGTAAATTACATCAGTTTTTATCACTTCTGTTCTTTCCTCTCACACAGATATACATCTCCTTCTTTTATGCCATTTATCTATCCAAAGCTTCCTGAATTTCTCCATTAGAGTTTAGTCTACTCTGTGCTTGAGTCCTTAAGATTCTTTCTGATCATGATTCCTATTAATAATTTGATAAAAGGTAATAATCATATCAAGCAAGAACTGTGAATATCATATTCGTATCTATTTGTTAAAATGTCTGCATCCTCTGTAATTCTGCTCCATTTATTTCTTTATCTACCTTCAGACAGTTCCTTGGGAAATAGGTCCTGACTGCTATATCTTTAATAAGAGTTGGCACAGCATAGGATTAAGTAGGACAAGATTATTATCTATGCATGCTTTCCATTTCCTATTTGGACAAAGGGTTTTGGTCAGTGACAGTAAAACCAATGGAGTATTGAAGAAACCTTTGGTTTATTTTTTTAGCAGTCTTTCAAATGTGTGAATTAATAAATAAATAAAGACACCCAGTCTTCCTAGCTGAATTAAAAAACCTAGAACTGGAGTCAGGGAGACATCCATACCATACCAGCTTACCAATAAATTGAAGTAATGCTTAGTGTCAAAGCTAGTAAGTTTGAGTAATCACCAATATGAAGCTGCCTTCTCATTCTATGCAGTGGGATTTTTTTTTTATTGTATTTTATTTTATTTTTTTAATAATGTGACATATCTCTGAATTCCTGTCAGGATATAACTTTTTTTTATTTATTTGTTTGGGTGTTTTGTTTATTTTTTCTTAATTTGTGAGTTTTAGACAGCACTATAGTACTACTTATACATCAAATAAAATGGTTGTGAATGAATGGACACTTACTGAATACATATCTAAGGACAAATCTAGATTCTGTGGAAACCTCTCAAAAACATTCCTGTGGTTTAAATGGGATTAAGATACAGTTCTCTGTGCTGTAGTTCTATCTTCCTGTGTCTCTGTGTCTCTCTGCCTCTCTCCCTTCCCTTTCCTTCCTTCCCTTTCCTTCCTTCCCTTTCCTTCCTTCCTTCCTTCCTTCC
>JANVCC010000021.1:32807379-32819810 GCA_025345505.1 Todiramphus chloris collaris | reverse complement strand
TTTTTTTTTTTTTTTTTGTAATAACTATTTCAAAGTTGTGTAAGGTCTTAAGAGTCTATAATTACACCAAATTTAAGAAAATTATGTGGGAAGATTTTTCACCTGCTTCAAATTTAGATCATATTTGTTTGTGTTCCTTCCACACAGGCTAATGGCAGCACAAAATATTGTAGTTTGGAACAGAATACAATTCTCTTTCTGTAGAAATAGTCACAACACTTACTTTCTGTTGATGTTAGATATTTTTTAAAATATATGCTTAAAAAAGCACTTATAATTTAAAATAATTAGTGCTAGTTGGGTTTTCAAATAATTAATGTATTTCTAATTTTAATACAGAGTTCAGGGCACCTCTGCTTTAAAACTCAGCATATTCAAAAACAGGTTACTTTTATTGGTGTGTCATTTTCAAGGTTGTTTGACTGTTGCTTTTGGGTTTTTGTTTCTTTCTTTTTACCATGCTGCAACAGAACTGATTACATAATCACAGAAATTTTCCTTCCAAGAAAGTATTTACTGTATTTTGATACTCTCAAAAGAAAGACTGAGGTGTGATAAGTGCTGACTTTTCTATATGCTACCACTGTACTGTTAAAAAGTCTCATGCAAGGATGCTTATTACATGTGCTTAAGTATGCCTAACAAACCTGGGCTAGATTCTGTCACCTTTGTGCTTAGTAACTAAAAATTTCTCCAATTCAAATAACTCATTTTGATTAAGTTCCTACTTACCATAAGAAAGACAGAATACAGCCCTCAGGATTTGTCATTTGTTGTATATACCATTCTTATATATACATCTATATGAAACAAATGGAACATGACATGCTTAGAAAAATAACTGGAAATTCAGAATGAAACAAAGAAACAAACCAACCAACAACAACAGAAAGAAAGATAAATTAACAGGTATAAAGTCCCTCAGGCATCTGCCCAAGAACTAAGACAACACAATCAGGAATTCAGAACATTTATTGCAAGAGCTGAATAACTAAATAACGTTGGCAAAGCAGTAACAAGGATAACTGGTTAGATATTTATTCTGTCGAAGTCATCAAACACCCCTCACAAACTGACATAAGTACTGCAATAAGCAATGCACCCCTAACCCATTTATATGCCTTTTATACTGTGGAGGGAAAAAAAAAAAAGAAAAAAAAAGTGAACTGCTATATACAAAATAGAGAAGAAAATAAAAAAGTCCTGTGTTTTTGGTAAGAATAAAATACCTTCAGGTTAGCTAAGTTTTTTACTTTAAGACTGATGTTTCACATGGCATAAGAAACTTTTGGGGTTTTTCTGTAAGGACTTTTTTTTTTTTTTCCTTTTTTTTTTTTTTGCATGCTATTTATTTGTGTAAATCATCTGTCATGCCTTAACAAAAAAGCCATCTAAAAATGTTTGGATTTGGATTTGCTTTGCGTGCAACTTAGATCTCATTAGCATTAGGAGTCACTGTGCTGGTTTGACTGAGGTGACTGATACTGGCATCTGCCAGGAATTGACCAACTATGATAACAAACAGTTAAACAGAAATAATTAGAGATTTAACCCTTTAGTTCCCCCAACTAGCCTACCAGGAGAATGCTCTGTTACATCATGAAGGCACAACACATTAAATATTCTGTGGCTATGGTCTAAAAACACTTGTGTTACTACATTAACGCAGATGAAGATCAACACAAATGTTGCTGTTTCAGCAATACAAACTGTCTTAGGTATAGACACACACCTGCCCAATCAAAAAAACATTATTGTATTTTGCTCCTGTAGAATTCCTCCATATATTCCAGCTGAGATCTATGTCAGCTACTGCTCATTAAATGACATACTGCAGCTACTTTGATCAAGGATTCCAAATGATCAGCTTTCCTTCTCACCCACCAATACCCATTTAAATTTTATTATTTTGTTTTGCAGTTTCCCTGTTTTATGAAACATAAAAGAAATTAAAAAAAAAAAAAAAAAAAAAAAAAAAAGCAGCTAAATTTTAAAGCCCTTACACAAGTCCTATCTTTTCTTAACATTAACATAAAATTAAAAAAAAAAACAAAAACAGAAAAAATTCTACCTGAATGCTGGCTTCATTTGCTACTACACAGAAAGAGGGTTTGTTTTTTTTTTTTTTCCTTTCTGTAACTAACCTTCCCTCCCACCCCACCATTCTCTTTTTCACTTTTAACACAAGTGGTTTGGGTCCCTTGGAACATTGTGTGTCAGACAGACTACTAACACAGAAACATCATCACTGGAAATAAAAGCAAAACAACAGGAAGCAAATGAAAGAAAGTAAAAAGCAACTGTGAAACACATAAATATGCTACAGTATCTTTTCAAGTGAACATTATAAGTACACAAAAATTGTAAGTAATAATTGTTTCTATTTACAAGTATTTGAACACTGATCGACTTATAAGTGTCCACTAATATTGTTAATAGCACAATAGGTTTAATGTTTACAGTTTCGGTTGTTTTGTTTGCAATATGATCTCAAGTATAACGGTCCCAGCATAGATCAATGACAACAAAAGCACAATTTTCTAACTGGATATTCTTTTCAATCACTGCAATCCACTGAACTTTCATGCTTTCTTACTCTCCAAATGCATCTTCTGTTGTTCATAGCAGCAGTCCAGGGTCAAAAAAACAAACAAACAAAAAAGGATATTTGCAAACTGGAGAGATCTCTGTAGATTTTAATCATGTCTATTTAACAAAACCACTCAACTAGTAGAAACACTCTTTCATGTTGCAGGACACCATACCTTCCACGGTGCTAACATAAAGATATGTATATCTCTGCTAGGTGAAGCATAGTTCTAGAGTTCTACCCAATACATAAAGCTCTGACACACACACAGTATTAGCAAGTCTAAGTAGGCTAAAGTCATTGGTCCAAAGTAACCATTTTTTTATAGCTGGTGCTCCTTTGGACTCTCAACAGCTCCTGAGGCCTGCTTATAAGATTTCAGGTTGGCCAGAGGAATGTCAGTCATGTGGTTGCCGGGGTTGAAATGGCCTTCACTGGAACCATACTGCTTTCGATCACTGAACTGGTTTCTGTTGCTATCTTCTTTCCAGGTCCTGGTCAATGTGTGTCCATTAACTAGCTTGTCCTTCTTAACCCATTCTTTCTGAGGTGCAAAGGTGGAGAGAGGAGACTTTGGCTGTTGGTATGGGCCCAAGCTGGGAGGCATCCAGCAGTTGTCTGAATGACCCAAAACCAGGCATTCTTGAGTACACATCTCTGTAGCTTCAGCTAATCCACGTGGCCCAAGAGGCCCATCTGTAGAAGAAAAATAAAATAGAAAGAAGGAAAAGGGAGAGACAGAAAAAAAACCCCATAATATTAGACTGTGATATTTGGCATTAAATTTATATAAAAATAATGATTCTGCAACAAAATATTGTCCTTGTACATGCCAGATACATTTTCATTCTGTTAAAGAGCAGTTGCTTTGTAAGGCATATACTCTCTGTATATGCTACTTACACAGTTTCCAAATGTGGAAATACAGTTCAATAAGCCCTAAGTTATTAGTCGCAGATCCTACTATGAATAAATGTAACTTACCTTCTCAGAAACACTAAGAAAATAGAGATAGGTAGCTGAAAATGTCAGAGGAAGTAAACATACCTTTGCAGATCTTGAGTGAGAATTAATGCTGTTTGTAAAGGCCTTTACAGTTTGGATGTATTCTGCTTTCATCTTACTTTACTGCTGCAGAGCCTTGGAGAACTAATAGCCTTCTGCAAACTGAGAAATTTCTATACTACCCAAAAATGTCCTTGCCCAAAGGAATGCTTTGTATGCGGGATTATTCTAATGTCTACCATTTTACAAATCTGGGTCAGTGCACAGTTCTACACATCTGCCCAGTGGACAAAACTGATGCACACTGCCAAGAGTGTAGTAAAAGAGAAGTTAAACTTCACCATATTTAATATGAAACCATGAAACACTTCAAAACATTGCAACAGGAAAGGAAATAAAAACTGTAATTCTTCTAACATATTAAATACATCCCAGATAGCTGCTATGAAATCACAAAAATCAAGGGGTAAATAGAAAAAAAGTTTATGTAAATCTGTCACTTGATAAAGAACTACTCTCCTAATTCTTTGTAAATCAGGAATATAAGATCATCGGTGACAGAAATGAAATTTTCTGAAGTACTATGCATTATTAAATACACACATCATTTTTCACACACTACCAAGGACACAGCTGGGCAGCTGCAGGCATCTTACAATTGAGCAGACAGGTCACTCATGTCTTCAGCAGCACTAAAATTCCTCCTGTTCTTGCTGAATTTCTAAGTGTCTGAATTTGCTCATCTGATCAGACTGGATATATGAGGAAGGGTAAGACACGAAAGAGGCAGAGAAATCACTTTGAAATATCTTTCTTAGATATTTCTCAGTATCTGAGATACTTTGTCATGATTCATTGCTAACTGTACTGTAAGTTTGAGCAAGAGTTTTGAGATGCCTTTTCTTCACTTCAGAGTAAATAACTGGCTAGCGCTGTAGACATTGGAAAAGTTAAGGAGACATATTTCCTTGATTAAACAGCCCAGTGTCAGGAAAGATATTATAGATTGATTTTTGAGAAAGAACATTAGCAGGCAGGCATGAATAGTGAAGTTATGAAGCATCTTAAAAAGCAGTAATAATCAGAAGAAAAATGTCAGTGATGTGTCAGCAAAAAAAAGTTTATAAGAATATAATTGAGACTCAAAATGATGTGTGGACACTCTAACAAAAATTTCTGTGTTACGATGCCAAAGAATATTTCATTGTTTTGTACTTCATGCACCAGTACAGGTTAGGGGTTGACATGCTTGAAAGCAGTTCAGCAGCAAAGGAACTGAGAGTCCTGGTGGACAACAAGTTAACTGTGAGACAGCAGTGCATTCTTGTGGCCAAAGAAGACCAATTAGTATCCTGGGGTGCATTAAGAACTGTGTGACCATGAGGTCAAGGGAGGTTCTTCTCTCTCTCTGCCCTACCCTGTGAGGCTACATCTGTAGTACTGTGTCCAGTTCTGGTCTCCCCAGTTCAAGAGAGACAGGGAACTACTGGAGAGACCCCAGTAGAGGGCTACAAAGATGAATAGGGAACTGGAGCATCCCTGTTATGAGGAAAGGCTGAAAGATCTTGGTCTGTTTAGCCTGGAGAGGAGAAAGCAGAGGGGATCTTATTAATGCTTATCAATGTCAAAAGGGCAGGTGTCAAGAGGATGGGGCCAGTCTCCTTTCAGTAATGCCCAGTGAGAGGACAGGGTGCAATGGGCACAAAGTAGAACACAGGAAGTTCCACCTGAACGTGAGGAAAAAAAGATGTACTTTGAGGATTACAGAGCACAAGAACAGGCTGCCCAGAAATGTTGTGGAATCTTCTTCTCTGGAGACTTTCAAGACCCTCTATGTGAACCTATTTTGGCAAGTTGGACTAGGTGATCTCCAGAAGTCCCTTCCAACCCCTATCATTCTGTGATTCTGTGGAATTACCCTTGATAATAGATCTTTTTCTGAATACTGAAATTAGCCCAATTAATTTTATGGCAACTGTTATACTTTCCCAGTTGTTTTGTTTGCTCTGGGTTTGGGGTTTTTTTTGTTGGTTTGGGGTTTTTTTGGTTTGTATTCGTTTGGTTTGGGTTTTTTTGTTTGTTGGCTTGGTTTTTTTGTGTGTTTTTTTTGGTTGGTTGGTCAGTGTTTTTTTTTTTTAACTGGCACATAAGAATTTATGGTATTAAGTTCCACAGATTATCAATGCACTGCTTTTACACACACATAGAGAAAACACCATCAGGTGTATTTCTACATGTTACAATGTAATAAGATAAACTTCATATCTCTGAGTAGCTGCTGTTTCTGAATATCTGAAGAATATACAGTATGCCATTGATGTGACAGAATATAATAAACCATAACAAAAGTTGCTTCTTCATTCCCCATATAAGAAAGTGTCCTTTTGCTGACAACTACAACATGAAAAATGCATAGAATCAATGATACTTTCCATGTAGATCAATAAAAGATGAAATAATTCAGCCAATACCATTAAGAAAAAGAGAAAAAGCGACTGTAAAGTAGGAGTTTAGTAGAGATTTCAAAGAGAAACAAAAATCTTGATTTTAAAATTGGAGTTGTGATAATTGCCTGTAAGCGAGAGATCCTGTTTTTCTATAAAGACCTCTGAATCCTCTAATATGAAGTTATAATAAAACTGAGGCAAGTACTTAGTACAAAAAAAAAGTGATACTAAGTAAAAGAAGTAATCATGGTCCATTGTTAACATTTCCAAGATTAATCTATAATTTTAAAGCTTTTTGATTTTTTTAGCAGAAATTTAATTTTCTTTTTTTTCTCCTATTTTCAGAGGAAAATAAGTGAGAAGTGGCAGAAATATTTTCAAATTGCTTAGTTTCACAGCATGATACTATCTCACTGACCAAGGAGAAAAAGTCGGGGATAAAAAAAATTAAAATACAAAGAAAACCTTTCACCGCAGAATGACATATTTCAAGAGATATTTCAAGAGATACAGTGCAAGCACTCTGTGCTTCCAGCCTACACTGGTTAAGGTAAAAGGTTAACAGAACCTTCAATACTATAGTTCTGAAGGGGACAAGTAACTTTTTCTGTTGAATTAATTAAAGTTCAAGAGATAAGACATTTATTTGCATTTAAAAATTAAATGAGTAATGAGTTGTTTTTACTTAGGACTGAATATACATGTGTCCCTATAAGATACATGTCAAACTCTTTGGAAGATTTACTTCATGTGTTTTGCTTTCTGTAGTAACAGTTCCAGGCAGTTAATGCTGTTAAACTCAGAATGGATTTTAAACATCCTTTGCTTTAGCCATCTTTAAGTTGATAAACTTTCTGGAAAGCAATAGAACATTTAGTTATCTGCTACAGTGAGCAGCAGATAGGAATGGAGTAACAATGCTGAGATGATCACCTGCTCAGAAGGAGAAGCTCCCTGGTTGTTTTTTTTGTGGGTTTAACAAAATACCACTGTCCCACTCAGACTTCAAAAATTCATTACTGTGCCCAAGTCCTTCCCCAGCCAACCCTCCTGTTGCAGAAATTTCAAATAAAGGCAAGACCACGTCAGCCTCTGTAGCGGCAGAATTATACTTTTCCTATGAATGCAGGTCACATTAAGCAACAGTTGTAGACAGAGTTAGGCCCTCTCCTTTTAGGATAGGACTGGGAATCTCAGGGCAATACCTGTAGCACATTTCTTTTAGCTGTGTGACTGTTCAAATAGATGTGAGGTACTGTGTAAGTCTGCAGACACCTCTACATATGCCTGTCTGTAAAAATCTACAAATACATGTCCAATATTGACAACAGGTTCAGACTCGTACTGAAGTATGTGTATTTTCCAGTACTCTGACTTATACTTTCCAATCTGTAAAATACAGATTTACTTGTCTTATTAAAATATTTTTAAGATTTAAGTTCACAAAAATGCCTTGCAAGACTACATCTAATAAATAATTAATAATTATTATTTTAATTTGATTTAAGCTATCATAAGAGAAAAAGGAATCCACAAAGTATTTTTTTTTAGAAATGCAGATTTGTTAAAATAATATATCTTATTGTTGAGCTACTACAAGGAATGATCATGTTTACTGATTCAGGAAAATGCAGCTTCATTTATGTGTGTGGTGCCTGTCACACCTGATCTCCACTTAAGACCCTTAGATACAGCATAAATTTTTTGTAAATATTATTGTTAATAAAGATTATATATAACATATATAATATATAATAGTATATATAAGATTAATATAATATAATAACATATAATAATAGTGATTATCATGATTCAGAGGACAGTGAGACACAGGAAAAGGAAAAACAGACTTGGGAAAAAAAGATCTCACCTGCAAAAAAAAAAAAAAAAAAAAAAAATTTTTTTTAACAATATAATTTATTTCAGTTTCTGCTTTGTATAATTATACTCTCAAGTAGAGACAGTTTATTCTTTTCTAAGACTGCTTTCTATTCAGTAACATAAAATGAAATGATCATGAGTATTATGATGGGAAAGAGATCTTCTGGGGATAGCTTGCACTGAAGAGTTGGCTGATTTGTATTGGGAAAGCATAATGTTGCCTTAATGGTAATTATCTTTTTCCTCTACCACTACTAAAGAATACCTTTCACCCAATTTTCTGAAGTTGTTTCATTACCACATGCAATGACACCACTTAAAAACCTGTTTGTGCTGCTTTAATTTTATAATTGCATTAATCTGTTTCCTTTGTCTTCATAAAAATGTCACTGAAATTTCTGTATCAAGTTTTTCCACATTGAAATACTTTATTGATATGTTTTTTTTGGTTTTTTTTTTTTTTTTTTTTTTTTCCCAAAGTATTTGTTCTCTGAACAACCCGTAATACACAAGGCTGGTTATCAGTCTTGGCTGCTTGAATATATAATGACACAAATGCTGATAAAACTGTACAAGCCATCTGTCTCTGGAGTTAAATGTTTTGAAAGCAAACACAAAAGTGCATAACAAACACTCCCTTAAATTGTCTTTGTAAATATTTTTATCAGATCTTGCTCAAAAAATGTGGGGTTTTTGTTGTTATTTTATTCTGTTAATAGCTGTCAAGCAGATGCATGACTTGCCTAGTCAAAGGCAGTCAGGTGTAAGAAGGAAAGTAATGGATGCCACTCAAGAGCCAGTCATACCCTAATGATAGAATTTCTGTGTGGTCTTTTATCTCCTTTTATTATACCCAGAAGCTAAACTGCTATTTCATTGATTAACTTACTGCTGCAATTAGCAACTAGATTCTGGTGTGTTGGCCAGCTGTTTTTCAACCTGTTTCTTTAAAACTCACTTGCTTAAAGCCATAAAACTCATTCTTCAATTCTGAAAGAGTCAAGACCACAAGATAAGTTGCACTCAGTGAGACTTTTTGGTCTCAAAAAAATGAATGGGTACTCTTCGCCTGAGGGTACTAACATTAAGTATAATGGATTTGAGCATGGCCACAGTTGTGTTTCAGACAATCATATTTATTTAACTTTTCATATTGCATGAGAAAAGAGAAGAGAAGAGAAGAAAAGAAAAGAAAAGAAAAGAAAAGAAAAGAAAAGAAAAGAAAAGAAAAGAAAAGAAAAGAAAAGAAAAGAAAAGAAAAGAAAAGAAAAGAAAAGAAGAAAAGAAAAGAAAAGAAAAGAAAACAACAGCAACAACATTTTCAGCTCTGTTTAACCTCAAATACACAAATCTTTCTTAAGCTCTCGTGGGCTACTTTACCAATGACCTTTTCTGAGATCACATATTTTTTACAGCCTTCCCCACATACATTGGAAATGAAATGACATTACTACATTTCATAGAGGTTTTGCAATTACTATATATATATTAAAAATAAAATCTGGAAAACAGTTTCTAATGAAAAAGATTCTTTTGACTTTTTTTTTTCTCTTAAATATCACCCAGATAAACGAGAAAGACTGTTCTTTATTTGTAGTCTGTTAAAAAGAATAAAAATTCAAGACTACAAAGACATATACATGTTGTGCTGGATGTGTTTTCTTGGTATTATTAATTAACAGCAAGATTTGTTGACTACTGAAAACACATTTTTAGTGGATTATTTTCTGGTCATCCCACCTGGCAGAGTCAGTGTTGATAAAATCACATTATATCCCGAGATTACCTTGTTCCAAGGTCCCTGGATTCTTGGTCAGACCGAGAGACCCCTGCTAGTTCCTGTTCCCTGTCTTGGCCCAAGCTTCTGTTGCATCAGTACTGAACTAAATAATACTGTAAGGCTAGCTTGTATCTGCATTACTTAGCAGAGATAAACTGCCATAATCCTTACGTAGCACAATAACAGGAAGGATAGGGAGTAGGAGTATAAGGATGTGTGGTAGGTGCTGCCCAGAAAACAGAAACACAGCAACTATTTTCTGAAAAGACAGGAAAACCTGGCAGAATAACATTTTCTACACAATTCTGTGAAGTACTTAAGTGACCCAAGTGGGTTTTGTGGAAAACTAGGTGTCTAAGATCTAAACTGTAATTTCAAAAAACATGCATGAGTTCTTTGACTCCATGGGCAGATAAATTTTTGAAAGGCAACATTATTTAACCACTTGAAAATCTGTTTCACAGAATCACAGAATGGTAGGGGTTGGAAGGGATCTCCGGAGATCATCGAGTCCAACTCCCCTGCAGAGCAGGACAAAACTAGAGTTTCAGTGCAGAATTACCTGTCTTCTGATGACTGAGATTGCTTCACGTGTAAATTTGTTAAGAGTCAAGGTAGTGTTCCCTTCCCTTTATATCCTGACTATCTAAATGTGTTTGGCATTTTAAGAGTAAAACTAACATATGCCAAAAAGATTGTAGTTTTGAACAATAGAGCAGTGCAGTGCAGGCTGGAGTTTTTTTTCCCTCTCCAGTTTATACCCCTGTACTAATTACAGAAAGGGCACCTGCCTTTTGTTTTATTGTTCAGAGACCACTTGTGGTTAGAAATTTCTGGAAGGCTCAGTTCCAGTTTCCTGTTTTTCCTGATAGACTCTGATCGCTCTTTCCTATAGAGCTACAATAATCCACTTATATCTTGGTAACAAAAGCTCTTCTAAGAAATGAGAAGCAGCTCTGTAATCCTTCAGAGACGAGGACTTCCGCAACTAGGGAATGCTGAAATTACTAATCTACAGGTAGTATCTAAAGATAGCTACAGAAAGTATTCTGTATTTCATGTCTCCAGCTCCTTTCACCTATAGCTGCTTCAGTGCAAAAGCTACAATGAAAGGGCTTGTTACTTAGGTTTTGTGGTTTAGGGTTTTGTTTGTTTGTCTGTGGGGTTTTGTTTGTTTGTCTGTGGGGTTTTGTTATTGGTTGTTTGGTTGTTTGGTTTTGGTTTTGTGGTATCCTTCCCAGAAATTTAATTCCATTATGATTTACAAGTTACACCTCCATCATAAATGGCTCCATTGTCAATATGTTATTTTTATCTGGCATAACTTTCTGTGTCGATTTCCAATTACTTTTTCCGCATTGACATTTATGTAGCTAAACATCTCTGCATTTCCATGTGCATTTCAGGAAGTAGTCAGGTACCATATATTTTGCACTTTGAAGCGCTGGCAGTCTAGACAAAATTTTAGTTCCTTGCATTTTCCACAGGAGTTGACACTTTTCAAGAAATTGAATTAATTTTACAGTGCTTTTGAGAATTAAGCCTTTCATTTCCTAGGCCTTCTAACCCATGTATTCCTCAGAAGGAATTTTGTGGCCTGTTTCTGCAGATACGAATAAATAGACTACTTAATCTACTGTCCAGCTAGATGCAGAGCAGGTGCCACAAGGCTAAGCTTGCATATTGCTATGGCTAAGCAAATACACTTAGAGTATATAAGAAATTTCAGCAGAATTTAGTGGTTTAGAGTTGTTAATAATCTCATGAAGTCTTCTAAAGCAGCTTTTTTGGAAATGGCAGTCTATAGGCAGGCCTCATTTACATCTCTCTGCCCCTGCCATCTTAATAAACCATTGAAATTAGTTCATCTGTATGTTTTATTACATTTCTGGTTTAGTTCTGGGTTTTTAATAACAGAAATTATGTACTTTATTTGGGACTTAGCAACATCTCAAAGTAAGAAATACATTTTTATAGCTTGGTGGTGGTTCCTGTTGGTTGCTTGGAAAGACAATGAGATTTAAACAATTTCTAGCCCTAAATGGTCCATAGAAGATAGCAAGCAGCCCATTTCCTAATCTCTAACATGCACCTTATGCAACTGCAAAGCTTGTTAGAGACTAGAATAAAGTTTGCTTAGTACTGTCTATCTATGAATAGATAGATGAATTGACTAAGGTTAGACTGGTGACCATCCTACAGGCAAGTTACAACACTCTTTGCAATCACAAGGGCATGGTCCATGCAGTCAAAGGTGTGGAAAAATTCCATAGGAGACGCTCCAAAGCAGTTATGGTCTAGAGTGGTGCTGAGCTCCCACAGAACAGCTCAAACCTGGATGATTCAGTGTTTTTCACTGGTCATAAAAATCCATCTCTGTTACCCATCATGGATTGCACATCACTTATATTAAGATCTTTATGCCACACTTCCCCCACCATCACCTCCCTCTGAATTTAACTGGGTGAAACTTTATACTTTGTAGTAAAAAAAGTAGCTTCATTAGATAATCTGGTGGTTCTTTCTGTTCTTAGAAATCTATGCATCAGCAAGGATTAACATAATTCTGTGTAAAATTCCACTGACAAATGTATCCAAATACACCATACCCTTTAGGAATACAGGAGATACAAAATAATATCTGGGATTGTTATTCTGCCTTAATGCAATCTGTCATTAAAAAAACAAAACAAAACAAAACAAAACAAAACAAAACAAAACAAAACAA
>JANVCC010000021.1:32709258-32807369 GCA_025345505.1 Todiramphus chloris collaris | reverse complement strand
AAAACAAAACAAAACAAAACAAAACAAAACAAAACAAAACAAAACAAAACACCCAACAAAACGACCAGCAGACAACCAAACAAACAAAACCCCACAAACTAATGTAATTTGTATTCTTAGCTAAAGTGTCACATTGTGGATGCAGACAGTCACCTTCCAGGGAGAGCAGAAGAAAGGAAGTGCAAACAGGATTTGGCAACCCCCCCTTTTGTTAACAAATAAATAAAGATTAAATGTTTTGCGCATCTCTCATACAGATTTCATTCTTTGGTCGCAGATAAAAAGTCAACATTTGCAAATGGAGATGGTCCAAATACCATAATACATGGGCAGCCAGAACAGTAGATTCTCTCCCTGAGAGAATATTGTTATTTAGACAGACTATGGCACACAAAGAGTAGACAGCATATCTTTATAAATTTGCACGTGTCTTCATCTTTGCCGTGGAACTCATGCAACTTCTCATCCACTGAAGTTACTAGTATGAAGAATGCTATCTCATCTAATTTTATTTTCTCAAAATTAGCATTTTTTTTTTCCTTCTATGCAGAATCATCACAGAATAGAAGTAAGGGTTGGGAGGGACCTCTGGAGATCATCTAGTCTAACCCTGCTGCTAAAGCAGGATCACCCAGAGCAGGTTGCACATGATCACATCCATCTGGATTTTGAATATATGCGGGGGAGACAACCTCTCTGGACAGCCTGTTCCAGTGCTCTGTCACACTCAATGTAAAGAAGTTTTTCCTCATGTTCAGATGGAAAAATACATTTAATTTTATCAGGACAAGCTAATAAAATCAAAATGCCACCGAGGATTCAAATGAACCTTCTAAATTTGATTAGATCACTTAATGAGATCAAAACAGTCAGTGTTCAAGCATTTGGAATAATATTCATTTTCAGAATTAATCTCTTTTTTGTTGTGTAGCACTTCATTTTGCTGCCTAAAAAATTCTTTATTCACAAAAGGGGATGATGGATGGTAATAATAAAATATTCATAAAGAATCCTATGGTCACAATCATTTACTATCTTTTTTTCTCTCACACCTAAATATTTATGATACTTGATCAAAATATTTGTTGAATTGATTTACAGGCAACCTGCTGAGACAGCACCACTCTTGATATGGTCACATTTTCTGATCTATTAATATACCACAAACATGAGCCTGCTGTCACTCAAAACCAACCCGAGTCTCAATTTGGAAGATTCTGTAAACTGTTTATCACAAAATCCAATCTTAATGAGCAATTTCTACAAACTGTATGTGAGAAAAGGCAGGATTCGGTGAGAAAATAAAATAAAATATATTATTCAAAATCAGAAAAACTTGACAAATGTTGTGAAATGGAACTGTATTTATTTCAACACTGTACAATTTTGTAAGCTTTTTAAGCAGATACTATATACCTGACCATTAACTCACATACAGAGGAAGAAATAAACTAGTCAACTTTAAATTAATTTAATTTTTAAAACAAGTCTAAATTAAAGAGTTGCTTTTCCTGATCACTCTCTAACTTACAGTGAAAGCCTGATGTCCTGATTTGTGTTAAATAGAGATCATATCTTGAGGGCAATCATGATACCTTGTGATTTTATTCTAGTAAGGATATTAGTTGTACTAATCCATAACTGAATAAAAATATTAGCTGTACTAATTCATAGCTGAATAAAAACACAATTCATCACCATATATGTATATATGATGAACTGTGCTATCTGTACAAATACATATATAATGTGATTTTTTGTATACATTACTTTTTAATATATTTTTACTTTTATACATATTTTTATACATATACAATATATATATTCTACTTATAAATCTAAGTTCTTTATCTTCATTTAACAATAGAAAGAAATTAATAGACTGCTGCACATGGAAGTGAATGTAATCACTTTCAATATGAGAAACTTAATTGCCATGCTCAAGCTGGGTATGCAGCATTCTAACCTCCTTCTGTTAGCAGTAGAGAAAGAAGCATTTGTACAAAGTGATTCAGCTCTCTGAAGACCCAACTCATTTTCTGGAGGTGTGAGTTTCTGTCCATTGATAAAAAGGGAATTCATGGATCTTTGTTGACATTCCAGAAAATGTTAGATTAATTCACACTGACCTTTTGAAAATGCACTTTAATAAAGTTTTTCTATTATAAGCAAAATTATTCTAGCAGACAGTGAACAAACCAGCAGACAACTATAGTATCCAAAATACCCAAATGGAAGTGCATCTCAAGCATATTCAGGAAGGTTCTGTGAAGCCTGGAAGAGACTTACTGGAGGGAGCTTGCTACAGCCAGCTTTCAGAAAACTAACACTTCAAAACAACTCTAGTACTACATACTTTGAAATAGGTGGAAGACCCTGAAATGCTGTTATTTATGAGAGACCGTGAATGCTGAAGTGTCCTGAACTCTTGAAAGTAGGACAGATCATAAAACTAAAAACATTGAAAACATAAAACTGCAAAATAAGTGAAAATTATTAAATTTAAGGGCCAGATTAAGAATGGTATTTTTGTAAGTTATTTAACTGATTCAAACCTATTTGAATTTTAAATTAGTGAAAACCATTATATTCAGAGACACATGTGGTTTTATTTACTGTTCTTATCTCCAGGATATTCTCAGTCCATACATAGGGTTAATGAAACCTAAACCATCCATTAAATTTCAGTAGGTTTATTACTTTATATTCATTTTCTTTGAGGAGTTATTCAGTAATTCTCTACCAAATATCTCCAGTTCGCTCGTGAACAGCAAGTATTGACAATTTTTCTGCAATCTTTAAATATCACTAATAATAATATTCAACCATTAGTTTAATATATGCTTGATATCTTAAGAACAAGAGTTTCTTTATCCTGATGCAAGAATATTTTTTATAGGAGGTATTATATTCTAACAAAATATATGTCTTTCTTTAAAATGACACCACATGTTTTAAAGTTACATAAAACTTGTTCTTTCAAACAAGTTCTAGAAATAGCAGTAAGCTGAATGACCCAAAAGCACTTTATGAAAAAGTCTGGACAACTACTGGGTCTCCAAAGCTCTTACTATGCACCACAGAGACATGTAAAGAGGAAACCAGGATAGGATCCAGAGCAAGAGTTTTCTTCTTATTTAAACACAAACAGTAGCATTCTTCATCACAATTAATTGTTATGGAAAAAGCTATTTTATCATAAGCTTACAACTTGCTTAAATGTCCTATAATCTGTCCAGGCTTCCAGGAATTCAGTCATGAACTTCAGTATCTTTCTTCATTCCTAGAAATTTTACTTTTTCTCAAATCAAACAAACCACATTTTTATGAGGCACGCCTGGCTAAGGTTGTCAGTTTCTTTCTCTCCAAAATAACAAGTCTGGCTTTGCTTGTGGGAAAAAATAGGTCCAAGTTATTAATTTAGTGACTTTTAGAAAATTATAAAATACAGCTGCCACAATCAGTGTAGCTTCAATTTAAGTTCCATCACTTAGTCACTTAGTTGCATTTTTAATCATTCAGTCTTATTTCCCAGGCTTTTTTTTTTTTTTTTTTTCACTACATTAACCTCTGTACAATGGCAAGTGCCCAAGTAAACATTTTTCCCATTATTTTTTTAATAAAAAAAGAGGAAAAATCAATTACCGCTGTAAGGAATAAATGAAAAATGTAAAAAATATAAAACAATATCAGAAAGACACAACTCTTATAGTCCAGAAAGCAACTCATCCAAGATCAAAATGAAAATGTGGACATATACTATGGTGTTTTAAAACATAATTATAATGAAAAAAAAAATTAAAAAATGCTTTTTTTCACAGGTTAATTGTAGTTATCTAAACAAATCTTAAATTTAAGCTGAAATGCACCTTTTTTAACGAAGCCCTATTACTAATGTATATTTCTTGTCACCTTTGTGTTTTCTTATTTTCCTTTGGTACAATTCAGACCACAATCAAATTTAGGTCAAACTGAATTTGTCACAAATCTGTGTCAGATGTCTTATGTCTAAGTGCTATTATGTAAATAAGTAGTTTATCTGTCTTGAAAATACCTTTTGAAGTACATTTCTGTTTGCAGAATTAGGAGCTAAATCTAGGAACTCATTCTCCTAATTTAAGCTACATGAATCTGAATAACTGAAGTATGTAACAGAAGAAAGTGTGTAAATTAGATGCCTAGTAATCTTGATCATACTGTTGATTTTGTCTTCCATTCTACGCAGAAATATATGCTTGATAAATTTCACAGGACACAGATGTCAGAGATGCCATTAAACTAATCCAGAGACGAAAGAACCATTTCCTAATTCTGCTTGTATAATGGCATCTCATTTAGTTCATTTTGTAAAATTCAGCCAGTGCCAGTTGAGTTGTCAGAACTGCAGGCGTATTACATAAATACTTGAATGTGCTCTCCTTCATTATGCCTGAGCTACACCCATGCTAGAGTCCCTTTGTTTTCTTTAAAAAACTACACTAATTTACATGATTTTTTCAGAAGAGATATCTGTAAATTTCTTAATGATCTTATATAGTTTACATTAAACAAATGTTCCTGAGTCAAAACACTTATATTTTATTACACCATACTTGAAAATTAATCTGTTCTGCTTTTAGTCATTACAGTCAATATACTGAAAATTAATAAGGTAGGAATGTCTGTATACACTATTTTCCAAATAACTTTAGTTAGTCACACTGTTGTACTCTAATCCTTGGCAAAAACTATGCTTACAGGCTTCCAAATCTTACCTGGAAGTCTGAAGAAAAAAATATTGGTGGTTATAAAGAGGAAATCAAACTATATTTCACATGAATAGTGAATCCATATTTAACCGGGGCAGAAAAGTTTATTTTATCTGCATTCTATTTAATGAAAAATCTCAGCAAACAAAGCCTTCCAAACCTCTTACCCTTGTAGGTTTTTTTTTTCACTGTATTATATTTATTCATGTAAGAGAAGACAGAAAGTAGGCTACTTTAAATTGCATCTAAATCTAAAAAAAAACATTAAAAGTTTGTCTGAATTTAGTGGACAAAGTGCAAGGCATAGGTCTCCACTAACACATTCAGAGGAATATCCTGGATGGCATCTCCAGATGCCTGAATTTTTTTTTTTAGAAAACAAATATTAACAAATGTTATTGATTTTTAAAGAGTTTAAAAGAGATTGAGATTGAAGCTGAAGGAATAATTGTTACTATGAACACTGATCATGAATACTTAGACATGTAACAGGCTCTTTGCATTATCCTTTAAATATATAGCTTGGCTTCTGAAGTAATAAAAAAAAAATCATTGGAAATTCAGTAAATTTGGTTCAGATGTAAAGCAATTTCTATGAAGAAACATACCAAGAAAAAACAATGTTTTGCTTTCCTGAAACCATTGGTTTTGTATAATAACAAAAGACGAGATTTGAGATATGCTTACCTCCTTAGAATTCATTTAATTGTTATAAAATGTGACTATAAATTATATTCCTTCCACAATCATATAAGAATCTGGCAATTTCCATAACACAAGTGTTATGAGTACTTGGTCATTCACTGGACTTTTTTTTTTTTAATTGCCATTTGAGACATATAGGTAAACAGTAATTTTATATATTTGAATTTACTGGTTTTATTTTACATCTTGTAATAATAATAAAAAGAAAAAAAATAAAAATCAGTGCACAATATAATTCTGGGCACATGCAAATGAGGTACATTATAGGCTTATCACATTCAAGCTTCTGAAAATAGTGGAACATATGAACATCTTTGTGCTTAGTCAACTTGTAGAATTGAAAAACTATAAAGCAAATCAGATTAACAATCTGAATGACATAATTTTATTTTTTTCTTGTATTAAAAGAACCCCATGAAACAAAATAAACAACACCTCCCAGAAATCCCCCCCCAAAAAACCAACACAATCATTTACCAAAATATGACAAGTAAATGAAGAATTCCAGCTGCTGGATTTAGTTCACTTAACATTTCCACTGCTTCACCTCCCTGACAGAGGGAGTGCAGATGTTAATTACCATTTACAGAATGCCTTGTCAAAACACCTAAGAATTACTGTTCCGTTAATGACTTTGTTCTGCGCTTGGGTTCAGTGGCTGATTCAAGCTGAAGAATGCTGAAAAGGATCACTGACACTTTGTTAGGACACCCAGTCTTTCCCTGCAAACCCCAGCTAGTAATGCATGGCTTTGTGCCAATGATTTAGCTTTAGAAGAGGAACTATTATAAAACTGTAGTTATGAGGGAATTAACAGTCACATTTAAGAAGATTATTACCCTTGTATCTAGTGACTTAATTTATTAAATGCTAACTTAAGAAGCAGTAAGTAATTTAGAAACAATGCCAAACACGTAAGAGCAGAATAACCTATCTGAGATGCCAGAATAATTTATTGGTAGACAAACAGAAGTATTCCAGGCCAATTTATTCAGTGGGATAACAGAGACAGGAAGCTGTTACTCCACACATTCATTGGACACATGCCTCTTCTCCTTTGAAATAGGTTGGAGGTTTGCTACTGCCTTTGTTGGGTGCAAAACTGGTCTTTTGTCTCTGTAGAACACCAAATTAATTTTACCAGCAAGTCTGATTTAGGAAGGCATGCACTGAAGGAAACCGATCAATTCCCTTGTGAAATATGTCATTCTTCTAGCATTTAGCTTCCCTACACACCATGCCAATTCTTCCTTTACAAGTACTTCAGCTCAAGAATCTATTTTTCCCAAGTTGTCTTTATATAGTTATGCTTACTCTCTTTTTTAACATGTTTTGAACTCAGGTCTCATCAGTATTTTTGCTTTTTTTCACCAAAATACTGTCCTTCCACCATCTTCTCAGATGTCTGGATGATAAGATTTTCTCTTCCACATTTATATCATTGAATATAATTACAAGATTTCACTTAAAATGTGTGAGGGGTTTCTTTTTGTACCTTTTGTACGTTTCTTTTTATACATTTAGGTATAAAACTCAAGGTTAAATAAATACAGTCATAAGTAAGGTAGGATGCATTCCACCCCAGTGCTTAGCTTTAGAAACAGTCATTGAAACAGGTTATGAAAAGGGAATGTTTCATCTTGTGTATTTGTAACTTAAAAGATCAAGGTGATAAAGTGCTACAGAGAAGACAAGTCTAGGACTGCTATTCAGATTCAAAATTTAGATGTCTACAATGTATATATCCACATGGGAACCATAGATACAGGTATTTTCTAATCTCTCATTTTAATTAACAGAGTTCCAGTCAATGCTATTGGTCTAGTTAATACAAAATGGTAATCCAGCAAACCAAATGTACAGAAGTGAATCTGAACAGCTCTATTATCCTAACTGTTTAGACTAGATCTCTATTAACCAGAAAGGGAAGTTAAGGCAACTAACTCTAATGTACACACTTTATTGAAGATAACTAAATTTATTAATGGAATCTGAAGTTGTGTTCTACCCTTGGCTTTACCATAACACTTTATCACTTTGATCTCTTAATGTGTATGAATAGATTAGGAAATCTTCCCTTACAGTTAATTATTTCTTTAAAACTAATTGCTGTATCAAACCAATTACTTATTTACTTATGATATTAAGGGCATGGAAATAATTCATTTTACTGAGCTCTCTTACTTTTGAGTGGATTCCATCTGAACAGAACAGAGCACTTACTCTAGCAAGGCTTTCAGATGATGAAGAGTTTCAGGAAAATTTCTCTAGGGAATATTTACTTTTTTTCTGGATCGATGAAAATAGAATGGAATTTCAGAGGTACCAGGGACAGCATTCACTTTCACAGTATTGCAGATCTCTGTCACCATAGCAGTATGGATTTCTGCAGTATTAAGAGACCAAAGTAGTAGCTGTAGGACAGTCGGCCAGGCCAACAAAACTGGAAAACAGTTAAAAACTGAAAATTCCTTTAATGCTAATGGTCTTACTGAGTGTAAGGTGAGATGACAAACCCTTCAAAAATGTTTGGAAAGACGGATTACATCATAAATTGCATCTGGTCCCCCATTCAGACATTAAGTGCTAGCATTATTCCTGATTAAAATGGAAAATATTGTTCCCTGCTGTGGGGAGAAAAATAGCATTGAAAGCAGAAAACACCTGCCAGACACCTTGAATATGAAACTTCTTTTAAGCACTGCATTTTTTTTTCTTTGTTAATTAATCTATTTCACAATCTCAGGTAATCACTTTGCAACTTCTCTGTAGTCTGACTTTCAAAGGAACTTTATGGTCTGTCAGTTTCTATACCTGTGTTGTCAAAGAACATGGGAATGACATAAACATCTTGGTAATTTCTTCACTGCTAGCTTGCTTATCCCCTCCTCAGTGATTTTTTTTTTTTTTTTTTTACCAGAAGGCAGTAACATAAAAAAACATTCCTTGTCCTTCTGTTCATGCATTGTTGGTGTATTCTCTGGGTCTATATTAGTTTACTAAGTAAACCTTCAGGGTCCTATTATTTTACAGCTAAAAGATGGCAGTAATAAGATCTCCTTGTTGACAAGGCTGATTAAGTAAGACTGCAACACTGGTCTGCACAAATGTTCACCTCAGCATGGCCTGCAACAGTCACAGCACCAACCAGAAATACCTGCTTAAATTTCATGCTAACAGTGTTGCATACCATGTAAGTTTCCCTGTCCATACTTGATGTGCTTTTGCCTGATCCCTGCTATTTACTGGGGAGTGGTGGGGTGGTGGGGTCTTTTGCTGCAAACAGGCACAAAAAATACAAATTCAACACCAACCAATTTTATAAAAATGTGAAGTATGAGATGAGAGCTACCTAAGTGGGATGTCATAAATGTGCAGCCAATCATAGAGGAGAGAAAAGTCACCACAAGTTACCACAAATCTATACAAATTGATTTCTAGGAATTAAACAGAATTAAAAAGGAAAATGCAACACCATGACAAGTGATAAATGGGAAGAGCTGCCACATATATGTTAAGAATGGTAGACAACATGAGATTACCATGGGAAATTGCTTCATTTTTAGAAGCAAAGGAAATTGAATAAATCTCTGGACTTCAGTAGAGAATGTGTTGAAGTGCCATATAAGAAATTGTTTCAGTTTTGCTGGAATATATGCTAACAGGTTATATATGCAGGTTGAATCGAGGAGTGAATAGATGGTGCTTAAAGAGTAAGTATGAAGCTGGAGAGAGTTTCCACACAATTCAATATCAGAACTAATCCTGAATAATATTTTCAGTAATAATTTCACATAAATATATGTGAAGGGCTAATACAATCCACTCATGACAAAAAACTGGGAAGTACCATCAGTAAAGACCAAGTTATCTTAGCAAAAGAACTAGAGAGAAAAGAAAAAAAAAAAAAAAAAAAAAGGCTTTCATATTAGGGTAGATGGAGATTTTAGCTTGTCTCATTCAGGAGAATGAAGCTAGAGACAGAAAAAGGTGAAGAGCAGGGGTAAACAAATAGAGACATAAAATGACTTTGTAAATTAAGAGATGGTATTGTCATGAAAATAAATCCGATGACATTGTGTCTGTGATAACAAACTACTGGACCCCTTCTCGATATTTAAATTCCTATATTAGCAAAAAATTCTAACAGAAAAACAGTAGAATTATTTTTATTGTGCATATTAGTGGAAGTTTACACTGTTACATTTCATTCCTTAATGTCTGACTACAGTCATAGCAGTTTACACTGTAATGAAGTATTAAGACACTATAGTCACAATGTACTGTTTCTAATAAGATAGATAAAAGGATTTATAATTCCTTACAGAAAGAATAAGCAGCTTTGAAATAGGAATTCTTAGCAAGAAGGTGGGATTTTTCATTATGAATGTTGTCCAGCATTCACATAATTTAAAAAAAAAATCTCACCTAGTAGAAGAAGGTACTAGAAGTAGGAATCATTTGACAAAATACTGGCATTGGTAATTGAAGAATACTTTCCAGCTAATCATCTAGATTCTTTAAACAGGCTCTTTTACAATGTGATTCATCTGAACTCCTTTAGGTTTTCCTTTATGATGAGATGAATTGTGCCCTGAAAGTGTCTACTTCTCCCTGATGACTACTAAATTACCCAAAGTGCCTGGATCAGATGTATATGTGCAATTCTTAGCTTCTACAGCTGAAGTAACAGAAGACAGATCTTTCAAAATACCTACTAAATCAAAGACAATGTGTGTGACCTTAGCTATGTCATTTAGTTCTTCTATTTCTTTACTGTTCACCTATAAAATGAGGATAATAGAATTTCCATACCTTCCAGGGCAATGCAGCAGGTTGCAGATTACGTGGCTTTCTAATACCATGGCAATGGATGCCCTATAAGTACTTAAGCCTCTTCTGGACTGTTAAATGAGGAAACCAAGAAGAACAGAGTAAAATTCAAACTAATTTCTTTTCAGAAAGGGTCGTTTGACATCTCCCTGAAGCAAAGCGCCATTGAAGGATGAGGATCGTGTAAAGCATGCTATGATTAATCATAACAATAACAGTGATGTTTTTGAAAGAGGGGTATCCTGCCTTTCTGAATAAAAGAATTCACACAGGATATGTTTTTCTCTTTTGTCGCAGGCTGTTACATTTGTCTTATAATTCAAGTAAACAATTGCTGCATCAACAAAAGAACCCTTTGTGTTTATTGCCTGCTGATACATGATACATCCTTTTAAATTTTCTTTGGCCTCTTTTAAGCCATATATCAAAGAAATATTTCCCAGCACTCCAAGCTTTAGAGAAAAATTCAGTGCAAAACATTACTAGTGTTATAATCTCATTTGTGTGATATGTGCTTGTTTCATATATGCGAAGGCTGATTTTGATCTCATTTATAGCAATATCAATTGGCTTCAGCTGAATTACTCCTAATTCATCCTAGAATTCCTGTCAGAATCATATTTATATTTCAGCCAGAGCTTATAAACCTCCATCAGGAAAGGGACTTTTTATTGTAAGGCTAAACTGGCATTCATCCAGGATTCCCTGGGAGAAAGGGGTTCTTAACCACATTGATTTAGAGAAACATAGAGGCCTTATTTATTTAAAATCAAGGATATAAATATTTTAACAGCAGCAGGAGCCATAAAGAGAAGGCAAGCATTCAAAGTTGCTGCAAATGAAAAAATCTTCTGTTAGGTTGTCTAGAGCTAACGGCTGATGATAGAATTTGAAAAGTGCAGAGAAATAGGTACAAAGAAGTACTTGTCAATAATAAGAACAACACCACTGTATTTACAATCCTATGTTTAAAGCCAAAATAGACATTCTTTTCTCTGTTTGATCTCTGTAAATTTATCTGCAGCTCACAGGCCTGTATTCAAGTCTTCTTATGTCACTCAAAAGAAGTACTGAGATAACTGTGCTAGAGATGACAGACTAGTAACCCCTCTAGCAAGTCAGACCTGTGGGGGGTGTCATGTTTTCTGTGTCTGGACTGAAAGCACTCTTCCTACTTAGAAATGCTCTCTTTTGTTCTTCTATAGTGCCTGAAATTCATTCTCAAGAGATATGAAAAGTTTAAATGCATCTCATAGAAAAAAGGTCCTTCAATTCCCATAGGAACAAAGAATCACAAAACGAATCTAATTTTTTTTCCGTTCTCAAGGCAAAACTGCTCTTGGAAGTCATAAACCAGATCTCCAGCTATACCAACTCTTATAGCACAACTAGTGTTAGACAGTGTACCCCCAATATCTGTCTCTGTCAGTGACACATAAGACACAAAAAACCCCCGATTCAGTGAGACTGGATTAATTGTAACTATACATTTTTAATACATAATTGCTAACCAGACAACTGCCAGAAATAAAACTGGATGACTTAATGGGCTATTGTATTTTAACAGAAAGATTGTCTTTCGAAGCATTTAGACCGCATTTTACTCATTATAATAAATTGTGAGCCTAAATAAAATATAAGTACATAAAACTTATGATTAAAGAAACAGAGAAATTTGGGAGACCAAGCTTAAATACCTAGACATGTCAAAACAGACTATAGAAACCATATCCTGAAAAGTCAAAACCAGAGCTCTGAATCTTTAAAGCTAGTGATATTAACAATTGAAAGGCATCCAGAAAGAGGGGAAACCTTAATCCAGTTTGTCAGTTCTCTTATATTAAAAATAAACGGTTTCCGTGAGAGCAAACATATTCCTAAAACAGCTATAATACGTGGCTAGAAACATGGGTAAGTATAGATAATTTTTTTTTTTTTTTTTAAATGCTTCTTTCAAAGTGACTTAAAAAAGTCACAGTAAAATAGCAAGCTTTCCTGGTTATTTTTTGGGGAGAAATCTAAGACAGTGTCATAGCAATGGCTTTCATTTACAACTGAAAACATCATTCCAGTAAGTATTAGCAAGATCTTAATAACATACAGTTTAATGCCTATGCCATTTTCAGATTTATCAGAGGAATAAGGAGCCTCTCATCTCCTTCATTCAACCCATAAGCTTTCATCTCTTACTTCCTCTCAGGAACTCTCATTCCCCGCAAAATACCACTTGCTTGTCCTGAAGTTCCCCTCTGTTGACCTTCTGTATAGACTACAAACAAATAATATAAGCAAATAATACAAAGCAAATCCACTCATAGTCCAACACCAGTCAGAACTGGAGCTATGCAGGCACAGCAGTGTCTAAATTGCATCGTGAACATGTGGCCTTGAGATCAAAAGTCTGCATACAAGCTTACTGCAGGAGCTCCTCCACAGCAGCATGGTTTTGACAGAGAGAACTACACTTGCTCTCTTGATGGTGGATTCTCATATGGCTTCTTTTGCTTCTGATTAAGGTTTGACTAAGTTTTGGAAACTTAGATGGACAGATATCTTGAAGACTTTTAAATAAACATCTTATTTTCAGAAAACTTTTGAGCTGTTATTGCAGAAGACAGTTACAACTTCCCTTATAATGTAAGCACTTTACTACTTGAGCAGTGATTAGGTGCTTGTTCAAGTAGCCAGTGACAAGCATTAATGACTTTGTTAATTATTTCCCCTCTCAAGTGTCCTATTCTTGGGTCACTGAGAAAGCAGCAAATGGAACACTGACTTCTGCCCAGTCTACACAACAGAGATTTTATTGAAATTAGCAGTGATACAAGCTTTTAATGACTACCATACAGCAGAGCAAGGTAAACGGAATATAAGACAAAAGACATAAGAACCCTCGCACACAATCCTTATAAGTTCTGGTAAAGCTACTCTGTGAACTTAGTTACAGAGCATCTGAGATAAAAGCAATGAAAGTGTCTTTCAGATCTGATAATGGAGATGCTGTTTCTTGGGCATAGCCACACTGTAAGCCTATTAGAGCTCTCTCTGTTCACACTTCATTCCCAACCTCTAGACATATAGACCCCGTTAGCTGGATTCTCTAAGGGGTGAACCATTCCTTTTTTCATCTTTAAAATCAAAAGGTTTTGCTTTGATTTTAATTTTTCTTGTCATATAATATTTACACAACAGGACAGATTCTAAAACATTCATCTTCCTTAATAATTCCTTTGTCTATTTTTACAGGATGTTTACTTAGAATTTGATTTACAGAGAATTTACTGAACCCATCACCTTAAAAGTCTGGACAAAATAATAGAATAAAAACCAGCAGATGAACAACAAAGCATACATTCTTAAAAGTTCTTCTAGTCTAGCAACATCTATTAATTCCTTTTTAAATTTCAAAATACAGAAAAAACTTAAATCTCCTACTGTCAACACATAAATAAAACAAAGAACCTGATGTATTTTTAAATTATCTTTATTTAGTCTTGTCTATATAACGAAGCATTTAACACACAGCCATATTGAACGCTATTGTACTAAATATGCTGGGAGAGTGCAATTCTTACTCTTTATCAACAGGTTTTATTTCTGGATAGGTAGTATCTTAACTAGAAATATTGTGTGACTTTTGCTTCGCCAAAAGAATGGGTATGATTACGAGTATTCCCAGAACAATACAAATGTATGAAAAGAAACAGTATCTGAAAATATAAGGAATACAAAAAATGTGTTATTAGGCTAACTTCCAGGCCATAGTCCAGAATAAGCTTTTGGGAGATTAAAATTACAATATATTATTTTCAAATCAGCAAATGTAAAACATTCAAGACACTTCAGCACACTCTTCAGAGTATACATTTTATGTGTGATGAATATATATATATAAAAAAAAATCAGATCATAGCAAAATGTGCAAAAATGTGCCAAATATGTCACTCAAATAATTCATTAACGGTAAGCTGATTAACACAACATATTTTATTTCAGAATGAAATTCAAAGCCTGTTATGGCAAAACAATTTAGGCTTACAGGATTGTATCGAGCACTGTTATGCTTGACCATGCTAATGTAGCTGGTTTTATTTCAGAAGCACTGGGGAGGGAAGCATGAAATCATTAGTAATTATATAAATATTAAGGCCACACAACTGGCTCTATTACTGTTTTCAAATGGTAGCATCTGCAAATTCAGCCTGTAATAAACACTAATGCATCCAGAGACGAGAGTGCTGACACATGAATGGGATGCTTTGTCAGACTTGCATAAAAATGTAGATGAACTGCAGGGAAAGAAAAGCAAAGAATTCAAAGGGTTTCTTGATTGCCTTCTTTAAAATGCCAAGAACTTAAGCTGGCCTTTCTTATCTTCCTCTACACGCATGTGACACTTTAGGAGGTCTTTCTTATTGTGCTATAATTCAGTAATTGTTCCAGCTCTGTGCACCATGCTTTCCTTCCAAAGGGCAGCATGAGATATATAATTCTGGTAATGAACAGCTGCATAATTTAAGGGTCGAACTAGCAGGGCACTGTTCCTTATTTGTGTTTTCTTAGCACTTGCCAAGATATTCCAAGCCTATTTCAGAATACATTCCTTTGTCTGCCTTATTTCTCATAGATGATATACATTGAGAATTGGTCATATTCCAGAAAGCAGATTTTATCAGCTGAAGTACCAGAACAAGCTTTCCTCTTATTTTGCTTCAAAGGGCAGCAGTACAGAGCTATAATGAAGGATTTTTTTTTTCCCCAGCCACGAATATTCTCTGCTTTACCATGCTGACTTGTTCAAACTCAGTGCTATCCCCTTTCCAAAACATGATAGACTTAATCACAGGGCTATCAAAGGCATTTCCACACAACATTTCTCTCACCAAGGCTAATCTTCCAAATGTTAAAAAGGTCCAGGCAGCTAGGCCCTTCAAGATGAAAGCTGCATGCTGATTAATCAGCTGCGTTTTTATTCTGTTCTGGCAAGTGTTCCCTATTTGTAAATAAAAGGTTTACCCTGGATTTCCTGTAAACTAAGGAGCATAAGGCAGCTTTGGACCAGACTCATAAAGCAACAAAGCCTTCTGCTGTTGCATCTGCAGGGGTAGGTTGTTTGTTCTATCACAAATATACTTTCAGGTGTCCTGGAGAGAATGAGCTAATCTAACACAAACATCATTCCAACATGAGAAAATTACGTGGCAACCTCAAAGTCATGTGCTTATTAATTACATTCTTTGGCTTCCAGTGTCACTTTAATTGTTGCTTGCTTGAGGAGACCTGACTGCAATTTGTGTCATTGCAGAAGTTCAGGTTGGTTTATGATGTGTGGCACAATGTAACACAAGTCCCTCACAGAAACACTCTCATATTAAAGACAAATATATTTATTTATGTTGCAGAGTATTGGCTCTCTATTCAGATGGTAAATAGGCAGTGTGAAAGAGATGTGACAGACCCAAGAAAACTAGAAATTGTCTGCAAACTGGCAGCCACTGTGGTTCACTGACAGCACGAATTACTTTCAGGCAGTTTGGCACATCTCCATTTGTCACACTTAAAAGCTGGAGCCAAAGTTATCCGATTAATACAGAACACAGTATTTCTCCCTCCTCAAACCTGGTACAGAAATACAAATGTTTAAGATTCACTGTGTGCATCATGGCATCTATACATCACAAAGGGATGTAAAATAGTTATAAGTAAAGCATACGTAACTTAACTCACATCACACACTCTTGGTTGTCACTCACCTCAGGTTATCTATGCTGTGCATACCACCACTGTACTATTTATTCCAGACAATGATTTTTCATGTAGACTGAATCCCTTCTGCTGTAAATCATGCGAACACCTAGCACAAATAGTTTGTGAATGTAACAAGTATGAGGGAATGAGCTTTTGAAATATCTATCTAGACCAAGAAAGCGAAACTCTTCCCTTCCCCTCAAATTTTGAAGACAAGGCGAAGGTTGTTTATTTGAAAGTAGGAGCACCTTTATGAATCAATATCAGGTTTTGACATTATTATATAAGTCCATCCATCACTGTGCAGCAATAACAGCTGTATCTTTTGCTATTTATGATTCGATATGAATTACTGGTAATGTAGTCATGAGGGTCAGGTTTATATAGCTCTTGTATGTGCAAAATTTCTGTTGAATCACAAGATTTCCTTGGAGAACTTCCACTGTCCCTAAGTTTACAGAATTAGTCTTTTATCCAGATAAGCTTTTAGTGTTCAAAGAAGAGAAAAAATACACTTTCACATACTGTAAATGTTAACCAAGATGACCTGCGAGGTGCTCCTCTGTATCGTTAAGGCCAAATTAGATATCTAAACCAGACACATAGAAGGCTAAACTCCTGGCAATTTATAATCAAGAGGTTTGAAACACTCAAGCTTTTCAAAGTAACTATTGATACAGATATTTTGAAAAGGCAATGAAGGAATTATAAGAGTTAAGTAATGAATAAAGAATGAGAATGACACTTTCCCTGCTATCTGCAGGAATATCAACTGCGGCTGGCCCACTTCTTTGTTTGTCCCCCTTGATGCATCTATGAGAAAGTGTTTTAAAGAAAAATGTTCTCAGATAATTATCTGAGTTACTGCCTATTCCGAGCCAAAAACCTGATACTGAACTAACTGATAAGAGCATCAGTAGCATAATTTCAAGTTTAGTCATGTAAATAATATCAAAATCCCTGGAATTAACTGTCAGTTAACATCTTCCTTGATTAATGACATGGAGTTTTTGACTATAAAGTCCAGTAATAAATATAGAAAGGGAAATGATTGCTAGGCAAGATATTTCAGAACAAATTTTAAAAATAATCACTGGCCTATACACAGTTTTTCAGATATTTTAATACTGAAATATGAATATATTTCTATATTGTGTATACTAAGAGGTACTATACTTACACCTCTTAGCAAGAAAAACAAGAATAATGAATCAAATTATAAATATTAAATAAGAAGTAATGGTGTTTAAAGATAATTTGTTAAATATATTAATCCATTATAAAGAAAAATATTCAAAATTCTGATGCAGATCTTTATTTGGTAAGCATATGTAGTCTGGCAAACACTGCTAAAACTATTTCACAACTTAAAACAATATGAGAATATAAACTATAAAACAACATGTACAAATTTAAAAACTAAAACCAAAGAAATAGATTTTTGCTCCTGTATTAAATTAGTATTCTCAATTTTGAGACAAAATAGATTAAAAATAAAGTATTTATCCCCATGATTAGTGAGCATTCTAAACACAGGATGGAAAGTAACTCAAATCACAGAAAGCATAAAATTTTTTCAGAGCAGTAAGTATTAAATAAAGTTTTTGTAAATAAACTGGAAAGAGCCTATGACTTTAATATAATTTCAGTACTTTTCAGAGGATAACCTCCAATAATGGTGGTGAAATTCTGTAAAATTTGGGGTTCATTCAGTTTAAGGTTTTGAAAAAAAAAATCTAAATTATAATCTAATTTATTTTAACTGAATTCTTTGGGCTTATATTCTAGTTCTCAATTATTATGAAAGGAAAGTATAGCTTTGCTTTTTCTCTTTTTTTTTTTTTTTTATTCACAATGATGATTAGTGAAGGAATAGTTTCAAGCAGTTGTTTTCTTTCTACATCAGTGACATATACACTTTGTTAAGCAAATTCTTCAATGAATTAGCCTTTATGAATCACCAATATTGTTTACATGAGAGAAATGGGTATGACTGAAAACAAATGTAATTTTATGCCTAGCCTTATATATGTTTCTAACACATATTGTGTTAGATTGGGATTATTTTTTCCCTTTTATTTTAGATAATCCAGTCAAATAGCCTAGAAGGCTTTACCCACTAAAGGTAAAGTTCTTTCAGTGGCTCACAGTCAGCAAATGAAAAATGAAACAAAACAGTGCCTGAGTGAGATAATGATTGGGATATTTTTTTTCCTGAAACAATCTCTCCCAGGCACAGGAAGGAGGAGAGCATGGGGCAGGGATCATTCACAGCAGGCCGGCAGCGTGCAGCCACTATGCTCCGGAGACTGACTGTGCTGGCTCACCTAGATGCGGGCTACCCGGTTGCTCTCATTGCCTTGACTCAGTCCCGGGCATATTTATTGTACAGGAAGTCTCTGTGGCAAAACCAATAAAACACATCAAAGACTCTGTAATTTGTATAATTTTCTGCTAATAAAAAAAGAAATGTAATTTTGGTTGTCTGGAGTTACATATTTGAGCAAGCCATTAAAAATGTTCAGTTAACAAAAATAAACTTGGACTAAGGGTAAAAATTTCTTTTTTTTTTTTTTTTTCCTCTAGAGATTTTGCCCTATGTTTGAAAAACCATACAACTGTAAATGTATTTCCTACAGCAAATGTTACTGCCAGAGAGTATCCTGGCCTGTGTCACATTTTATTCAGTCCTTCATATTACGGCTTACATTTCACAGTTCTGTCAAGACTTTTCACAAATACTTGACTTTATTTTAGTTTTTAAAGGACAGAAAAAAATTGCCTTTTGTTATTAAAAAAAGAAAAAAAAAAAAGTTTGAGTCAACTTCCAGAAGAAGAGATTGTAATGAACTACTCTGTCACAAACACCTAGTGGAACTGAAAAGTGAAAACAGAAGATGATTCATTACAGTTGTCTGCTTACAGATGATTGTTTGAAAGGTCAGCAAGAAGAAATATGCCCTTGAAACCACAAAGGTATGTCTGGTAAAGAAAACAACATTTGCAGAACAAAAAATTACTCTACTTATTACTTACTTTAAGCAATTAAGTTTTTCACTGTTAAAATATGCAGATTTCATTGTTAAAACCTACTGTCTTTTGCTGAAAAAAACACCAACATATAAACCTCTTATTTTCTTCCTTTGTATGCACATACATAGATAATCACGCTTTTTGTTGTAAATAATTTTCTACTTAAGACAACAGATTTTTTCCAGATATATCTACTCAATTGCACTGTGAACACTTATTATGGTAGGAATCTACAATCTACAAAACAGTCTTGAGTAATCAGCTGCCTTTACAGCTTCCTCTGCTCGTCTCTTACTCTTTGCAATCCATACTCCATTATACCCATTTTTTGCTGTAATTGCTGTCCTGCCATGTTTCCAGTGAAAAATAATTCCATTAAAAGACACAGCATGCTCTCTCAGATCAGAACATTTTCTTCAGATAAAACCTGTGTTGTTACACAGGCTGAGAAATAGTAAGGTTACATGAATTTCACCGAATCTAACTGGAGAATCTAGATCAAGGTTCTGCTCTTCTATTCTAAAGAAACTGTTTGTGAAATGTGAGGAATTTTAAATTAATGTAAATTCTATAAATAATAGAAAGAATTCCCTCAATTAGTAGCTTCTGCATGAGAAAAAAATGTGCTGTGGGGTATGTTCTGAATTCATAACCCAAAAAGAAACTATGCAAAGGATTTACATGAGCAAATTGTACAGTGTTTCAAAACCAGAAATATTCAGCATGCAATTTTTCTTTTAAATACCATATCTCTGCTTCTCTTGTCCTAAATATGTCATGTCAACAGTTCTGTGTTTATTTTATGCACTGCAACACTGAATATCTCCTCATCTGAAGTCATCACGGTTATATACCAGCACACAGGGCTAAAAGGCTGGTTAATGATAACAGAAATGTTTTGCTGAATGATTTGTATAATAATACAAAAACATAGAAATTAGATAATGAGTTCTTTTTTAGGATTTCTATTCTTGACTGTGATGTTGTGGAAACATTCTGAAGCTAGAGGTTTAGTAAATAGAGGAATTTCTGTTAAATAAGAACAATAAAAAAGACATACTGTAAAGGTAACACTGACTTAAGAGAAGTTCCAAGGAGTTTTTCATTTAAATTATTGCATTTCACAGAAACCAAAGAAATATAATTAAATTTAATGCAGTAAAGAAAATGAACAAAATCATAGGTAATAAACATCTTAGTTCTTTTGGGCAAAATATCTCTAAATGCTAAATGTCTGCTGTCATTAACTGTTAATTGCCCATCTTTACCTCAAGTCCTAAATTCTACTGAGGGTAAAATTAAAACTAAAGTAAGAACTAGAACGGAAAAAAATACTCCTTCTTTATTGAAAAACCACACAGAGCACAAGGACATATATATATATATAAAATTGCTTGATCATAATTCTGCTTACAGGAAATATTCAAACTTGTGTAGGTACATGTCTTTCTACACATATATACTTCCATATAGCAACAGTGACATAAATTTAAAGAGAAAAACTGAGCAAAAATATTGACAGATCTTTGTTGAACTTCATTGAACCTCACAGCCTGAAAGTCCCTTCTGCTTCAACTTTAATCTTTCCAGTTTGATAACACTACCTTATAAATTGTCTTATAATATTATTGGTTCAGCATCTTTCAGTTCTGGAAGAGAACAGAAGATTTACACCACTCTGTGAGCATGTGGCGACTTATTAAAAAGTAACAGTGCTCAACTAAATTCTTCCAATTGAACTATCCATTACAGTGTAATCATGACCAAGCACACAGCCCTGATCAATACAAAGGTACATAGTTGCTGTAAAACAGCTCCACTAAACAGGGTAGTAATCCACCATTTTAAAGACTTGAAGAGACAACCAATTAAACACTGGGTAAGGTCAAATATTATTGATTGTAGATTCAAGTGAAATTCTTCTTCTTGCTTTTCCTTCTTTTGATTTTGTGTGTAATCCAAATATTATTTCCTTAAAAATACACTTTTTTTTTTCAGTGGCTGCACTTACATAGCAATAGGATATGAGTGGTCTCACAGAACAACATAATGAGGCATTGACTTGAAGATCAATATTGCTACAAAACCTTGGAGACAGAAAAATAAAGAGGAAAACACATTTTTCAAAATCCACTAATGGTCTAACTTCTACAGCTTTTAAACAGCAGGGTTTGACAGTTTCGTGAACTTTTCTAAAAAAATACCAGATAACCATATTTTGGTAATTGGGCAATACTAACAAAAGCTAATTTCAGGCTTCCTCCATGGACAGTGGAGAGGGAGTCTAAAACTGTATAAAGGAGCAAGAGTAATGTGCTCTAAATTAATACCTTTCTGTGTCTTGAACATGCTAATATTAGCTCTGCCGCAGTCTAGTCTTATAGACATAGAAGTCCAATCTAACAACTACATGTTATGTAGGATATACATTGCTCTTTTGTTCTTTGTTCTTTTACTATATAAAATCTTTATTGAGAAGAAGTAGCTTTCATGGTTTGGAAAGCAGAAGTATTAAGTATTACAAAAACTATTTGGACACAAAGCTGTTTGCAGTAAGAACTGCATTTACTTTTCATCATCTTTCTAATTTTTTTTTCCTGGAAAAATTCACATAAAAGGCACACCTTTATGAATCACTTTTCTTATACGGGATTCCTAGGCACCTTGTCTGCAAAGTAAAGATCTCTTGTCTTCCCTTTCAGAACCTTTGTAATATCACCAAAATGTGACTCCTATTTTAAAACTGATAAAAAAAAAAGGATCAACAATATTCCTTCCCAGTTGGTAAGGAGATCACTTCCAAGCTTTTTTCTTGTAAGACTCTTGGAATGCAAAGTCCCTTTGATGAAGTTTCACAGTAGCCAGCTATGTCCTACATCAAGATCCTGAATGGGAGTTTTCAGCACAGAGAAGGAAATGGGAAACCTTGATTTCTTTGCCTTTCTACAGTTCTGTGTGAGAGAAGTATCTTTGAAGCTCCAAACTGGTAGGGACTGAATGTAAACTACAGCAAACTTCTGTGTTCCCTGATTCAAAATAAGCAACAAAGCTCTGCCAATCTGAGGGTCATCTAGTGTCTTCATGTCAAGCAGCTGACCGTAATGTGTTAGGTATTTAAAGTCCACTGTATGCTATGAACACTGATAATGAGGGAGGTTAACAGCATTATTTATTTTATGCTTTTATAATACAGTGATATATTTGGTATGTAGCCATCCTTCTGGTTTGCACATTTTCCTTTTTCAAACACATTTAACATATTGTCTTAGCTTTTCACTAGCTTTCTAATACCAATTTCATTTACTCTAATATCATCATAAACCCTTGCTTTCTACTGCATTTTTAGGCTGCTACTAAAACAGTCTCAGTCTCATATGCATTTTCATCTATCCACAGGTAGAATGATACACTGGTGTATTTTTATCTATCTGTCTCCAGAAAGCTCTGAACAGAGACATGGAAATACCACATATTTGGAGAAATGCCACCTGGCACACACAAATCAGTCACTAGGTGGCTGAATATTGTGAAGAGGAACAACTGGCTAAATAGAAAAACCACTTATTAGAATCCAGCAGTGCATCTGACTTTAACGCTTAAGAGGGAAACAAAATTTTGTCTTAGCTAGTGGCTTTGATGGTGTTTAACATTTTCTCCCTAGTTTTTTCCTGTCTCGCTAATATAATCTATTATAATTTGCCTGATGAAGTTTTGCTTCTTTGGTTTGTTATTTTTTCCCCAACGCATAACAAAAGAGGAATAATAGAAGTTTGTTAAACAAGGCACTGTTACTTTTTAGTGGTCTACACAAAGACAATCCCTTTAAACCATACTTTTATAATTTAATTTAAACCCAATAGAAAAAGGAAACTATCATAGCTTCTCAAATACACTGGTGTCCTTTAATGTTGTCTGTTCCTATGGCATACAGTACATTCTACCTGCCTATGTATTTGTGCCAGACTTTCTACAGGTCAAACAGAAACAGAAGGGAGAAACCCATTACCTGAGTTAGCATGAAGAAAGCATAAATTTTATAGCAGATGTGCTATGTCTAATTGAAATTTTTTTCATAAAACTTTTGTGTGGTGTTTTCGTTTTGGGGTTTTTTTCCCAGTGGAAAATAGAACTTTTCATGATGTAAGTTTCTGTCATTTCTAAAAGAGAAGTAAAGTTATTGAAGATGAAAATCCAGTTAGGAAAGTCAAACTACAGAAAGGAGTATCAGGAGTCTATATTGCAGGTTTTTTTGAGGTACCAGCATATATTTATGATTAAAATATTTAATCCTTGGCTAGAAAATATATAGTTTGGAATTTTTGCCAAAAAAAAGAGATTAAATTTATTCTTCCAAACACCTCTTTTCACAAGATTCTGAAATATAATTTGAACTGTGTGTGAAACTTGAGTGACTTTTATTATTTACCACTTTTCTCCTGCTTAAAAAGAAAGAATGTAGAGGAAAATGAAAATAGGATCAAAAATTTTTCCATGTCATCAGAACTACATTATTAGAGATTTTACAGTAGTTTTACAGCAAGTGACACTGAACAGCATCACATATGAAAAATTCTGCTACAGTCCTACTCTCTCTTTCACTCCCTCACCATGCTTGTTTCAAGTCCAACACAATGGCAGTAGGACAGTCCATTTTGGCAACCTTAAAAAAGACAATGAAGGATGATTTGCAAGAAACAGTCTGTCAAGTAGAAAGTTAAATGAGTATGTATTCCAGCTAAATTTGGTATAATGAGATACATGCAATAAACTCCGTAGGCATAAAATTAGATTGCAGTTACCGTGCATCATCTCACCTGTACTTGGCCCACAAATTCTGTTCTATTGGGACCACTTTGAGAGAGTTCCAAATTTCTGAGCACTTGTCAAACACCTGCTTTTTTTTTTTTTGCTTTTTTTTTTTTCTTTTTCTTTTCTCCTTAAAGGAGAGCTAACCACAAAAATCATGTTCTAAGTTGGTTTTTTTTTATTTTATTTTATCATGTTAT
Source organism: Todiramphus chloris collaris (assembly GCA_025345505.1). NCBI lineage: Eukaryota > Metazoa > Chordata > Aves > Coraciiformes > Alcedinidae > Todiramphus > Todiramphus chloris. The sequence goes on along the minus strand of JANVCC010000021.1, from coordinate 32,783,296 downwards.
GTTCCTGTATGGACACCCATGATTATACTGTAGCACTTGCAGTTAGAAGTCATCTCTGAGAAGACTGGCACATGGAGTAAAACACATTTTTTGAACTCAGTGAAACTACTTACTATGTGTAAAATAAAATTTAGCACGTGTTGAAATCCTTGATAATTATATACAATGTTAATGAATGTATAAGTTAATGTACTCCAGTTTGCAAGACCAGTTCCTTTTAGGTCTTCTGAATCTACAGCATTAGTTTCCCAAATCTGATGGTCTTCTTTTACAATTTAAGAGGACATAAAAGACAGATCCCTTTATCATTCCTTGTAAGTACATTGCCTATTGCCTCTCCTCTAAATGATTAGAGGCTTTGCAAAACTGGCTCATTCTGTAGGATGTGATGGGCAAAAGAAAGAGGAAAGTATGACCTTGATAGTTACTATTGCTTGAAGTACCACAGCCGTTTAACAAAGATGTTTAAAAAACTACTTTCGGAGTTGTAAAGATTTAATAAGAAATTCTACAACAGATAAAACATCTTAAGGAAAAAAATATAATTCTAATAATTTCAATATACTTTTTACATAATTATCATTAGTATTATAGCACCTATTGTGGTTTGTTATTGTTTATGGGGATTAGGAAGATCATAATTTACAAGATGCAATTATTCCTGCTAAAGATATAGTTTAATATCAGTTAATTCTTCAGAAATTCTGTCCATATCTTTCAGACAATGACAACAACTTAGCTTTCCCATCAAATACTTAATTCTATCACAAAGGAATTCCCCCCCCCCCCCCCCCCCAATTATTTCCTTTGGAGGAACACATGCAATGGAAAATTTCTTCCTTTGCTTCACTGTGTAGTCCAATGCCAATTCTGAAGTCCTCAGTGATCCAAAATTGCCTTTGTCAAGGGAATCAGATATATCAGTGGTAAATTTAATTCTGAGAGAACCCTGGCTAGAACTGTAGGACAGTTAGCACAGGGAAGTAAATGGACAATGCACAGACTGCACACTTGCAATCCTTTAACAAAACTGTAATCTGCAAGAATTTATAGCGGCAGAGAATTTGGTTCACTGACTCAATCCAAAAGAAAAAAAGCACAACATATCTCTGCAGAAATGCTTCTCCTTGGTTTAGCTCATTAGGCACATTGTTTTATCCACTGCTGTAAACAAAGAAAAACTGCCTGTGCTCTATGTACAATCCTGAAACTCCATTTGATTTCAGCAATTTCATGGTTCATGTACTAGCTGAAATAAAATTTCTCCCAAGAAGACTACGTGCATGAAGCACTGCCAATCTCAAACATTTAAAATCCCCAGTCCAGGATCAAAATTCATGCTAGCTTACAAGAAAAAAAAAATTATATAAAAAAAATTTCATTGGTTAGATATATCTCTCTTCAGTTATTAAGATCACTTCCAGGTTTCTTCCTCAAATCAAAAGTACTAAGCTTCTTTAATTTTTTTTTTTTAATTTTAATAAAAATGTTACCTGTTTATTCATGTTCCATCATTCACCATCTGTACTTTTAAGAAAAAATTGCTTCCAAATATATGAACATGTAACCCTAACAAACTGGCACTGCTCCTCTCCTATAGAAAATGCCCAGAAATAATGTGTTTGCAGAAAGATTTTCAACGGACTAAAGATATACAAAAATACAAATCTCTGAAAAATTCTACTGATTTTCCTACTATGACCTGAATTTAGATGATCATCTAACTTTTCTTAGCAAAGTATGCCCACAGAACAAAACAATAAGAAATACTGAGCAAAATGACAATGAAGGTGTCTTGCCATTTCTTCAACATAATGCTATAGAATTTTATATTCTTTTGCCCATACTGTTGATGATTTATGCCTTTTGGGCTATTTCACATTATGAAACTTGCTAATGTTTTGCATTACAATAATTTACCATTCTCATTTGCTGGGCCTCCTCCTACTACGAAGAAACTATAGCAAATTTTCTAATAAATGGGTTTAGCATGCAATTATCCAAGCCTCTTTTTATTTATTTATTTGTTTGATTGTTTGTTTGTTTGTTTATTGGCTGCTATATGATGTATAAGTGTTCTGCCTTTACAATAGCAGAATAGCAGCTCAGATGAGCTGGGGGATGTGAAGGTTCTTTAAATTGTACCTATTGTATTATTGTGTGTGGGGGGAAAAAGGGTAGTGCTCTTAGTTGTCCATAGAAAGAAAAAAATAAAAAGAAATTGTAATGCTTATGTATACTTTTGCCAAGTATGATTTAAACTTAATGAAACAAGACTAGGATGATCTTAAACAATTACTGTAGGAAGCTAACATAATTTAAAATGCCTACAGTTACATTCACATTTGTGTACTTATAGCAAATTCATGAACTTTCCAATAAATGCAACATTAGTAACTCGAGGATGTGATTGTAGCATCAGATCCTCAAACAATGCAAGTGTGTGACCATTTTAATATTTTCCTATTTAATACTTCTCTAGTACAACACACTTAGCAATGTTTTGCTGTTGTTGGTGCTGTTGTTTTTTTTTTAACAGATAAACTTCATTAAAACAACTAAAATACCTGTAAGAGTTTAATAAATATTATAGCAAAAGGACAAAAGTTGGTGTTAGACAGAAATTCATTGGGTTTGTACCTACTGAAAAATTGTTAATCAACTATACACTTGGTATTGTCATGATTAAAAGTTTAATTAAACCAAAAAATGAATCTTACGCATACATTATAGTTAAATTGCTTGAGAAAATTATAGGTTTAATTTGAATGTTAAGAAATTACAATGTACTAAAGAACTTTCATTTCCAGGAATTGCTGAATTAAAAAAAAAAAAAAAAAAAAAAAAAAAACCAAACCAAAAAACACCTATCCATTTAAAATGTTAAAATAGCTGCATATCATTTCATTTGAAATCTTAATCTCTCAGTTTTTAATATTTACTGTAGTCTGCACGTAAATGGTGCACATGCTAACATATTACATAGAATCAAACCCTCAAAACTGTTTATAAGCTAATACATGGAGGCAAATAGTATTTAACTACAAATCTGCAATAAGTGATCTGAAGAACTATTTTCTATACTTCACTGGTAAAAATGAAGAGATAAATAAATCTAATGTGTTGTCTACTACATATGTGTATACCTATGACAATAATAAACTCATTGCATTGTAAAGATATCATTGAAACCCGTATTTTTTCAGTAGGAGTAGTGAATGAAGAGGTGATTGAAAAAGCTTTAAGTATTAGAATGAAAATGGAGTATAAAACGACTCACAGTTCAGAACGTTTTATTAGTAAACCAAATCATTATAGTAAAACTAGAATCACTGTGGAATCAAATGTCTCAGGAGAAGACAGCTAAGACAATATTGAAGGTAATAACATCAAATGCTTTAATATGTATGTGTACTGCAAGAAGATGATACAGTGTCAAGTGCATTATGTATGAAGTGCTACTCATAGGCAAGAATTCAAGCATATAATCCATGAGCTGATGATCTCTTATGGGCAGGAACACAGAATCTTAAGAATATCCATCTTTCAGTAGATATTCTTGCACATTAATAAGGAATGGTTACAAAACTTACAATTCATTTAAAGAGACAAATCACTGTAATCCATCCAGTAACATAAATGCTTTCTTGAGAAAGCCACAAAATCATAGGACTTTAAGAAACCTCCAGAGGTCTTTTATACTACTCCTTTCTTCCACATAGAATCAGTTATATTTATGGCTTTTCTGACAGATGTCTGTCTCACCTGCTCTTATAGCCTGACAATGACAGATGCTTCATCATCTACTCAAGAAATTTCTTTCAGCTTGTTTCCGTATCTGTACTGCTTACTTAATATAAATCTTCCTTGCTGTGTAATTTGTTTGTCTTTTTTTTCACTTTCTACATGAAGAACAGATTTTGCAGCACTCCGTTATGTATTTTAAAATGCTCATATCCCCCTGTTATCTCCCTTCATGACAAGTCTAATTCCTATAATCTGTACAAGTAGATCACTGTTTTGAAATCTCTTCTTGATCTCTTCTGCACTCTTTCCAAATGTTCCACATCCTTCAAGTTAGGGTTCTGCTCAGAATGAACTGAAGGAGCTTATTTCTTTCCATGGACTATTAAGGGAAACTAGGGTTATTAGCCTCCCAAGGATAAAGTTAATCTTTGTGAAGCACTGAAGTAAATAAATTGTATTTTGTAGTTTCTTGCTAGATGTCTGCAATGTAAGGACCATTGCTCCTAAAATAGCTTCCTGACTGTTATTGTATGGTAAATGATGTGAATGACTTGTTGCTCTATTCACAATACAGATGGTCTCAAAATCCACAGCGATACGGCTTTATTATGTGACTAGGTTCTGAAGTGTGCTACTCAGCTATTTTATTAAATTTACCATGTGGAATACTTCAATTCAACAGATGGGAATCTCTAAGTCATGTTATGAATCAGAAGGCACTCACTGGGTACAAACTATTTGAAGAAACATTTCACTGAGGAATAATAAGGCCCTGGATCTCAGAACATCTATCCATCTCATACTGTACTTTTGCTCATCATTGTTTCATTGAGAAGGGTTTTTTTTAATGTTGTTTCTGTTGGTTTGATTTTGTGTGTGTGTGTAACTCCATTATGTGATATAAATCAAGGTTGACTTTGGCCCTACAGAATATTTTTTTTTAATATCATCAGGATGCAAATTCTAAAGCTCCCTCGCCCCTGACTCTTAGGCAACCTGTTGCCTCATAGGATTTCTAATGGTTTATTGCTGCAGAAAAATTAAAAAAGAAAACTGAAATCCTAATGTAGAAGAAAGTATGAGGTTGCTCACAGCTTATTATTTCCTTGATGTTGGTACCTGTAAGTCAGACAGTTTTAGAGGACCATGGATCTATTATATCTACTCTAAAGATTTTAGAAATACCATCTAAGAAACACTGTATACATAGAATGCATATTACCCCTGTCCTTCTTCAGGACAGTTTGAAAGGCACTACTGCAATAAATCAAAATGCTTGGGCAGTCCATAAAAATATATGACACTTACAGGTTTTCCACTTGTATGGCAAGTTCATAATAGTGAAAACACATAGTACGTCCCTAAAAAAAATAAAATAGTCATGTCCTTAGGAGGTTTTTTTTCTGAACAATTAAAATATTGCAGTCTATAAAATTGGTGAGCAGGTTCTGCTCTTTTAGTACAGAACCAATGAAGATGAATTGCATTCAAAAGAAAACATCCAGAAGACCCAGCATGGAAACATACGAACTCAGAAATCCAATGCATACAATAATGAGAAGTTACTAGTACCATACCTTTTCCAGATGTCTATTGCAATAGGTTACCGGGCATCTCTATGTGTCTTATGTTGGATAAAGGTTATATAATGGTTAGGCACTCGGTGAATTCAATATGTATCTTTCAGCTGACATCAGCAGCTATTGAATTTGGCCTTAGAACAAAAAGGATTGTATGAGGGCATCTTTCAGAGTTTTCCTTTTGTTCTCTTAAAAGAAACAGCATTGAGAACAACAGAGGTAAAGATGTTCTTCTGTATATCTCCTGGATGAATAAAGCTGTAAAATAATATTGATAAAGTAAGAAAGCAGAAAACAGTGAGGCATGTTATTTCCTTGTAGCTGGTATTAATGTCAAGTTATAAATTCAGTAACACACACTTCTGTTTCAGTGCTTCAACCAAGGTCATCGTATGCAAAATGGAACTTGCACTCCAGATGCTGAAAGTAGGAGTGTTTATTAATCTCAAGATGTGGTGTTTATAAGGGGTTATCGCCTTGATAGCTGCCATACAATAGGTCTTGCAGATCTCTTTATGATGAACAAATGTTGATCACAAAAACAGGCGCATTGTCATTGCACTTGACAGAGTATGCTTTTGATATTATTTTCTAAAGTAGTTGTTTCCACAAAAGAACTCACAAATCTGTGCCACAAAGGAATGAGTTCAAATCCAATCCTTCATACATTTAAAATAAATATTTCAAAGTAACAATTTTGGGTGATTTGAAAATACACTGAAAACAGCCTTAAATCATGGACTTGAATAGTACTTGAATTTAAATAGGAAGAATACAAGGTAAAAGTGATTATTATGAATTGTAGAATCTATTACCATCCTCTCTAATTACTACCATACAAATATACATTTTTATTTGTATTGTCAGGCAGCTTGATTATGACACTTCAATTATTCCAGCTCTATCAAACTTGTGAGGTTTTTTTTTGCAACTTAAAAATCTTTACTCATGACACACCCAAAAGGTTAGAGAATTCCTTGATATAATCTCTGATCAGAAAGAGTCCTTGAAAGCAAACCAAAGACAATTCATTCAAATGGGGTACCCCTCTGATTTTTCAAATACTCAAGATTTTCTGTATTCCTATATTGGCTAACTGATGAGATAATCTACATAATAACATGTCCCCACTGTGAGTTTCTACTGAATCAATACAATTTTCAATCTGCACAAAAGCACCACCAGCATGTATTAAGCAGATAGGAACTGCACTCTCACATTGAGTTTCTCAACTGATGTGAAGAGTTCCCTGCTAATCTCATAATTTCACTCCTAGAGTCTTCCATTTGTTGCAAGTTTTTCATCCTAAGAGTAAAGGTGTATACTTCAAATCAGTCTTTCTTCAACATAAACAGAAATATACTACAAGGGAATAAAATAGTTTGAATTTAATAGATAAATAAGACTTATGAAGATGATTTTCCATAATAGAACATGTGCTTTTCATTTTATTTATTAAAAACATCATTTCACAAACCCAGATTTGAGAAGATATTCACTTAGAACTTTAAAACAGTACTTACACACACTTTGAGGCTGTGTTACAAAACACACCTCAGTGCTCAGAATGGATTCAAAACATTGAAATTAATAATTAGAATTTTGCTTCCTCCCCTAGAAAACTTATTCCTCTTGAATAAGTTGTAAATTTGGAGTGGATGTTTTAATGCTTTTTAAGCTGAATTTTTATTGAAATAAACATAAGTTTCAATCCTTTTATAGCTAGGCTTATTTTGTCATAATGGATGGGGTGTCTCTTTTTCATTTCCATAGTCCTGTCTGTTGCTCTGTCCATGGCCACAACAGCAAGTAGTTTTGAGAAACAGTGGTGGTTTAGTAAATCACACCAGTTAGTACTAAAGCCCTTACAAAAGTTGTTGGGAGGGGGAGGATTGTTGTTTTGAATTATATTATATCTGGCCCCCTGGACTGAACATCCCTACCACATGTGCTTGAAGCCCCCCAGAGGTCCAGTGTTTGTTCACATCCCTTATCCTATTAGGGATAAGAAACCTTTGTTGTGTACCTGCCAAAGCTTAGCTATCTCTGAAAGAATAAAACAGAATACCTTAAAACAGAATTAGTGCACCAAAATTGCTCTGTAGCTCAAAACACTGCAGAAAAAAAACAAAGGGAGAACCAGAGAATTTGCTTTAAAACAGTGAAACTGATCTAAACTAAAATACTAATGCAGATATATCCACCAAAGAAATCACTGTTATTTTATTTTCTTCATACATTCAGAAAACAAATTCTTAGTGACCTTGACAGAGCAGAAGCCATAAGGCACTTCTAAGCTCAAGGTCCTGTGTGGTAGCATTGAAAATTTCACACTACATCTGAGCAAGTATTCAGTCTGTCATGATTAATCTCATTTCAAGAGAAATAATACAGTTCTATGTACTTGAAGTAAAAGCAATATGCCTTGTTTTTTTTGTTTTTTTTTTTTTTTTTTTTTTTTTTTTTTTTGTTTTTTTTTTTTTAACTGTATTTTCTAGTACTGCCAATATGACATTTTTTCTTAAAAATACAGACCTCTGTCATCTATGACCAGTGATACAGTTGCCAGGAAAGTACAGAAGTATCACAAGAAGACTTTAGAAACAAAGCTTATTTTGAAGTGAACAACTAGTGGAAAACACAAATTAACACATAGTTCTGTAAGACTACATTGTAAACACAAAATACACTTTGGGTTGGTTATCCTCATTCCTTTTTTACTGAATGCATTTAAAGGTATACAAGTGTAGCAATGTAGTATTGGATTTTGTTGAGAGAGAAAGTAAATTACTGCAGGCTTAATCATACAATCATAGAATGGTTCGGGTTGGAAAGGACCTTAAAGATCAACTAGTTCCAACCCCCCAGCCAATGGCAGGGACACCTTCCACTAGACCAGGTTGCTCAGGACCCCATCCAACCTGGATTTGAACACATCCAGTGACGGAGCATCCACAACTTCCCTAGAAAACCTGTTCCAGTGTCTCGCCATGCTCGGAGTGAAGAATTTCCTTATTTCCAATATAAATCTACTCTCTTTCAGTTTCAAGCCATTACCCCTCATCCTGTCACCACAGGCCTTTGTAAAATATCCCTCCCCAGCTTTCTTGTAGGCTGCCTTCATACACTGGTAGGCCACAAGAAGTTCTTCCTGGAGCCTTCTCTCCTCCAGGCTGAAAAAGCCAAACTCTCTCAGCCTGTCCTCATAGGAGAGGTGCTCCAGACTGCTGATCACTGATCATATTCATAGCCCTCCTCTGGATCCACTCCAACAGATCCATGTCCTTCTTGTGTTGGGAGCTCTAGAGCTGGACTTAATACTGTCCTGAATCAAATCAGTTCTTTGTCACATATTCTCACACTTTACAAACATCAGGCCCAGATCTCTTCTGCCCCAAATATGTGTTTATAATCTCTACGTACCCTCATACCCTGCATAGAAAATACTGTAAGTCATGTAAGAGGGGAGACCTTTCTTCTGATTAAGGCCATCACAAGCAGAATATTAACACTGTTCTTGAACAAAATTACTCTGATCTTCTCTTTTTTTACAAAATCACCAAATCACCCTATTAAGATAAAAGTACTTTTGCTAACAAATATTCGTGTTGTTTGTAAAAACCCACGTCCGTTTGGTCAGTTTCTGAGCTTTCTGAACTCTGACTCAGATATATGTTCTGACATCTGAATCTCAAGGCTGAGGGAGGGGGCACATTTTTTGCTTTTCTGCTGTTTTTTTTTTTTTTTTAATTTTATTTTTTACCTTTTAAAATCAGGTTAGCATAACTATAGCAGTATATGATATTGTAAGGAAATCTTAAAGTCATAAAGAATGATTATGGTTTAGGCAGAGTGCAATCAAACAACTAACAACAATTCACAGGATAAAATAAATTTGAAAAATTTTCAGTTTTCAAAAAAAACACATCACCCAGAATTTGTAAATAGCCTTAATACTATTTACATATTTAAAACTTTCAATGTTATGACCCCTGTCACCTTTATGACAGACACAGAAGTGGATGCCTTACTAAACTTTGCCATTCTAAATAGATTTCCACCAGTATAAAAGCGGAATTCACTGGGGAAAAAGATCATTATCTGCAGGGGGGGGAAAAAAAAAAAAAAAAAAGTCTTCCCATTGCTATACATTGCTAAGGCTTTTTAATTTAGCTTTATTTTACTGAAAATTCTGGAGAAACTATTGTCATAAAACTAACCTATTAAATGATCTTCATTACTGCCACATAACCAAATAAGTTTTTTGCAGCAAAGCTAAAATATTAGCTGATATGAAAATCATCTGGGATCTTAGCATATCTCTCCTTGTAAGAACGTTAACACAGATGGTAAAGGGAATATGTTTAAAGCTTTTATGGAAGTAATGATGAATTCAGTCATACAACAGACTGAAATAGGATCTTATCTGCAGCAGAATTTTTTTATCCTAATGTTCATAACAGAAAGAATATATTTGGGTTATACGGAAGAATAATTAAGAACAGCTACTTTCTGCCCAGTGCATTAAATTGCTAAATTTTTTGACAGCTGGAGCTGAATTACTAGTGTACACTGATACGTGAGCCGTATGGGAAGGAAAGCACACTGCCAAATAAAGGATTAAAATGAAAGGGGGGGGGGGGGGAGGAAATCTCTGTCAGGGAATAAAATTTGCATGAAGGAAGACCAAATGGCAATATGTTGTTATAGCCTTTGAACATGCAATTTGCAGATTGATTTCCCTTCTCTCTTTGCATAGTAGATGTAAAGATTATGCCGAAATCTAGGAAAATTTGATTGTACATGTGCCAAAGTGAATTGAGAACTTGAGTCAAATGCCTGCCCCTGTTCTTACAAATTCATAATGAGAAAATAGCTCTGCAAGGCATTTCTTTGTAAACACATCCAACTAATTTTGCAGCTATGCATTTTAGAGTACAGGCATGCAGGATAAACCTCCCTCACCAAATCAGTTTGTTCTTGCAACCTGACCAAATTTGTACAGCTCTAGCCTTCTGTGATAAGCAGGAAAGTCACATATCTTCTTATATTTTGCTCATCTCTCTGCTACCAGTGCTGTTTGGTTGCTTGGATTTGTTTTAAATACTCACTGTCCATCCCTGTTTCTGGCTCATGTTTGGCAAGCCTGTGGCCATTCCCACAGCAGAAGGCAGAATTACTGAAAACTCTTCCCACCCCTATCCCTCAACAGGAAGCATTTCTCAAATGCCACCCATAGTCTGTTTGATTGACAGATGGACCACCTCTGTAGCAAAATTTACCAATCCTATTTCTCAGTCATCTGTTTATTTGGAGCAGTTGGCTTTCTCCCTTCAGATACTTGTCAACATTTCCGGAAGATGTTTTAACTAGCACCCTGTCAGCTGACATCTCTAAAGCAGGAAAGCTGAATAGCTGTGAAAGATGTGACTCCCAACCCCAGCAAGACTCAAAGCACTGGAAACTGCAACAAACCCCTTAAGAGCATATGTTACCCTACTTACAATGAAGTTTTTGTGACATCCTTTTAATTGCAACCATATGACACTTGCTTGTAAGCCAGAGGCATTGGATATGAGTGAAAAGTCTCATGTGAAGTACTGAGCTTTGAGTTTTCCAAGGAACTTTCTAAACAGATGAGTAGCTTCACTTATAGCACAAAAAAATAAAGAAAACCTCAAAAGCTTTTTTCCAACGTGATTTTTACCATGCAGTTCTATAGAATCAGCACATATAGAAGTCATTCCTGGCAGGAATGTATAAAATAGTGGCCAGCAACCAGATTTTCAAGACAGTAACATTAGCAGAGTGCCTGTTTTTTGAATTACTTGGATTGGTGGGAGCAGAGTTAGGTATACTGGGTTTGGACAGAAGGAGGCATTGTGATGAAGTACTTTTAATAAGTCTAACACGCATAGGATTCCAAAATGCTTTGAATCTAATGCTAGTCTTAGCTGTGCACATCTTCAAGTAGTATTCCCCCAGACACCAGTGAAGTTAATCCATGTTTCATCTATAATAAATGAGAATTTATTCACTTCTAGATGCTTCAAACCTTCTTAGCTGTTTTCCTTTTCTTTAAAACATCCAACACAAGTTTCAACTAAAGAATACTACCAAAGAACTTCCTTTGTTTTTACAATCTTCATTCCTCTCTCTACCTATTTCTATATCCAAAGATACTGTAATGGATGTAGATAACACTTACCTGACTGATTTATTTTGTAATAAGATATGAAACTCCAGAGTAGTTTCCATTAGTACATCTTGCCTACACTGTGTGGGGTAGGAATGAAAGACAGCTTTACATGACAGTGTTATGAGAAATCAGAGTGAGATGAAATGCTGAGATATGTAATTTCAGCAAAGTGTGATTAACTTAAAAAAAAAAAAAAAAAAAGATTGCAAACTTGTACAGTCTTAATTTTAAAAGAGCATAAATAATATCAAAGTAGCAAATGGGAAACACTAGAGGAAACAGTGGCTAAAATATAAAAAAAATAATTACAATTAAAAGCTGTGTATGCTGTATTAATCTTACTAGAGCTACCCGAGTTTAGCTCTGAATATAACTTGGTCTCTGAGTCAAGAAAGCACTTAAGCATGCATTTAAATCTATCTCCATTTAGAGAAGCACTTTAGCACATGCTCACCTTCAAGCATGTGCTTTAAGAACCACTGAATTGTGTGAAACTTAAACACAAGCTTAAAAATGTAATCATGTAATTGAAGCTCTGTATGGAATAGAGGTGCTTCCCTGAAAGGGGGCCTTTGCCATGTGCCTGAGAGTCATTAAATTGAGAGAACTCTAGAAATGAGAGAGTAGCATTGAAATGGTATCTGTATCTCGATGTCTAAAAAACAGAACAGAAAAAAAGCAGCTGCTTAAGCAGAGTTTATGATATATTCAGGTGTAAAATTTTTTCCTTAAATACCCACATTCCTCAAATAGTCATGGTCCGGAAGACACTTCCCCTGTGCTTGTGTGAAAGCACATACTCCTAACCGTTTTGACATTTCTAGATTCCTGTCTAACTTTACTAATCAGTTAGCATAAGCAGGAATAAAATGTTTCTCTACTTCTGTTTCCATGTTGAAACCATGGTTTCCTAATTGTTCTCAGGACAGAATAAACCTGGCAAGACAATTGCCTACCTCCTTGAAAAATACCACTAAAGTTTTGCAGCCTCTCATCAGTAAGGGATCCAAAAACAGTTGCCAGCTTGAAGCAACACAAAGGCAGTGGAGATTCTGAAAATAATGTTCAATGGCATTGAGAACAGCAAAGGCAGTAAATAAACGTTAGCAAGACATGACTCACCAGTCATGACCAGTACTTATTTGGGGGGCCTGATATTGAGAACAGAAGAAAACCCTGAGACTATCCCTGGCTCATTCTATAGCTGTACATGAGATTTCCAGAAGGTTAATGGATTTATACTCTCAGTAGAAGGAAATGAACTGCCAAGACACAAATGATTTGCCCAAAGTGGCACTGGAAATCTACGTGGAGAAGGAAATTGAATATATACAAACAGAATCCGAGGTTAGCTGCAAAGGCAGAACGATTTTTCTTACGAAAAAAAGAAACAGATTTATAAAAATAAGACAAAGGTAATAATACAACTTTAAAATGATAGGAAAAATAGTCATGAAAGCTTTTACTTAATGACTAAAACAAATTAAATCAGTAGGTCTATATACACATGTAGAAATTGGAAACTAAAAACAAAGACAGCAAGAAGAAAATACTTAATAAAACCACACAAAAAAGAGACATTATTTGTAATGGTAAAAGTAAAAACTGAAATAAGCATAAACTTGGTTAAAAATGGGACTTTCACAGAGCAATGGCTTTGCCATGTGGAGTGAACTGAACAACTAAGAAGATAAATTGTGTGTACACTTTCTAGAATGTATTTTTGAAAAATATAGAAAAGATGACCAGGCCAATATTAGAAAGCCTATTTAAAAGCTCCAAATAAAAATGAATATAAATGTGGAAAACTGATGTTTGGAAAGAATATTGTATGCAGCATTCAACTGCCTGAGCTTTCTGGTCTTAAGCTGCTCTGTGTGGATTAATACAAGTGGAAATGATTAACAGCAGAAGAGTATATTAGAGAAGAATTTTAGATATCAATGGGATCCATCTCACCTTATGTGTGTTAACAGTGCCATCAGATAGTGGATAGCCACTGCAGAGCAACTGTTACCTTCAAATGGCAGTTCCTTCCTTTCCAAAATGATTGTCAAAGATAAGCAGCACAAATTTCCCCTGAAGATGCCTATTTCTTTCTTTTGATGACACAAGGATCCCAGTTAGGTTAAGCTTGGGTGACAAACATTTACATGGTCAGAGTTAAATGAGATGAACTTCACAGTGTTATAGTTCAAGAACCTTAGAAGATCTGTTTTTGAAAATTTTCCATTGTAGACATTCAGTTGTGTAATTTAGTACAGATCATAGCTAAATTAGAAATAGGGCTCAGTAAGGAAAGTGGCATATCTTTGTAGGAAGGCAGATTAAGACATTTTAGCAAAACCTGTTCTGTCTAGAAGTGCTTTTCAGTATCAAAATAGCTTAGAAATTCTAGTTTACTTGCAGAAATCTATATTATTACTGTAAAAATGTATAGTGTTCCTCTGTCCAGGATCTGGTGACTAGACTCATAGCTCCATCATTTCAGGCAAGTGATGCATGTAAGAGCAAATGCAGTCAAAGGTGAGCAAATATAGTCAAAGTTGAGCACATCTTTAGGTAGTTCTGCAAACCTTAAATCTCAATCACTCTCTGCAAGTACTACCTTCTCTTACAAAACAGTGAGCTAGCAGTTAATAAACTTCCAGTGAGGCACCTGACAAGGTATCAAGTAATAGGATGAATCTAAGCCTAATTATATAGACAATCCTATCTGTAGACAACCACTAATCCACTAAGAAGCTTTGCTGAAAATTGGCTAACCACAAACTTTATTTTCCTTTTCTAAAAATGTCAGTTCTTCAGCACCTCATTTGCTGATTGAGAATGACCTTTCTTGGTATTGTCTTACAAGAATTACTACTTCAAAACTTAACTTTCTGTAAACATTTTTGTAATGAAAGAGACATTTTTTCATTAGAATATTATACATGGCTCATAGCATCCTTAGAAATGGATAGGTTTAAAATTCTGGGTTTTTTTCTTTTCTTTTTCTTGCTATGTTGACCAGAATTTAAATCTTGTAGTTACAAATATATCTCACTTCAAATAATCTATGGTAAAAATCAGAAGCAGAACAACTTTACTCAGGGCAGAACACTGAACCAGGTCACTGATTTGCTGTGATTCTGTGGATGTAAGTGCAAAGGCCTGAGAGTAGACATTTTCCTATTTTCACAGAAGAATTTTGTTAAAGCAGAAACAGGATAAGAAAACCAACTAATCCAGAAGAGTTCATCTGGAGTATTTATCAAAAATTGCTCTTCCTAATTTCAGATATTAAAAAAAATCCTTATTATGAAATAATGAGAGATGAACATCAGTATTTAAAGAAAGGCTTGTGGTACTTCCAGTTTGCTCAAAGACTTCCTTTGGAACTAGATATTTATTGTCAGCATTCACAAGTTACCTCTATTGTGTTTTACTACTTGTCACATCATCTTTTCCTCATAGTGAAAGGATCATCAACACCCATTTGTTGTCTTCCAGAGGTAACTTGTGCCACAAAAAAACAATATTGAAATCATAATACAAGGTTTTACAGGCCTTTTAAAATTCTTCCTACACACAATAGAGACGTGGCCTATAACATCACATAGATTAAAGTAGTCTTAATTAGTTTAGTTTTGAATCCATTTAATTGTTAGCTTTCAGTCTAATAAGCTGTTTAAATAACAAGTTCTTGGTTATCAAATGAGGTAAATACCTCTCTGCAATATATTACTGGCAAATATTTGTCAGCAAGAGTCTGGAATATGCTATGTGCTCAGTTTTCTGGTAGAAAGGAGAACCTTGACTACTGTCCTGCCTACTCACAGACACATGTGCTCAAACACAAAAGTAAATGAAGTACACAAATTGACAAGTTTATAGACAATCTGAACAGTAGCTTGGACAAGGAATCCATCTTAAAATAGTAAGATCTTGTAACAGAAAGAGGACAGAAACTTTTTGTCCATCACCAAATGCTTTCAATCCTAAAAATTCCTAGGGAAGTACCAATCATACTCACATACTTCACTGCATTATGAAGTTCTCCCCAAAAAAGTTAACACTGATATAATCCATCTAAAATACTGTAATGCATTCATCCTCACATATATTTCTGACTCTACAGCTTTCTAATCTTCATCTCCTAATTATTTGCATCGTCCTGTTTTCTTTCCCATTTCTCCTTCCAAAATCTCCTCTGGCATTGAATAGCATTTTACACAGAACAGTAAAAATATGTGGCCTAATGAAGAAGCTGTCTTCCAGTAGTTATTCTGCTTAGCGTTGGAATTTCTCTTCAAGGTAGAGATCTTATCTTATTCTCTTAACACACAATTTGAAAAGAATGGAAAGGAACTTCATTTTTCCCCTGCTGGAGAACATTACTGAAGTTGTACAAAGCATTTACAAATTGTCAACATTTAGCAAGAAGTAATCCATACATTTGAGTCCAGCAGGCATTTTTTACAGAATGTTGGATACCCTGATTTCCACTGCTTAGGCTTTTGGGTATTTCTAAAATTACTTCTCAACACTTGCTGATTCACAAGAATTTAAAATTAAAACACTATTAAATGATAATAAAACCTCTCTGAAACCTGTCAGAACTTTTTGCATAACTTTAAAAAGAAAAATGAGGCAAAAATCTATGTGTGACATATTACTGGCAAATTCAAACAATATACAATTGCCTGCAATGATAGATACATTGTAACATCTATTCTTATACAAGATCAGTGACAGTATAGCACTGGATTTAGTAGCAGATATTTTGAAGAATTCTCCGATGAATTGTTCTCCTAACACCTTTCTGAATCAGCTATTGTTGCTGGCTATTCTGGGTACATTCTTTTATCTTGCTTTTCACTGTTGTATATAAGCAATTCCAATTAAGTCACAGTCACTGCATGTAACATCCATTGTGCGTTGTTTGCTTTGCATGATGATCCTTCCTCCCCATGCCCTTGTTCATCACATTCAGCATTTTATCTGGTCTCAGATTAGACAGCAATTTTGGGCAGAAGCCACATGTGTCTGAACGCTCATTATAACAAGAACTCTGAGAACTTCTACTTCCAGTGATGTCTTTTGAATATTCATCAAAATGGTTCTTCAAAATATCACAAATAAACACATATGTTCTCCACTGCTTAGTATACATTTTTCTACTGATCTGAATTTAAAAACTCAAATAAGAAAAAAAAAAAAAAAGGCAACAGTATGCATATCATATTGAAAGAAAAAAAAAAAACAAAAACAAAACCAAACAAAAAACATCTCCAAGTGTATACCTAAGGCTGCAGGTGTCTGAAATACACAGTAACCATGATTAGGCTTCTGAAGGACTGTAGATTAAGTTTGTAAAATTATATGAACATGTTCACTTTTTGTATTTCTCTCTTACACGTGTCAACAGGTACAGTGTAATGAGTACGCAAACAATTATCACAGACCACCACAGCAGCTAACAAGAGCAATCAGTGAAAAAATGGTAAAGCCCTCAGAAATCTGAGAAGTAGGGGCTACTTTGCACTGGAAAGGTGCAATGGGGTGACAGAGAAAACCTCAAATCACGTTTCAGAATAAAATTTAGAAACCAGCATGTAGAATCTGTAGTTAGTGTTATCTAAAACCAAATGCATGGAATTAGGAGATTATTAGGGATTTATTAATAATTCTTTGTAAGCAATTGGTTATGACTCTCAAAACCTAGGAAAAAATATCTGGAAGACAGCCTGTATTAATCCAATATTACATTCCTCCAGTCTTACATAGGACTAATTTATGGCAGTCTTATAGCAAGAAATAGAGTAATCGGTGGCAACAGAACCTCACAGTTTTTCAGAAGAGTTAAATCATATGAAACCCTCTTTCTCCAGACACTGTGTTTCAGAAGTTGTTTCAAAGCAATATTAATAGTTCTATGAGTAATTGCTGCTGCAGGGAGACTGAAAATGGACCTTCCTGGGAACAAAACTGTAAATGATGTTATTCTTTCTCTCTGTGTAAGGCGAAGTGGTTAGATATTAAAAATATACTTCCCAAGAAAGCTGAATTGCACAGAAATAGAAATACTCATTCAAAATGTGTTTCTGGGTTACATTTTTAACTCCTCTGTATAAGAATGACTATGGAAATAACTTTCCTGAAAAGCCCCAAGGAGAAAGTAGAGAACAAAACTGTGTGTTTAAATGAAAATGCATTTAAACATGAAATATTAGAATTGTTGTCATTCAACACTTTGGCAATATAATAATAATTTATAAAGGCTTTTGAGATCCTTCAGTAAAGGAATAATCTGTCTCTGATTCATGTAACAGTTGTTATCTTATACAGTTCAGATGTAAGTATTCTATTCTCCTTTCCTCTTATTTCTGGCACCGAAGAAGACTACAATTATACACAGCTTTAAGATCTGATCAGTGGGCAACCTCTTGTTTTCCTTTATATAACTTTGCTACAACTCAAGTATCCATGCTCTGCTGCAATTAATCTAAATATATTCAAATAAATAAAGAGTAAATGCAATCAGAACTCGCACATTAAGGAGAGAGCAAGTTCTCTGGCATTTGCCCACTTTATAGTGTGCTATTAAAATACAAACTTCTGATGTGCATGTGCTTTGCTGACGTAGTTTACCATGTGGTTACACAATGATTATACATCAATATTTCTTTCATGTGCTAGTCTCCTTCTACTCGATTAAGGATGTACATTTACATAGTGATGACTGAGTCAAACCCTTTTCACGTGAAATACCTAGACAGAAATTTTCCTAGAACAAAACGGTCCACAAAGCTCAAGATGGAACATACAATGATGAGGAAAAGTTGAGCGCTTTATATTTAGAAAAGACTTGATCCAGAAGAGACTGGAAAAAGCACAAAATCTGCCTGTGCTGTGCAAAATACCAGTTTTGGTAAAGACCTTCCTGCAGAATACTTTGTCAATAACGTATCAATAGATCCATCTATCTGACACTATTAGGTACAAATAGCTCAAAAGAGTGAAAATAAATGACAAAGCCCCAAAATACCTCTAAAATAATGAGCAAATCATATTACAAAGAAACAAAAATAAAGGGATAAAATATCTCCACTAGGATATTTTTGGTACAGAAAAGACAGCAGAACAAGCCTCTAAGGCTATGACTTAAACATCCTCAGCCTGTTCTTTGGCACTGAGATTACCAGTATGGAAAAGCTTGTGCTGCTGCTTTTAAATTTTTTTCTCTCCAAAACAATCAGGTCAGGTCAGGACTAGGCACATCTGAACTTCATACTGGGGATAGTCTCTGGTCTGCTCTGACTACTGAACAGTGCCCAGGAGCTGCTTGGAAGAGTCTTATTTGGCCTAGGCCAAAATCATGCGAGGGACAAATGCATCAATTTAACAATGTATGCAATTTGGTTCCAGTGTCTGGAAACATTCGTTAAAGCTGTTTTATTTAGTATAAATATAGCCTATGTTGTCACTAGAGATTTGCTATTGATAGTCAAGTTACGTGGTATGTATTGCAATGACATGTTTATGAATGACAGTATAAAGCTGTAATATAAAAGACAGATGTCTTAGGGAAGCATTGAACAGGTTTCACTTCTTATGAAGCAATAGCTCTTTAAATAACAGAATGAAGAAAAGGCACTTGAAATCTCTAGTAATGTAAAATGCACAAAATAAATCTTTCCACGTTTACTTACTTATATGGTGAAAAAGATATTTAAAATATTAACTAATTTATTATTGATTATATTGATTATGTGATGAAGTTAATCAACTTTAATTTAGAAACACACATTTAAATGACACTCTATTCAAGATATGCTAAACTGTATGTTTTCAGAAACAACAACAAAAAAAAAAAGCCCAAGCAACAACCCTCTAGCTTCAGAAGCAAGTACTTTAAGGTATAAGGTGACACGCTGACAACAGTATTACCAAACCACAAATACACCAACATGTCTGTGTTTACAGGCTAGTCTACAGGCTTCTTAGACATGTTCAAAGTAAAATAAATTAACTACAAATTTTATCAAATGATTAACAAAAACTCTTAGACTTCTATTTACGAGAGAATTTATGCACCAAATAAAAAGCATTACTATAATATAATCCAATTGTGAAGACTTTTTTTTCTTTTTTAAGGAAACTTGCAACCTGATGAAAAATCAAGAACAAGAATCTGATAAAAATAACATACTCAACACTGTAAAATACCTTCATAAGGCCCTGTATAAAAAGGAAAACCACAGAGATTAAAAAAACCAAACCAAACCAAACCAAACCAAACCAAAAAAAAAAAAAAAAACCAAACAAAAAAACCACCAGAACAAAAACCAAACCCCCAAAACTAAAAAAAATCATAATTACTTGTGGAATGGCATTATAATCAGAAGATTTCATAATAAAAAGAAAAATTAATTTGCCTTCTTAGCCCCAGACAAATGAGTCCAAACGCAAACATTCTTCTTCTATACTTTCCCCGAAACAAAACAAACAAAACATAGTCAATCTAACCCCACTTTAATATAAAATGGTTATTTAATTCCGCTCTTTGAAAAAATACTGGGTTTTTTACATAAATGATTTTAAAGCTTGCTTTCTTTCTATTTACAGAATAAAGAAAATTATCAAGTCCTTGGACAACTTGTTCTATTGTAGGTGTGCTATATGATGTGTAGAAATTCTGTTTTGACCTCTTTTAACTTCCAGAAAATAAATGGGACAGCACATGTTCAATCAAAGTGACTATATTACCTGAGGCTTCGCCCTCAAATCTGCAGCTGCTAGCTAGAAAGCAGTGAAATGAGGTCATGAGGATGAACGCAGTAACTTCCAGAGCTACAGAGGCACTCCTGGATGTTCCCCCTGGACAAAGTACTTGAGGTACAAATACCTCCTTTTGATCAGATATTTTAATACTAGCAGATAAAATTTGTTTTGCCTGTTACAAACCAGATCTACCCTAGACATTTAAGTCATAGTAGAAAGCAGGACCTGGGCATAGCACATCCACTGCACAGAAGAATCAAGCAGTTAAAGAATTCAAGTTGGGAGAGATCTCAGGAGGTCTCTAGGCCACCCTTGAGCTCAAAGCAGCATCAGCTGTAAAATTACTGAAGATTGCTCTGGGCTTTACCCAGACAGGACAGTCTCTAGGGACGGAGACAACAGAGACCCCCAGGCAGCCTATCCCTGCACTTGACTGTCTTCATGGTGAAAATGTTCCTCCTTCTATCCATACATACTCTCCGACAAATATGTGCAGATGTAACTCCACGCCATTTGCTTAGTAAATCTAATTTCGCTAGAATGCATGCAGACGAACTGTGTATCATGTGAACTGCATACATGCAGCACTTACATCTTGAGATCTTAGATGTGGAAAAACAATCCCTTGTTGAAAATTAAAAGTATTTGAAAATGCATGTATGTACTTCACTCAGTGATCCAAAGTACTATTATCTGCTACTTCTAGTGCTGTTAACTTTCAGGAGATACCACTCTCTTTATAAATGAATGGGAAAATAAAATGAAAATTTGACTCTACAAAATTGGTCAACTCTCAAAATAATACAGCAAACATGACTACCTGCAAGTCATCATGCCCTCTTCAGGGTTATGTAATGAAAATAGTAAACCAATTATTCTCAGCTACCAAACAAGTTTAAGAGGAGATATTTCACTTCGTCAGATGAGAATACACAGGGTTGCTGAGGTAGGATCCCATTTTTCTTAGTAACTTGAACTTAAAATTTTCTAGCTATTAAAAGTTTCTCTTGTAAAGAGACGATGACTGCTCAGCTGTAATTTTTAAGTTTTTATAGATGACAAAAAGACCTTGTCAGCAACTAAATACTACCTTCAAGTATTTTAGCATGTACTAAAACTTTTTATGACACAGCTTCTAAATTAGAAAGATTTGATCATCTACGTGCTCAGGTTTCTGGCATCACTAAAAGATTACCTGACAACAGAGAACCAATGACAATTAATCTGGTTATAAACATAACTTTTATCTAAAAAAAGCCCAGGGCAAAACAGAAGAAAAATGAAAAAGAATTGTAAAGACACAATCATGCTCTATTAACTGACTTCAAATCTTGCTTTCAGGAAATAAAGTTATTACATCCTGATTCAGTTAAATTTCAGTTGGATTTTTTTTCTGTGGGAAAAAGTAAAAAAAAAAAAAGAAACTTTTAAAGACTTGTAGACTCTGCAGGAATGGTAAATTTTGGCAGAAAAAGAAAATGGTCTAATTGTCTGAGGAATATCACAGAGTTCAAAAATACTGGATTGTGTGTTTGTATGCTTCAGAAATCTTGTTAAAAAATAGTAGAAATAGTCTAATATTTTATCTTAAAATCCCAGCTTTATAAATTTCTGTAAAACTTACTGAATTCATTTAGTCCATTTCTACATCAAATGGAAAAAATATTTTTCTAGTGTAAACAGAATTGGGCAGATTCTAGAAGCCCATGAAATACCATTTCTGCTAAGGCTAAGATTTAAATTAATTTCAATTATATGCACGAAGTTATGAACTGAAGTTCTCAAAGCAAAGATGTATTGAAACGCATTAAAACTGATAGTACGCACCAGTTAATACTAAGTCAAAGCTAAAAATAATTGAGAGCAATCTAAATTGTGAGATCTGTGGAAATGTATATTCAAGAGAAAAAAAGATACATTCAGTTTTAAGGGAAATTATGTTTTTCTTCAATATTCCTTAGAATAAAACATATTTCCATAGTTAATATTGTTGTTGAAAGATAGTTATCAAGTACTTCCATACAAAGGGGCCCAAAATTAAGATTGCTTGTTAATAATAAAATATTTTAAAAGTCAAAAAGTGGTATGGTTAGGGACTATTTTAATTTTCATCACAACATTAGGTACCAAGTTATTACTTTCTGTAGGTTACATTAAAGAATATTTGCAAGGGTTCTCTGAGCACTATCAGCAGCCAAATATCAAGAGTAGCTCACTGAAAAATAAAAAATACTATTTTCCTGAAGGAAACAGTAACTTTATTAAACCATATAATATTCTAATTAGTAATTCTATATTAATATAGAATTACCAATTATATATAACAATT
Source organism: Todiramphus chloris collaris (assembly GCA_025345505.1). NCBI lineage: Eukaryota > Metazoa > Chordata > Aves > Coraciiformes > Alcedinidae > Todiramphus > Todiramphus chloris. The sequence goes on along the minus strand of JANVCC010000021.1, from coordinate 32,760,675 downwards.
ATATAATATTCTAATTAGCCATCATTATGCAAAACAGGGCAGGAGCAGCAACAGAAGACTGAAAAAGGATAAGGAAATTTTGCTCCTCGTTTACACTCGTCTCCCCAGCTACAGAGTTAGCACACATTCATAGCATGAAATTCTCTTTCTTCTGAAATTCTGACATTAGTCCTTCCACAGGGCTATGTAAAACTATGAAACGTGCTTTCCTGTCCTTCAGATCTGCCCTAGGATCACCACTGATCTGAGGTGAAGAATGAAAAGAGGACCATATTCCCCCCACTTTATTAATTTCTAAGCTGAATCTAGCCTTGTAACCTAGAGTCCTGTTATATAAAATACACTGAAGCAAATAAACAAATTGGAAAACTCTGTAATCCACATCGTAAAATAAATATTCTTGAAGGTGCTCAGGACCTGATATTACCTACTTTCCTCTCTGACATACCTACATAGAAGCTTTTAGCCTTGACGAAGGCTGGAAAGGCTATTTCTCTGCCAGCCTGCTACTAGGGGAAACTGGAAACAAAGCTTGTACCAGTGCCAAAATCACCCGTACCCTTCACTTAGAGAAAACAAGCAAGGTCAGCTGTAGAAATATATTTCTTCTAAATAGAAATATGTTTCTGCTACATAGAAATAAATGACTGATGAGAAAATAATCTGAAATATGACAAAATGAAGCACATTTACCAGACACATTTTGCCCAAAGAAGGCATAGCGTACACCAATTCAAAATCAGCTCTTCATTGCCAAGCCATGGGGCTATTTTTTTTTGTTTTGTTTTTTTCTCTATGCTGAATATTTTAGAGTTGGAAAATACCTGGTTACAATGACAATGTTCCTAAAACTGATAAAGATGTGATTATTCACTGATTTCAAATGGAAAAAAGCTCTTCCAATAGCAGTCTGGAAAACTTACTCCGTATTAAGGTACACGTACATTGTGTTATATAAGTTGCCCTGATTTTCGTACTTAAAGGGCAATGGAAAACTTGTAATTCATTCAAGTTAATGAACAAGTAGCCAAAATCCCATGAGATATCTTACTGCGTAGCAGGATCTCCTTACATAGAGAAAAACAACGACTATAATGACAACAATGACAACAAAAATCTTTAACAATAACCACTCCAAAATATTCCAATGCAGACAGATAATTGGCATAGGCTAACAGAGTTACCATGAGTTTGCCATGTTTTCAATAAAATGACAGATTATGCATATTTTAGAGCCCAGAATTACAGACACTAAGGTAATAAGATTCAATTAGATACTGTCAGGTATAAAAAATAAATCTATCAAAACCCTCATAGGCATGTATTTTAAATCAAATGATTTATTTTTTATAAAACAACTGGAATGGAATTCATTATATATAACAAAACTAAATATCCATATCTGAGCTAATCACACTAGACACCTTTTATAATGAATGAAAAACAGGTTTATCTAGCATATGATTCTTTTCTACCTAAAGAAGCCACCTAGAATAGGTCAAATGCATTATGCTTTAAAATGGACATCTTTCTTTTAAATGTTAAGGTTAATCATGAACTATCTCTGATGCAGACATGTATGCTCTAGGTGTCTAAGGCTAGATAAGATGAATTCCACTCAAAATGAATAGTTAAAACACCAGTAGATCAGTTATAAAAATGCATATTTTTGAAAAAATTTGGTCAGATTACATTTTGGTACATCTACTGGTGTTTTTTAAAAAAAATATAAAATAATTAAAAAAAAATTTCTAAGAGTCCTTACTCCCATCACGTCTCCTTGAGAATGAATTTGTGCTACACAAACCTTTGTCTAAATGTCTTATGTGTCAGTGTTTTAAAACTGCTAAAGTTCCAAACTACCATCTAGCTTCCACTTTAAAACTGCAGTAAATTAAACAACAGTTCTTAAGTTGTCTCTAAGTGGCTATAATTAAATCTTCACTCCTGATGATGCTGTCCATTCCAAGGACAAATTCAGTATGGTAAGAGGTGTAGGAAAGGAGAATTATAACAAAATCCTATGGCTTGGCATGCAGCCATGTGTAAAAGGCATACATTAGCACTTCAACAGTTTCTGCAGGAGTTGCTGGAAGAGAATCAGTCTGGAGAGGGTACAGATGAGATGCAGTAAAATATACAATCACATTTTTGTGTTCTAGCCCTCCATAGCCCTCCAACTACATTTTATCTTGTAAATAAAATCCTGCTTTTTCAGAGGAAGTTTAAACCAAATTCGATTTTTTATACTTCATTCTCAAGAAAGGTATGGCCATGCTAATAGACCAAAGGTACTGAATATCAGGAGGTGTGCCCAAATCCAGGTACTAACACATACCTGACATTCTTCTACTTTTCTTGGAAGCTCTTATCCTTAACTTTTTTTTAGATTAGTTGTTGTCAAGTAATCCTCTTGTTGTCAAATACTCCTCTTGTTAACATACCCAGGTTAACAATGGATTATAACAATGGATAGGAAAGTGGGTTTTAACAGTTTGTGAATGGACTCTCCTATTCTGAGATGATGTTACCTTCAAACCAGAGGCCCCTAAAGAGGAAATTTTCAATGGAAATATTTGCATGAAATTACTATCACTCAGATTAAAAATAATCAGATAATTGCAAAGGGATTTTTGAGAAAAGGAGTCAGTGTGGCCAGAAAAATAAAGCAACATGATATTTTGTGATGGGGACACACACCTTGGAACAGAAAAGTGGTAACAAAGCAGCAGTCCAACTCCAACATGACACAGCCAGAAGTCATTCCATCACCATCCTGACCTACCTCCTAGGCCTAACTGAGTCTCCTACCCATGTGACAGCATAGGCAGCTTCAGTCCAGCTAGAGGGATGGCACTGCAAGGGTACTACTTGCTGGAATTCACATTTCTGAGTACCTATGTGAGTCCAATGGACCTTTTCCACCAGCAGTTCATTGTAAGGAGCAGCATGGGTATGTGTCCACATAAAGCCAGCACACTTGCAATCCCACCAGGAGGTGTGTAGCAAGAGGGGAATCTGCACTGATAGATGAGATGGGGTGAGCATATAAACATATGGTGGTATGTATGCAGTTAGAGATTTCTGAGATTATCGGAGGGCAGATACACTCACATTTTGTAGGTGTCCAATATTATGCTTTATCCATTGTATTCCTGATATTGATCCCGAATGTATAGTTCACGAACTGGCCCATTAATTACATATAATTCAAAAATCTGCAAACCACTTTGTTCCTGCTTTGGCTTAACACAAATGAGTTGAGTAGTTCTTCCCTGCCATATTTGTTGCATTCACAATTTAGAATACTTACAGCTCTGATAAAAATCTCTAAATAATTCCCACCTATCACCTACCTAACTTTTGCCCAATAAGGTCATACAATATTAGGGATTTGTAAACCAGATCATCTCTCAGATCATCAACAAGCAACTTCCTGAAAATTTTATTTAGCAAATGATTCTTGTCTAAACTAACCTGTGCTTTTCTCATCTAAACTAACCTGTGCTTGATGTTATGACAACATTGCAATTTCAAAGATAAAAAGTGATATCAAATATGAAAGTAATAGTTACTGTGGAACTATCAAACTGTAAAGTAATAGTTATTATCCAATATGAAAGTAATGTGTAGCTACTCTATTTTGCCAATATCTAAGAATAGTCATGATACTGTTGTTGTCTAAGAAATGTGTACAAAAAGATTGCCTTTTACTTCCATCAATCTCAAAACCGAAATTCTCCTTTCAGATTTTGCTGTACTTAATATCTAATAAAAATGTAATAATGTTGCTTCATAGACAATTTTATGCCATGATGAGTTAATTCAAATTACATTAGAATATACAGAAAAATAAAAATAACAGCAATGATAAAATAACATTTAACATTGATTAACAATTAATATTTAATATTTCAAAACTTCAAAATTTTTATTTTAAAAATTTTTGTTAATTTTTTAAACCTTTTTCCCCTGTAGAAGATTTTATAAAAAATCGGTCTGATATTGCTAAAATTGGTTTAGTTGAAATGTCAGATTGTGAATTTGGCTTCTTTCTTTACTCAAGCAGAAGGTGGAAAAATATGATGTTACATAAAATGATTATTTCTCTTTTTCTCACATACAGACATTTGTTAGTGCTTAGATGCTATGGGGAACAACAGTAATGTAATTTTGGACATTTGTCCTAAACCTCTGCCAGTTTCTTCCCCCCTGTATCTGACATTGTGGACAGAGATTTTATCCTGAATGCAGAATTTAGTCTACAGATTTGGCTGTAACATAGTTCAGGCAAATTAATCCCTGTACCAGGCAGTACATCGAACAGTAACTGATCCTTTCTATAATTTATGTCTTGCAAATTTTTGCAGTTTTAAAGTGCACCGTTTCTACTCTTAGATTTTACCACCTGGACCTAATCTCTGTCTTACAGGTGCAAGTAAATTGTACTAAAGGTAGAAACAGAGTGAGTAGATAAACAGCTGTAAATTTGAATGTTGTTACACGAATGCAACATCAGTATTTATTTTAACTAGTTTGTGTGTATATTATATATATATGTTATTAAGTAGATGACTAGAAAGACTAGGTAAATGCTTTTGGGGAGGGTCAGTGGAGTCACTGCAGTGTATTCCTAGAAAAGAATATATCTAAGAACAGAGGAGGTGCTGTGTTATTTCAGTCCCTTTTCTTTTACTAGCTTTTCAAACCTGCATTTGACTTGCTAACACTAATTGGAGTATTGACTGACCATCTAAATGCTTGCCCTCATTGTTCTACTCTCACAAATTAACTAGTGAGTGCCTCCAGTTATCTAAATAAGGTGCTGATTGATCATGTGGAAATAATTAATCAAGCCAGTGCTGATATGATCTCCAGCCATGTCAGAACTTTCTTTTCTCATTATGCTTACCTAGTGCAGAATTTGAATGTACAGCCTGTGGCAAAAGGTAATGTTTTTTTGAGAGGTTTCTACAAGTCAAATTACAAGGTGGAAGTCAGATTTCATTGTAATAAGACTTTAAATGAGTCCAATTACATTTTAGTTCAAACAGTCTTGTTTCAAATATTGTTCTGCCTGTCTGACAGCATTTAATAGAAGCCAGCATTGAGTTTAGAGCACTGGGGAATAATATGCCAACTTTCCTGTCTTGAATCAGTGGAAGCAGGAGTCCTTAGTGGCCAGGCACTTAAATGCATGTAATGCAGAAACTGAAATGCTGTTACAACTGTATTTCTCCTTAACGACAAGTAGACATAGTAAGCAATACAATGCCTTTTGCTGCAGCAACTCATTTATCATGAACAAGCTTACTGTCCTTCACCCGTCACCCTGCCCACATATACTCACACATGCTTAAAAAAAGAAAAAGATCTTTTCTACAGAAAAAAAAAAAAAAAAACAAAAAAAAAAAAAACAACCCACAACACAACAACACAGGAATAGCATACACTATTACTTAGTTCAGCAAAGTAAGTTACCCAAAAGTAAGTCCCCAGACTTCCACACAGCACCTTAGATAGGAAAAGCACAGCAGAAGTGATCTTCAGCTCCTTAATCTTATAGATGTCATGGTCTTAGGGCAACACAAGGAGGCTGAGAGCTAATCCAGCGACTCCTGCACTGTAGCAATGGGCCTGCTTTCTCTGGTAGTTACACAAGAAGTCTAGAAGCACAAACTCCTAATCTAGACTAACATCAAATGTTTGCACAAACATTTGTGCATTTCTGCTGCACACACAGAAATACACTACCACTGATGAAAACGAAACAAAAAGCAGCATGTTATTTTCTAAATGTTCATACTTCCGCAACATTCCCTTAGACAAGTTTGGTGGTGAATCCAGGCCCTAGAGCATATTCTGCTTCAGAGGCAGCAGAAACAAAGGCTCTGCTTTAATTGCATATCAGCTTTAAGCTGATTTTTACACTGTTAAAACACTTCACAGATTTCCTCCAGCATACAACAGAAAATTTATGGTTTTACCCTTTGAATGCAGAAAAGGTGTTTGTAGTAAGGAGGAGAGAGCTGAATTCTGCACGTTCAAATACATTTCTACATTAATATATCTGCAAAGTGTTTGACATTAAAACATAATTACAACAAGGAACTGTCAGACTAAACATTTGAAAGCAATGCACTTAGTTTGCAATGATATATCTTTAATAGCCATTTAAGATCTTCACCAAAACGAACAGAACACAAATATGCAACATTGCCCAGCTGGGAAAATAAATGGCCATCCTCTTTCCCTCATAAATGAGCACTGTTGGCAGTGAACCATTATGGAGAAATATATTACCTTATTTCCGGTGGCAGACCATTATCAAATGCTACCAGATGCTCATCTCAATTGTCAGTGTCATATTTGAAGACTCTAATGATGCTAGCTAGTTAAGAAGAATGAGTAAACAAAAATACCTTAAAAGACTATAAACAATCTTCATACATTTATTTACAAATTCTGAACACAGCATAGCTACTTTTATATATATATATAAACATACTTTCAGTGTTACAGTGTTATGTCTCAGATTTCAAACCTACTAAGCAGCATTGGCCTCTGCTTGCAGTTGTATTGAATTTCAAAGCAGGATCGAGTAAAGTAAAAATGTCTATCCCTTTTCAAAGCCTTGCAGTGCATAGCTGTGCTTATCTAAGTGGATCAAGCCATGAGTCAGAATGTTGAATGACCATTTGGTATCATAAATAATTAAAGGAATGCCATGAAATAATTTATTACAAATGGATTTTTAAAGGGAGCCACTAAGTGCTTATGAGTTCCTTGCTAGGAGACCTCACTGCTTCAATCACTGAATTCAAATACCATTATTGAGATCCTGCTGGGAGAGCAGCATAGGTACTTTCTAGATGGCCTGTTTGTTTGCCTCCATCTTTATTCTTACTGTGCAAGTATTCCTTGAGCTGTAGAAAATGTGTGCCTATTCAAAAGGTGGATAGAAATAATAAGCTGAAAAGGTTCGTTAAAGCCAGGTTTGAAATTGCCACGGCACTCCACATCAGACAACAAAACATGCTATCTGCTTTATAATTTCATTCACAATTAATTTATAGATCAAGCCTAAATCCAAGCCTATTAATAGAGCCTTTGATAAACATGCTTCAAAATATATTTTGAATTGCTTACACTTACAAGAAGCATATCCTTTTTTATATTCACAGACTCCTCTCCTGCCTGGGCACAAGATAACCCAGCATATCACTGCTTTTAGCAGCATCACAGTCATAAGCAGAGGGATTCCTGCTTTAAGGAAAACCCTGTATAATGGCCATGATCTTCATCACGTTTTAACCAAGGGTTTGGCAGCACTTCCATTCTTGTCAGGGTGTTATTATTCATGAAGGATCACTCTGGGTTAAACATAACATTTAGCATTTTAGAACTGAAGCACATGTATTTATAGTATATAATATTAAATAAACAAATAAATAAATAAATCTAAGTGTGCTAAAGGAAGGAGATATGATCAGTTCAAAATATCATCTTCTCCAGGAGCCTACAATTTTCACCATATGTGTGATTTCTTTAAATTACTACTATGGTTTATTTTAATAATTTTCCTGGATCCAGAAATTGCTGTCATCTCTCTTTTGTTATATGAACAAAGTAAATGTTTTAAGCACATCAGTGTCAACAAGAATTGTCAGTTAGTCACATGTTTCATCGCTTTCATAAGAAAAAAAAACCAACTTATTTCACCACACCTGGCACAGACATTAATATTCAGGTTGAATATTTCAAGTTAGTGTTGCATTCTTTGAAGCCAGACTTTATAAGTGTTCTGTATTTGAATGACCATGCTCATGATTTCATAAGTGGCCTACAGCAACCTATAAACAACATAATTAATCTACAGAATAATTCATCACATACTGTGTAGAAATGTATTTTAAGAGTCCAGTCTTGTCAACAAGATACCAGCATGCATACAAATATTCTTGCTTCATGTCCCATGGTATTTGCATAATTGTTTGTGAGAGGACACAGCTAGTCTGGAGATTCAGAAAACATATTTGCTACATTAGCTATGAACTAGAGAGCCTCTTAAGCTTTCCAGATAAGACATATTGATACTCAAAAGCTCATCTTTTAATCACAGTATTTTAGTTTCTTTCATAGTATCCATATCATTTCATTCTCTTTCTTACTACCTTGGGTTATTTTTACATGGGGCAACCAGGGAAGCAAAGAACACTGGTTGTGCATGTGAGAATGCACAACTGCAAAGGCATGCTCTTGTGCCTCTATTTCCATTAAATTCACAGGTTTTCCATTGTTTTTCCAGGAGCTCACTGACCAGGATTATGAATGAGTTTTAAACAAATTTTGTAATAGCCTGTGGTAGACACTTGGACTAAAATTTTCTACTAAAATAAAAATATGGAGAATTCATGTAAAATAGTTGCTAACAGATGTCCCAAATATAATGTCAGTGTGATATATGGACAAACAGGAATAGGAATGGCAGAAAAATGGATAATCTTACAAGTAGATTTAGACAAAAAAGGTAGAAAATACTACTAATAAAACTATACCAATTTTTTAGATTTGAAATGTTACACAATTCTCCTCTTGCTGTCAGAAGCAGGTAAAGAAGCAGGTAAAACAATAGCCAGAAAAACCCCAGTAATTCACTATCATGATACATGTATATTACAGACACAGTAGGAGGGAATTAAAACAATAAATTATAAAATTAAAATATAAGATTAATTTGCTTTACCCTGGTGAAACCATATGCTGGAAATAAATTAGAGCTAAACTGTGTGATTAGTCGATGTGGTGATGAAGACTAAGCAAGTATATAGCTAGAAAAGCTAACAGTAATATATTGCTTATTGAATATTAAAAAAATATTAAATAACCATACATATATATTTATTATTTAACCATTGGAATACTTTGATCTATATGTATGCATAGCACACACTTTTTCCATTTTCATGATCTTTTAAACATGTGAATGGACCAAATTGTTTCATAATTTTATTAAATTTGTTTTAAAGAAATTAGTAAGAATTCATTAATTCACAATAATGTTGACATAAAAAGTTAATTAAAATGTTAATGAAACCAACACTAAAAAAAAAAAAAAAAAAAGTTCTTTCAGTGCTTAAGCTAGACACTAGACAAAGCCCATTCAGTTTACAATAAAAACATTTATTATGACAAAATAATGGCACTGCTGTAATTTATTGTAGAGGTAAAAATAACAAATCTATTAATGCAGTGAGTACATGATATGGATGCAAAATGCAAAGAATTGTTTGTAAATAATCTTGAAATAACCCTTTTGCAAACTATCATGAAACACATTATATTGTGTTAATGTAATTTACTTTAAAGGTTGTATTACTTTGAAAACCAAAACCAAACCCAAAACCAAACAAAACAAACAGAAAACCAAACCAAACCAAAACACACACACACAAAAAAAAAAAAAAAAACAAACCAAAAAACCCAAAAAAAACCCCACCAAAAGAACCCCAGCAAATCCAAAACCCACCCCAAACACAACACAGACTGTTTTATGACAAATTTAAACTTAAAAATTATTTTTGAAGAAATGATGTTGAGGCAGGATGACAGCATATTTAAAAAAAAAAAAAGGTTACAGCTCAAATGGGAGTTAAAAGATTATAAAAATAGACTGTCTGAAATAATTTGCAATAAAGGTAACTGAACTAAATCACCACAGCCATATTAAAACTACAGCACTGAAGCAAGGGAAGATACCTGTTAATAAGCAGCATGGAATCCAAACAGCTAAAGACTGGAGGAAAGTAAAGATGATTTTGATACCAATCCTGAGTTATATGAAAGACTTTCCTCCCTAATCAAAGACTAGATCAATCTATGCAAATCACAATCTATGTACAGATAAATGTCTAGAAGGATTTAAAGATATTTGACACCAGATGAGACCTTCATTCTCTCAGTAATATAATAACTAAGTTACAGTAAAAAAAAAAAAAAAAAAGAAAAAAATACAAAACACCCTAGTGCAGAAACAAACAGAAGATTATTTTTGTTTTGGATGCCATCTATGTTTCCCCTCAAAAAACCGCACAAATTATTTTTTGCTCCAAATCTTGTCTTGAAAATTGCCTCTAGTCACATAAAGGCATTGAATTCAGGTTGTTTGGAAAAACACAAGCCTCATATTTATTAATATTTGAGCAAAACATTATTTATTTTTCACACTTCATAGGTTTATTTATTTTAATCATTATACACCTGAAAAGTCATATGCATATTGCTTTTTGTGGTCTGTGATGTTATAATCCATTTGTGTAAATGTGTATTCATTAGTAACATTTCATAAATGATGTCAAGCATATCCATTCTAAAGTATAAAAAACCACTATTCATATTTCATTTCTATGAACCACACAGAATCTTCATTTTGTTTCTATATGAATACAGAGAATTTTCAATTTACTATCCACTTGCCAACTGGTCAACTAATTAGCAAAAAGTTCTACCCATCTTGTGTAAAGCCCCCTGTATTGGATCCTAAAATTTTACTGATCCTTGTCACTCTGACACTACATACTCAATACCTGCTCAGAAACAGAACAACTGATAATGAAATAGAATAGAAAAGACAAATCTGTAAATGAAAGGAAGAAATGTGGGGTTTTTTTGTATATTCGCTAATGAATTACTGTTCTGCTAGAGATGAGAAACAGGTGCATGTATGCTTAAGAGTTAAAGCTATAGGAGAAAGAATAAACATTCTTTAGAATAATAATTCGTGAACAGTTGGTCTCAACTGTGAAGTACCGTATATTATATCTGCAATACCTTCAACAATAATTAAATTGTTAGGAGCCCCACAGAAAAACAGAGAGTCGTACTAAAAAGTGAATATGCAATTTTGTTTCTATTTTCTGGCATGCAAATTCAACCTATTAATACAGAAAATGTGTCCTGAGATATAACTATTTCAATATCCTTCTCTGCTTCCACTTGGTGTAACTTTTTGTGCTCTGACTGTACAGGGGAGTCCATGTTCCCCTGTGACCTCAGGGATTGCTGACAGATGATCCAGTTAGTGCCAGCTGCCATCAGCTGGCTAAATAAGGACCTGATTTACAAATATCACTTTCCTCTTGCATATACAATTATCAGCTTGGATCTGCAGGTCTTCTTAAAAACAAATCCACTGTGATCTCAGTGGGCTACGTGTACTGCCCGTCAGTGTCAATCTGTATGTTACTGACAGACACATATTTTCTATTCCAGGACAAGGGACATTTACAAATTTGAATATACTTGTTTCACTTCTTTGTATGAAACATGATTTTTATTTTTATCTTTTTCCCTGATGAAGAGTATATAAGTAAGGATCCACTTCTTTGTATGAAACCTGATTTTTATTTTTATTTTTTTCCCTGATGAAGAGTATATAAGTAAGGATCCAGAAAAAAAAGCTCAGATCTCATGATTTAATATAATTCAAATAAGTGGCAGCCATCAATTTATTTCTCATTTACAATATACTGAACTTAATCAGTTTTGGTGAACTCTTTTTATACAGGAAGGAAATGAATACAGAAAATGTGTGGTTACGGTGCTTACTGAAACTACAGAGATCTGAGTCCACATTCCCAATTGCCAAATACTTACCCTGTAATCACTGGCAACTTACTTCATCTCCTTCTGTCCCAATTCTCACTCCTTTGCTTGTTTAACATATCCTTTTCCCTTATTGTTGGTATGCTGGCTTTCTTAACAATAGAGGCTTTTCAGAAAGAAAAAATAATCTGTTTCTAGGATGATATGAGGATTATTCTTAGAGTTACTATATATACAATTCTTTGTGAATATGTGTGTGTAGGTGTATGTGCATGTATCTATATCCATGCCCATATATATATATATAACTACTAAGAATGACCTTTGTCTAATTTATATATGTGTGAGTCTAAGAATCTGTATAACATATATGTATAGCTCAATTAAAATATATATGAGATCTGTACTAAAATAATTGAATATCAGTAAATGTAAAGTGTCTTAGCTCTAGTATATCCCTGTGTGTGAAATCTGTGGTGAAAGGTTAAGTGTATACAGTAATGATATGCAGCTCATAGCTGATACCTTAATTTCTTTTGTGATAAAATTACGGTAATTAATGCTAGATAGATGTACAGAGGGATATATATTGGTATAAAACTACAGTGTTAATGAATGTGCATATTCTTCATGAATCATTTATTATTATGTTGATATAAAATCAGTAAATAGCCTTTGTGCAATTTTAACACACAATATTTCTGCATAAAGTGTAAATATTTATGATTACACACCTGCTCATAATATTTTGTTATATAGGCCATCTATTGCCAAAGCAAGCCATGTTTTAATTACAAATGTTGCAGGAAGAGGGGAAAAAAAAAAAAGTAAACATGTGGAAGAATAGCTGAAAATAAAAATAGAGAGCTAACATACTGTAAGACTAGAAACCAAATGAAGATTGTTGTTTGTGACCACCTATATCTAGTAAATGATTAGTAGCTATTTTGAAAAAAAATATAGTATTCTTCCTTATACTACATATGGGAAAACTGCACCATCTGAGAAGCAATTTCAGATCTGAAGATCAAAACTGTGAACTGAAAGTTCAGGGCAAATAGAGCTATAACAGTTACTCAGCAATCCAGCTACTTCATACTAAGTATGCAAAAATTTTCTTTTCAGCTTAAAAAAGATCCAGTATTTAGAAACTTTTCTAAATAAATGCAGATTTTTTGTTGTGCTTTCTACTGATAAACTGTATTTGCCAGTATAATTTGATTTAACCATTAATATTTAGTCTCATAATTTAAATATTTGAAAGTTATAATTATTTACAATATTGTTATTGATTGACTTGGATTTTTTATTCAGTAAGCTGAGGCAGAGTTAATTTCCTTCATAGTATCTAGTATCAGGCTATATTTTGGATTTGTGTTGAAAACAGTGTTGATAACAGAGGGATGTTTTAGTTATTGCTGAGCAGTGCTTACACAGTCAAGGTCTTTTCTAGTTCTCATACCACTCCACCAGCAAGTAGCCTGGGCATGCAAAAGAATCTGGGAGGGGACAGAGCTGGGACAGCTGATCTGAACTGAGCAAACAGATATTCCGTGCCATATGACATCATGCTCAACATATAAAGCTGGGGAGAGAAGCAGGAAGGGAGGATATTAAGAGTTACACTGTTAGTTTTTTCATGTAACAGCTACATGTCATGGAGTGCTGCTTTGCTGGAGACAGCTGAACACCTGCCTGCTGATGGGAAGAGATGACTAAATTCCTTGTTTTTCTTTGCTTGTGCACATGGCTTTTACTTCACTTATTAAACCATTTTTACCTCAATACATGAGTTTTCTCACTTTTACTCTTCTGATTCTCTCCCACATCCCACCAGGAGGGAGGGAGGGAGGGAGGGAGTGGTTGTATGGTGCTTAGTTGCTGGCTTGGGGTTAAACCATGACATCTTCTTAACAGTGCTGTGAAAAATGTAGTATGTTAAACTCACCTACACTAAAATGCTTAACTCCTAGCAGTTTAAATCAATATCATGTTTGTATTTAGTAATACAAAATGCACTTAAAGGATTACAACATCAAGAATTAAAGAGAAAGACAATGTATCTCAGAGTTGCCAATATTAATATCCTAGCAACACAACAAATTATAAGAAAATAAGCACAAATTAGCTTTGTAAAGTACATTATTTGTATTCACTTTCAGAATCTTCATGATTTTATGCTCTCAAGATGATGCTGGTTTTATGTGGCCATGGTACAGCAGGTAATTTATAGGCAGACCATTTATAGGTATTCTTTATAACTACTATTATAAAATGTACCTGTATCTATTCAGGACACCTTATATCATTGACAGCTAATAGATCAGAATAGTAAGTGAAAATGCTTGATCTTCTTCAATGCCTAATAGTCATCAGGTTTTATGTGTCCCATGAATTAAAAGTCTTTTACAAGGCACACCAGGAACATCACCTCTAACCATATAGGAGGTCAAACCAATGACATTGGTACATGTAGATCTTATTAATGATTACTCTTTCTATTTCCAACAGTAATTTTTTTCTGTAGAAAAGTGAGTTTGCCATTCTCACTGCTCACATATCAGCAAATTATCATTTTTTCTTTTTGATTCAAACAACAAGAAAGATTTTAGCTAGGTTACAAGCACAAAATAGGTAGCATCAAAAAAAAAAAAAAAAAGTTAGCTTGGCTGTCCAATTCTAGTCTGATTTTTTTGACCTGGCATTTGGAAATGACTCATAATTGAGCCAATCTGAGAAAGAGTAAAGGAAACACAAATACACTGTGCCATACTATGATTTTTACAGTCATTTTGTATCCCAGGTCTGCACTAATATATTCTCCGCTGCTCCAAAATTTCAACAATTGGTCTTTCATAAAGGCATTCATACAGAACAGTGTCTGGGCCCATTATTCAAATAAGTTCAAGCCAAGGCTTCCAAGGAAAACGTCTGGCCACAATTCACATGACCTATACACACCAGTTAGAAAAAAAGACCACCCAACAAAGGAATAAAAAGAGACAATGTCCCTCAGAAACAGACCATCCATTCAAGTAAGAAAATGAAACATATAGTACTGCTATAGCTGAAAAGACCATGTGTAAAGAATACTAGAGGCTAAAACCTTTCTGCTAAAGCTATGTCATATTAACAGCTGACCTTCACACTTTCACCTCCAGTTTAAAGCATTATGCTCAGTACAGTGTTTGAAGCATTTACAGGACCAACAAGGAAGAGGAAAAGAAGCAATTATTACACTCAGGCACAGCATAGGAAAGGGGAAAAAAAACAAGAAAACAACAAATAAAACAAGAAACACACAAACTGCTATGAAGCTATGTAAAAGCACTATGTTACAGCTCAGTCTCTCCCTGCCTTCCCCCTCTCAGGGCTCATCCCTGCATATTAAACACTGGGTTCAGTAAGGGACACGGCTTTTTGGATTCTCTAATGGAGAAGCGTCCTTTCTCCATTCCAAGTACATTATATAACTGCGTAAGCAATGGAAGCCAATTCCACTGCCATGCCCTCAAGCAGCATTCATCTAACGCAAACAGCCACAGAGAAATCTGCTGCTGCCTCACATGTTATCCCAGTCTAGGGAAAACATAATTCGGGACTTTGCCACACTTCACAGCCTTAACCATTTGATTATAACTTACTGATTCCATAGAAAGAAAAATGTTTATTTTCATTGTGCCTGGTTCCAAAGTAATCAAACTCCCTACAGTCATAGATGATCCCCTATCTGAAAGATGTGTCTCATTGCAGGTAAACAGCTTTGGTTGAAACTCGAACAGTGATATTTGAAATAAAATAGAAGCTCAAAATGTTTGCATTTATCAGCTATCAGAGCACAAATTTACTTATCTGAACCTGCTGACCATCTACTGCAGTTTATATGCTAACATTTCCAGGTATTACTTTGCAGGACAGAATGCAATATTTCATTACATCCTGGAAAAAATCAAACCACAACTAAACTTACAACAAACAAACAAACACTGCCCCATTAATAAAAAAAAAAAAAACAACACTTTCAATTATAGTGTCAGCTAACAAATACAGATTTAAAGACATAAAGTTGCAAGGAATGGATTCTTAAATAGCAATTTTTCTCCATACAGAAAGGTTATTCACATACCAGCTTTTGAGTCTTAGAAATGCTATCAGCTCAGTGTCATCAATTCCTGGGCTGCAAGTTCATAGAAGATCCCTAAATTATGCATATGGCTTGTCATGTATAGTGTTTGATTGTATTTTCCTTTATGTAACACAGAGAAACAAATTGATTAAAAGGGTGTAGTTAACGAAAAACAAACCCAAAACCAAAACAAACAAACAGAAATATATCGAGAGACCGACAAGAAACCACAAGCTCAGTTTTCCCCTTAATGGCAAGACTGGTTCAGTTTGTTCACCTATGGGAAAGATGGTGGATTGCAGTGGAGTAACTAGAGCATATGAAACAGTCAGTGTTTGCTACTGTAGCTTTTGGGGGATAAAAACTCACAAAGCAGAAATATTTAATGTTTCCTGATATGAGATGACTAAGATTTCTAGACTTGGTAGTAAAAAAGTGGTTTCTCTGATGTTACTGAAACTGTTGGCAGTAGATATTAATCATGGGTTGGTTACTATCAGATATGTAAACTACACGGACAAATCTTTAAAATAAGGCTAAAATATGAATTATTTTTTGGCACTTTCAGTTACTCTGCTGAATTTTTTTTTATGTCATTTGAATGCCAAATCCATACCAGTGTTGCTGCCCAGATTAAACATCTTTTTCATTGATAAATTTGAGGCTTCAGCAGACCAAAGGGGTAGGATTTCTGTCAAGTACCTGCACATTTCTACACTACAGTGTTGTCTGTATCTGAAGACCAAGTTAGGCTCCTTTATAGTCATTTCAGAGAAATGGAAAATTCCTGGATGTGATTCATCTTGTACTGAAGAGGATATCTAAACCAAGCCACATGAATTGTTCAAGTGTCTATTTATCTACGCTGACAATACAGAGAATGTCTGGGGGTGGACACCTACAGTTCAGAAGAAACTCATTCCAGATCTTTTGCAGCCATGAAGATCTATCACAAAAGAAGTCAGCACTGAACACTGAACCTACCTAACACTTTTATGGTATTAAAAAGGAGTCTGTTTGAGGTTCCTCGACACTTTGAACAAAGCTGCCTCAGACATCTCAGTACCAATATCTTATACAAAATCATATGCAGTGTTAATACCTTGCACAGGGGTTTTCCTAAAGCCAGCTAGGTAGAGATGTTCAAAACTGAAATAATAGATAACTAGCAAAGAACAAGCCCTTCTACACACACCCTCTCTTTCAAGAGAAAGGAGTCTAAACTCAGCCAGTTGGTTTTAGATTTCAATTTTAGTCCCTGATCAGGTGACATATCAAAATATAGTAATGAAAAACAAGTCATTTTTCTTTATTTTTTGTCCTCCCTGTAATGGAGTTGTGAGCTACTATTTGAAAGTTGTGTCTCTGTTTCTAAATTACATAAATTCTTTAAAAAAAGAAAAGGTCAAAATGCTGAGTGGAAGTCAGCTTTTCAAAAAGACAATCTTCACATTTCACAATTTTTCTATGAGACTGTTTTGACATGGATGACACATTATAGGGATAAGAGGCATAAATACCATAGTGAGGACATGTTACACAGTACCTCAAATACCAGCCAATATACTTAAGAGTTCACTAGGGTTTTGTTGGTTTTTTTTCCAAATTCACTCGTTTATGCTTTTGGTTTTGTTTTTAATTTTGTTTTTTCCTTTTTAATTATTATTTCAGTTTTCTGAATAAGTTGCTTTGTTTCAAAATAATTGAATCCTGGAGTTCCAGAATAGTGGATGTCTGGGCACACTTGGAAAACAGCCAAGTGCCACAATTTTCCCATAAACTGCTTGCTGAGCAGGTCAGCAACTTGAGGACTGTGATACTGCTGAGTATGAAACTAGAAACTAGTTACTGAGAAGCTATAAATCACAACTAAAATTTAGGCCCTACTAAAGAGATTAAGAAAAAGAAGCATGTGATGCTTTTGGCACCTGCAGTGCAATAGCGACATTGCTTATAAAGGAAAAATTCTCAGAGCATTAAGGCTCTTTTCACTGAGAGAAACCCAGTACTGTGGTTTGTTTTATGCTTTATAAAGTATCTGCTTTACGGTTTATAAAACCTGATGAACAAAGTCAGGAAACAGCACAAATAGATATTCCAGGGTTAGGCAAATACTTCAAAAGTTTCTGGAGCTGTAGGGAGAAATGTTAAAAGAAAGAGGAAAAAAAAACCCAAAAACCAAAAAAGTAACTGCAGGAAAGAAAAGCTGATATAGTTCTAAAAGCTAAGTATGAGGCTATTTTTTTCCCGTTCATGGAAAGATATCTGAAAGCACTGAAAACAGTTTTATCTGTGTTCGTGTGTGCGTATATATATATATAGATAGATATATCTTCATATAGAATGTAGAAAAAAGTCAGTTAAATTGACAAAGATTGTATCAGCCTTAACAACAGTGATGCAACTGTTCAGCACTGCTATAGGAATACATAGATAAGAAGAAACAAAACACAGACTATATCTATACTGTTAAATAAATGAGACTACGGAGCAAACAGGAGCAGTAGGCATCATGACTGCAGAAGCATTTGCAGCATTCTCACCAGCTCTCACCAGGACTCAATCCCAGCACAGCTCACAGGACCGTTTGTGTCAGAGACACTTTCTAAAATTTAGCATGGAGGTAGCCATAGAAGTTTTGGATGCTTTCGACCTGTTTTGCTCTCTAACAGCACTGTCCCAGCAGGCTAACACTGATAACCTAAAAAAGCCTTGGCATTCTTTAGGATTTCATATGCCCACACCTGAAACACAACAGGAATCCTCTGTTTCATGCTATAAAAGCATTGCTTTGACAATTTGCAATGCAGCCTTCACATCAGTTCAAAAAGTTTTCAACTGGTACTAATACCTCATACAGGAGCACCAGCTGGGTCTCTAAGGAAACCCACAGATCAATGCTGTGTGAAGTAGACAGAATCAGTCTGCTCCAGAGGGTCATAGTCCCAAATAATGCAGGTATGATCCATGCTGCAGCACTTTTTGTCAGTAAATTACATCTTTGCTCATACATGGACATGTGATTAAGCATACAAGCATTAGTAAAAGTACTATTCTATTTCTGACTTCCTACACTTACTACATAACTCAGTGGAAAAGAAAAAAAATAGGGACGTAAAAATGCACAAAATTTGGTGCAACTGAACCTGAATAACTACATAGTTTTAGGTCCTTAATTCATACAAATAAATTAAGAGGCCTTAGGGTACCCTTCCTAAGCAGTGAAAAGGGCCCAGAGTAGGCCCATTTTTCTACAGTCAAATTAAGGTCTGCATAGTTACATGCCTAAACTTAGGTAAGATGTTTCTGAATTCTGGAGAACAAAAAGCTTGAGAGGGCAAGTGTGTGTGAATGTGTGAGAAGAAATGTAACACAACAGCGGAGGAAGACAAAATTTGTTTGAAATGCTGAACAATAGAGTGAGGTGTTGATAGACTGTGGAAAGAAAAAACACCCTTACAAACCTGTTAAGTGAACTACTGTGATCTTTAGTCTCAACAGCTGGCTATGAGATAACATATATGTTTAGATTATAAATTGAAAGCAAGAGCACCAGCACACAGGTCATGAAAAGCTGTAGGAAATTTTAAACAGCTTTTGTTCTATATACTTTTCTAATAAACCTGCTCTTCTTACTTTTGCTGGAAACCTATGAGAAACGTCAGGACCAGCAGGTTTTATCCTCAGTCCCATGTGCTGCCACATTATGACTTTTCCCTGAAATCTAAAAACATCAAAAACTTGGCAAGCAAAAACCCCCAGGAAATTCAGAGTATATACATATGCAAGATTTTGATTTTTTAGATAGTGTTTAGGTTGTATATCCTTCTGTTTTTTACCTACTTCACATGTTTCATTTCATATTAATCTGAATATAGTCCTTTAGGTAGTTCTAAGAGCAATGAAACCACAATTAATCATTATGCACCACAATCTGGCTGGCTTCCATAGCAAAAGAGAGAACAGTATCCACTGCAGAGCATGTTAAAGGATTATGTCTCTTCTTCAAAAATAAATAAAGAAAATCTTGATGTAAAAGGAGAGCCTAAGGAAATACATAAAACAACACTTCAGTTTTTACCTTCACATCACTGCACAAGAAGTACCAAACCCCAGTTTAAAGAAGAAGAAAGGAGGAGGAGAATCCTACACAACTTATAAATTAAACTTCATGCCTTAAAACCTTTGTTAAATGAATGATTAAACAATAAAGCATTAGGCAATGAGTGTGTTTTGTGGGTGTGATGAGAGGGTGTATGTGAAGGACAACTGCAGTAAGCAATTTTGTAGAAAACAGGAGGAGTAAAAATATCTGTATTTCCATCCTTTGTCCCGCCACAGTGATTTGATATCAAATAAAAAACATACAGTATCTTCTCTCCTGCAGGAGTCACTACGTGCACAAAGACATGTATTTCAGGACACATGGGATTAGATTTTCATGTTTATCCTATTATTGCAAGAAGAGGCAAGTAACTCCCACAAAGCCATATTTTAAACTTACAACTAGCTAACACTTGCAGTATGAGGGGTGAGAACAAACTACTTGAAATTCTGTTTAACCCTTATAAAAATTATCAGACACTGACTATAGGGCTTTCAATGAAGTAAAAAGAATTAAGTCTAGCACCATATTTCCATTATCGTACACTATTGAACTCACTGAGTAGAATTAATTTAACCTTAAATTTCTGTGAGAATTTCAAGGAAGAGCCTTTAGGGTGGATCAGCCCTGAAATGCTTTCACACTTAACTCTTACTGATTCCAAGGGAGTTGCTCAGGTATGTGTAATGGAAGATTTTAGCCCTCAACACTAAATTTTCAAACAGATGAAAAGAGTGGTATGTATGTTTGGATAGGTAGATACAAAGAATATACACCTGAAATAGCCATGAAGATATTACTGAATATGTCACTGTTAATTACTGAAAATCTCTGCAAACAGGTTTATAAACTTGACACATCATTGAATATATTTTACAAATCTACTTCCTGTTTTGGCATTTTAGTTTATATCACTCTAAGACATACTTTTAATTACATGGCTTTATAGAATGTTATAAGCAAATATATTTTACATTCTATCTTTATAGCTTAAATGTAACAAATCTGCAGGTTTTTTCCAGGTACCCTTCAGTCTAAATTCAATTGCTATGATTGTTGCATTTCTCAAATACCACCAGCAAGATTTACTCTGAACTTCAACAACATTCCTAAAGTAAAATTCCATGAATCAGAAGTCACAGTGAAATGTTTCAACTTCCCACAAAATAAGCAGAAATCTAATGAAAGCAGATACTTGCAAGTATATAGTACATGATTTTCATAAATATGAGTCCACTCACAGGTGATATTATAAAATTAACAAGTAGATCAACATGAATAATAAGAAAGGCCAATGTTTAAATTGCAAAACAGATAATTCTATGTGCCAATATTACTAGGGGTCTTAGTTTAGTATTACTTCATTTAAAAAGGTTGGTTTATCATTTGTATCACACAATTTCTGCATTATTCATTTCAAATTCAATGTGGCATAATAAATAGTATATGACATAATAGTAAATATCTCAATTTCTACTCAAAATTGCTCAATATTAAGAGACAACTATGCAAAGCAAAACAATACTAGTCCACATTAACATCCAAGAAGATACTACACATTATTTTCATAGAATTATTTAGGTTGCAAAAGACCTTTACAATCACTGAGTCCAACTGTTAACTGAGCACTGAGAAATCCACCAGTAAACCATGTTGTTAAGCATCATATCTTTTAAATACATCCAGGGATGATGACCCAACCACTTCCCTGGGTAGCTTATTTCAGTGCTTTACAACCCCTCCTGTACAGAAATTTTTCCTAATATCCAATCTAAACTTCCCCGGTGCAACTTGAGGCCATTTTCTCTTGTCTTATATGTTGTTATTTGGGAAAAGAAACCAACATCCACCTTACTACAACCTCCTTTCAAGTAGTTGTGGAGAATGGTAAGCTCTTCCCTGACCCTCCTTTTTCCAGATTAAAGAGCTTCACCAGCTTTGTTGTCCCTCTTTGGACATGCTCCATCTCCTCAATGTCACTCCAGTAGTGAGGGGCCCAAAACTGAATGCAGTACTCAAGGTGCAGCCTCATCAATGATGAGTACAGGGGGACAAACTCTTACCTGGTCCTTCTGGACACATTATTTCTGATACAAGCCAGGATGCTATTGAACTTCTTGGCCTCCTGGGCATGCAGCTGGCTCATATTCATCTGGCTATGGAACAACTGTCCCACGGTCCTTTTCTGACAGGAAGCTTTCCAGGAACTCTTCCCCAAGCCTGTAATGTTGCATGGGGTTGTTGTGACCCAAGTCCAGCACACAGCACTTGGCCTTGTTGAACCTTAACCATTGACTTCAACCCAATCCAGCTGATTCAGCCTGTCCAGATCACTCTGTGGAGCCTCCCTACCCTTAAGCAGATCAACTCACTCACCTTACTTGGTGTGATCTGCAAATTTCCTGAGGGTTTCCTTGATCCCCTTGTCTGGATCATTGATTAAGATATTAAAGAGAACTGGCCCCAGTACTGACCCCTGGGAAACCCCACTTGTAACTGGATGCCAACTGGATTTAACTCACCACAACTGTTTGATCTTTGCCATCTAGCCAGGTTTTAACCCAGTGAAGAGTACCCCGGTCCAAGACACAACCAGACAGTTTCTACAGGAGAATGCTGTGGGAAATGGTATAAAAGACTTTACTAAAATACAAGTAGACAACATCCACAGCCTAAAGCCACTAAGCAGGTGACTGTATCATAGAAGGATATTGGGTTAGTGAAGCAGGATCTGCCTTTCATACATACATTCTGACTGGGCATGATAACCTCTTTGTCCTATATGTGCTGTGTGATGGCACAGAAGAAGATCTGCTCCATAACCTTCCCCAGAACTGAGGTGAGACTAACAGACCTGTAGTTCCCCAAATCTTCCTTCAGGCCCTTCTTGTAGATGGGTGTCACATTTGGTAACCTCCATTCAACAGGGACCTACCTGATTAGCCAGGACTGCTGTTAAGTGATTGAAAATGTCTTGGTGTGCACTTTCACCAGTTCCCTAAGTACCCTTTGGTGGGTTCTATCCGGCCCCTTAGACTTGTATGTGTCTAAGTGGTGTAGCAGGTCAATAACCATTTCCCCTTGTATTATGGGGACTTCATTCTGCTCCTCATTCCTATTGTCCAGCTCAGGGTGCTGGGTACATGGAGGACAACTGATCTTACTATTAAAGACTGTGACAAAGACATTAAGTACCGCAGCCTTTTCCTTATCCTTGGTCACTATATTTCCCCTTGAATCCAATAAAGGGTGCAGCTTCTCCTTAGTCCTTCTTTTGTTGCTGATGTATTTATAGAAACATTTTTTATTGTATTTTATGGTAGTAGCTAGATTAAGTTATCACTGGGATTTGGCCCTTCCGATTTTCTGCCTGCATAACCTTATCACATCCTTGTAGCACTCCTGAGTTGCCTGCACCTTGTTCCAAAGGTCATAAACTCTTTTTTTTCTCCCTGAGACCCAGCCAAAGCTCTCTGTTCAGCCAGGTTGATCTCCTTCCCCACCAGCCTGTTTTATGACACACCAGGAAGGTCTGCTCCTGCACCTTAAAGATTTCCATCTTGATGAATGTCCACTATTCCTGGACTCCTTTTCTCTTCAGAACTGCCTCCCAAGGGGCTCTGTTAACTAGTCTCCTAAACAGACCAAAGTTTGTCCTCTGGAAGCCCAAAGCCCTAATTCCTACGTGACCATTCTCAGGCACTTCCATGGTTTCTACCACATCAATAACACTTGCATCTCTGTTATCACATGGATCTCCATCCCATACCTCCACTAGGATGGCAAACCAAAGGATCTTGCTAGCACACTATCCCTCAAACATTGGTGTGCCACTTTCAATCTTAACTCTAGGGAGCCTGGTCTTATACCTTTCCCCCTTCAAATTTAGTTGAAAACTCTTTCAACGAACCCTGCTAAATCCTGTGCATAAATGCCTTTTTTCCCTTTGCAACAGGTATACCCCATCTGCTGCCAGCAGAAGTGATATTGTATTGAGCCATGATCAAAAACCCCAACATTCTGCCAGTGACATCAGGCTTGGAGACAAGTGTTGATTTGCTGGCTCTTCCTGTTTCTTCCCTCAACTGGAAGGATAGATGACATAACTTTTACTCCTGATCCCTTAGTCAGTTGTCTCAAGGACTTGAAGTGTTTCTTGATTGCCCTCAGACTTCTTGCTGCAACTTCATCACTGCCTACCTGAAAAACCAGCCATGGATAATAATCTGAGGGCCATACCAGGGTAGGATTAACAATTTAATTAATTTTGAAATTAAGCAAATTAAAGCATGTAAATCCCTGAGCTGATTGTAAAGGAGGTTAGGATGAGGAATGAACAGTGGAAGTGGATATTTTTGTACTGCCTTTAGTCAGCTGAAGGGGAAACAGGCACTTTTGTAATTAGGTCTCTTGATACATTAAAAATTGACTGGAGAAGGTAACCTTGACTTAGTATTTGTGACTAAAGTACTATGCATATTTACAGTTCTGTAATTATAATTTCCTTTAGTGTTTAAACCTACTGATAAGGACAGATGTAACTCTCCTGAGTTCATGGAATACTCAAGTCAAGAGATGACTTCCACCCTGTTTTATTTATCTTACAGTACTCTCTTATCTCTTGGGTATAGAACCTTTACAATTCCCTTGAAAGCACACATAAAACTCCAGTTTTAGAGGATGAAAGTATAGATATATCAGTACAGATATGACACTTCCTATGCTTATACTTCATGTTCTTCTCTTTTTTTTTTTTTTTTTGAAGGAAAAGAAAAAGCCAACTAGTTAAGCAGATTTGAATGCACTGATATAAAAAAATCCCTCAGAATTCAGCAATGATATATTCATTTTTCTGCACAACTTCTCAAATTCCAAGTCAGGATGAAGGACATATAAAGATTGCAAGTCAGTGGGACAGAAAGAGAAACTCAGAAGTGTTAAAGTGCAGTTGAGTCAGTATTTCCACTACAGAATTTTTATGGCTAAGGAAGCATAGCAGTCACAGTCACAACTTCCCAGATGGGATGTGGGAATGCATGGGTGACAAATGCAACCAAGAAGGCAGACCCGGCCTGTTTCCTGTAGCTTGTTATCTTTGTAATTTGTTTAAACCTCACAAAGAAGGAAGAGAGATTCTGGCCTTTGCTGATGTCAATTGCAAGTTTTGTCATTTCCTGAAAAGTTTCACAATTGCTTATCATCTTTCTACTCTTTTTGGTTTTAACAGAATCTTTCCTGTTAGGAAGCAAAACCTTTCCTTTTATATCTGAGAATGGTCTTAAGCAATAAGTCAAAGTGAGGAGATCCATCCCACTCATTAATTTATTGTATCTTGAAATCAATTTATAAAACTTTAAAGTGGGCATTACTTTTAATTTGTGTAGCTAGCAGGAAGTAAAAGCAAGAATTTGCTATGAAGAAGAAGAAAAGATGTCTTTCAGTGAAAAAAGAATGGAATGAAAAAGAGTGTAGAAGAAAAACAAACCTCAGGAATTTACTTCTCATCACAGTGTATTTTTAACTGGTCTATGTTGAACTTAACATCTTCCAATCTTTCCAGTATTTTTCTAGAAATTCATAGAACTCTTAAATAATTTTATTTTGTGAGTAATTTTTCCTGTATAATCATATTAATTACAAATATTAAAAACAAAATACATAATGTATTAAATTTCAGGTCATATTCTTTCTCTGTTGTCTAAGCAAGCTTTCAACTGATATCACTAACTGTTCCTTTCTCTGTTGAGAAACGTAACTCAACGTCATCCTAAATTTATACCCAATTCACAGGCTATGACTGAAATGCCATTGATGGGTTTGTAAAATGGATACGTGTACCATTGGGCAATGAGGTAGGGAATGAAATTCATAACAGCTAGATGTAAAGCCTTTGAAGACATAAAACAAAGAAAAAGAACTAATCATTAGATAAAATTTTCAACATCTATTGCAAAATACAGCCATTCAAGAAGGTGCAGGGCTGTTCTACTATGCTCAAGCTGGAAATTAGCCTGACACTGCATTCATCCCTGAAGTTTTCTTCTGACCTCCTGTACTGCAGTGATACTGGACAAAAAACTGATCCAGGACCTTGTCCCTTTACCTCAGGTATGTTTGATGAGCCAGAAGAACCCACAGAGCTTTGAAAATTGGTTTGAATAGGAATGAGTATGGTGAACTTTTGCTTTTGTTATTTTCATGGTTTTTACCATGTCTGACATTTTTTGTTACAGACTGTCTCTTTAGCCACTGAATGAGAGATGAGTGTTTACTCTGCAAATAAACACAGTTAGAAATATTCTAAAAATGTAAGATTTACTTTGTCCTTGGTATGATTCTTATAATGAACAGAAAATACATGTTTAAGGTATCTTTATCCACAGCCAATATCAACAAGAACTCCAAAATCTCAGCATATATTCCTTTATGTAGGCAACAAAACACAATTAATAAATAATATATACAGATCATGATAACATTTAAATAGCCACACTAGAGTTGTGCTGTGTTATTAGATTACAAGTAAGAAGAAAATTAATGACTCAAGATAAACCATATGTATATAAATAGCTAAAGATTTGATAAGGGACAATGCTGAAATTATCAACTTAATTCTTCTTAATACCAACCTCCCAGACTGATTTTAAATCAGGACAGGAATAGTATGTGAAATATTATCAGATGCAAGAACTATGCTAGGATTAATGATATGTGCTTTTTCTGTAGAAAATGGACATTCTTCAGACGAATCAGGCTGACACACTGGAGTAGGAAGAAGCATATCTTAAATTGCCTGAGCTGCCATAAAGGTTAATAAATGTTGAGTGAGGTACTCCCACACATGGGTCATTTTTTAATTTAAAATATTAATTTTCTCCGTGATTTTGTGTCTGCTGTTAAAGTAATAGATACTCCTTCTGAACAAGGCTGTCTGATCATTAAATACCAATGCTCAGAGATATCCAGAGCAAAATACATTGTTGCCTTATCTACAAGGTAAAACAGTTTGATGCATGTGAAATCATATTCTGCAACCCAATCTACAACTATGGAATACAATTTTATGAGAGGTAAGGAGTAAAGAACTAACCTTTTAAAGAATACTTAACAAATACCTTTATGTAAGCTAAATAGCTTTGTTGCCCAGTTTACTCCCATGTCCTCATTCCCTAAATTTCATTGCTACACAAATTTCATCCTTAATTGAGAAGACACACAAGAAGGAATTGCTATGTCTTGGGATGATATAGGCATTACAGAGATTCAGAACCATGTGCTACGTGGCATTAATACAGGGAGTCTGGTCTGAGAGAAGGTAGCCTTGAGTGATGCTCTGCATATGAGCCTTTCTACACTACTTGGCATAGTATCAGCCCCTTGGGGTGGGTGCAGGTGCAGCCAACTGCTAAAAATGAATCCAAGGTGAAAGCAGAACTAGAAAGTGTGGCAGCTGATACCAGATTTCTGCTACCTGCTCTCTCTGTAATACTACCATAAAAGACTTAAATCTCCCTTGAAATTCTGGAGATTGTTTCCTATTTAAATGTAAATATTCACGCTTGTACTCAACATCAATGGAGTCAACACCTCAGCTGCATGCTCTTACAGAAAGACAACAGAGCAACACCAGCATATGAAAAACAAGGTCTACTTTATTGTACTGCAGCTGAGATTTATGAGACATATTGGAGAGAATTTCACCACTGTCTATATCGCAATGGTAGGTAAGAAGAGTATGCCTATAAGCACATACATACACAGAGAAAGGCAGTGTAAACTTGTCTGTCTAATCCTACGAAGCTATCAGCTGAGGGGAGCATGAAAGCTATCAGGCCTGGTTTCTCCAGGCCCATTCAGTTTTAGGAGCAGTGAAAGTCTCACCGCTGAAGGAATGATAAAATGTAACACACTGCAAAAAGACAAAAAGGTATACCCTCAGAAGCAGCCCAGATAGAAATTAACCTGACTTTCCATAAGGGTATGTGCACAATTAGATGCATAGTTAGCTGTAAAGGAAGAATGTCACGACAGCATTAAAAAGAAGATGAAAGCTTACAGCATGTGCGTGTCTGACATCAGTCTGAATCTGCAAACAAAAAGTGACTGACATTTTGTTAGTATGAGCATCCTAAGAAAGTCTTTCCCTTGCTGTTCCTCAATAACTCTGTGCCATCTATGGGATAGCTTTAATCCCTCAGTGTAGACCACAGCAAAGCTCACAAAAAAAAAAAAAATAAAAAAAATCCCCAAGTTTAAAATGAGCCTTAAGTGTCTTACTTGTTTTTCTGTTCGCCTCTCCATTAGGGACTGCACTATGTGGCATACCCCACAGATTAATTCCTTATGATGCCAGCACCCCCAGGACAGTGACCGCATTTAGCACTAAGAGAAGCACTTTTACTGCTCTGCTTTAGGCAGGGAAACATGTCCTGACAATGAGTCTGCTGCCCAGTATCTGCAAAGTTGTTTCTCACAGATAATGAGTCACGCAGCACAAACTAAAGGAATACAAGGATCAATAGCAAAAGTGAAATACAACAAGCAGAAAATAAAATATATGAAGGTACATCAAATGATCTAGTGTCATCTACCAAATCTGAAACTCTAGGGACATGAACAGTCTGTTCAAATATCTTCAGGGTAATAATATATAAAAGAAAGAAGGGATTTATTCAGTCTAGGAAATGGTAAGGACAGAGGCATTGGCCAAAAGCAAAGAACAGAAAAGTGATGGCAGTAAATAAGAAAAAGATCTTAACTTCAAGATCAATTGGTTGCAGAAATAAGCTCCCTAAGGGCATTTGGTCAAGACACTATCATTGCAGATGCTACAGCAAAGGCTAAATAAATCTTTAGTTGGAATGATGTGACATGTTTCTGCAAGGGGCTGACTAGCTGCACAGTCTGAAGATTTTTAGTATTATTGTTGCACAAATAATATAATACATACAGATCACTTGCCCTGGGTTTTATATTTTCATTGTAACACAGCTCTGTAAAAGACCAGATAGGAGAGACTCTATTCATGTCAATGTTATTACTGTCTCAAGAATTAGCTGTAATATTTTTAGCATTGCATATAGATGCTGCTGAGACTCTAATTTTACCCCAACTTTTTATGTATAAGAGTTGAGATATTTGCCCACACCAGCTTAGATTGATGTTAACCACAAACCATAGTTTAAAAATGACTTTTTGAAGCATGCCTGTTTTTTGTTTGGGTTTGGTTTTGGTTGCTTGGTTTTTTTTGGTGGGTTTTTTTTTTTTTTTTTTTTGGTGGTGGTTTTTGGTTTTGTTGGCTTTGTTTGCTTGGTTGTTTTTCTTTTTTAGAGAGGTTATTGTCTTTGGCAAAATTTCAATTGCATTTTTTTCAAATGCTTTAGAGACATGTGGCAAAGAATGACCATGAAAGTATAAACTGTTAAGGAACAGCCATTAAGATGGAAGCTATTCTTTTCATTGATAAATAAAAATTTGTAGGTGAGACATTATTTAAGCAATAATTTAAAAAATGAAACAAAAGAGAGGGAAATCCAAATCCACTAATTTCTGAATATCTTGGGTAAATTCCTTATTTAAAAGGAGACATCACACAATTCCTCTGACACTACCAAGATCAGATTTTCATTAAATTTCATGGACATCATCTCCCATGAGTACACAGATTAAAATGATAGGATTAAATAAACAAAAAGAGATTATATAATGCTATGAATTCATGCTTGTAGTAACAACTAAATCTGTTATGCCAGAGTTCTAACCAGCACTGACATACTGCATCATTTTGGAAAAAGAAAGTGTAATTTCAAATGTGCTTTCTTGGTTACAGCGATGGGAAATGACATGGGATAGGGATCAAAGAAACACACCCATATGTCAAGCCATTATCACGTAACAGCAAAGGTAACACAACTACCTGTACGGTAACTGCCTTGCATTAGTATGAGAGCAAAGCTTATTTACAGTCTCCAGAGAGGCAAAGTCTGATATGAGCAGCTAATACCTAGCAGCACAACACTGCAATACAACTGGGCTAGCTAGGACCATTGAAGACTGCATTTGGGGATTTTTTTTGCAAAGATGATAGATGAGGTTTACTTTCTTTCTACTAAACATGTGGAGCTACACTGACGTCAAAACAATATTTTCTTTACTATTTTTCTCACTGTACAGTGTTCAGAATATAGCAAGATCCAATTTTCACTCCCCTCAAATATTAAATTATGATGACTTCTCAACAAGGTCATTTAGGATGACCTGGGAAATAATTGTCGCCCAAACCTCTAGTAGTCATTATGTTAAATACTGTTTACCAAAGGAAAACTCATTTTCTTCTTTACAGTCTTTGTGTAGAGGTCACAAATAAGTGTCCTACTCATTTAATCTTGCCTCACATTTCAAGGTTTGTGTCTTTATATGATTCAGATACTTGGCTACAGGAATAAAATATTAACCATGTGTCATATGTAGCATTTGTTACAATCCTAAGTTTTCCTAAATGTATTTTAGAAATGTAATAAAAATAAGTGTTAACAGTATTTTAGAAATGTAATAAAAATAAGTGTTAACAAAATTGTATGATATATAATACTGGAAATAAGTAATGTATGCTAGATATGTTAAACTTGTCACTTTGGACTGATAATTCTGTGAGATTAAAAATACTATTAAAAAGTAACTCTACCAAGTACTCTTGTTTCCATTCCATCAGGGGCTTGCCTTTGAATATGTACTTAGAAAGTGAATTGAGTTTGGTGATGCTAGTTGATGATTAATTTATCATGTTCCTTCCTACCCTCAAGGAGATCAAAACTCACACCTAACTTAGTGTCATCTGCAAACTTACTGAGGGAGCTCCCAATCTCCTTGTCAAGATCATTGATAAAGATATTAAACAAGAGTGGCCCCAGCACTGAGCCCTGGGGAACACCACTTGTGACTGGTCACCAACTGGAAGTAATTCCATTCACCACCACTCTCTGGGCCCAGACATCCAGACAGTGTTTGATCCAGTGGAGCATATGCCTACCCAGGCCTATGGCAGCCAGTTTTTTTTCATGAGGATTCTGTGGGGAACAGTATCAAAGGCTTTACCAAAGTTCAGGTAAACAACATCCACAGCCTTTCCCTCATCCACCAAATAGGCCACTTTGTCATAGAGGAAGATGATGTTCATTAAGCAGGACCTGTCTTTCATGAACCCATGCTATCTGGCCCTGATTGCCTGTTTGTCTGGCAAATGGTGTGTTATGACACTCATGATGATTTGATCCATGACCTTCCCTGGCACTGAGGTCAGACTGACAGGTCTGTAGTTCCCCAGATCCTCATTCTGGCCCTTTTTGTAGAAGGGTGTCATATTTGCTAACCTTCAGGTTGTTGGGACCTCCCTGGTTAGCCAGGACTGCTGATAAATCATGAAGAGTGCTTGGTGAGCACATCTGCCAACTCCTTCATCACTCTTGGGTGTAACCTATCTGGCCCCGTAGACTTATGTATGTTTAGGTGGTGCAGCAGGTCACTAACCATTTCCTCTTGGCTTATGGAGACATCCTTCTGTTCCCCATCCCTATCTTCCAGCTCGAGGGGTTGGCTATCCAGCAAACAACTACTCCTGCTATTAAAGACTGAGGCAAAGAAGGCATTAAGTACCTCAGCCTTTTCCTCATCTCTAGTCTCTGTGTTTGTCCCTGCATTCAATAAAGGATGAAGATTCTCCCTAGTCCTCCTTTTGTTATGAATGTATTTATAGAAGGTTGGTTTTTTTTTTTTTTTTTTTTTTTTTTTTTTTTTTTTTTTTTTTTTTTTCCTGTCTTTTACTATAGCTATCTAGTTGTGCGGGGGGGGCAGGTCTGCTGATCCAGCAGATCCCATCTGGTAACCATGGCCAGGTCCTTTTCTGGGAGGACAATGACCACTAGTCGAGTCTGCCGCTCAAGCCAGGAGGGGGAACCAGGGGGCAACCAGCGCCCGGCCCGAGTCTCCTCCTTCCCGAACCGTCGCCCCAGGACCGGAGGACGCGGCCCGGACCCTATGCCCGCTCCGGCTCCGAGCGTGGGGGCTGCGCGCCTGAGCCAGCGCTGCTCCGACAAGGGGCTCGCCGGGGGACGCCACTCGCCTCTTGTTCGTTCAATGGGTTCCCGAGGGTAGGGGGGGGCGGGGGTTGGATGTGGCGGTTACGGCTGGTTCAGCTCTGTCGCCGCCGGAGCTGCTTCCCCGGGACGCCGCAGCAGCCGCTCCCCCGGGACGCCGCAGTAGCCGCCCAGCAGCTGCCGGCCCCAGCACAGCCGGGCCGCTCTCCCGGCTTTTCCCGGCTTCGAAGAGCCTCACAAACAGCTCCCCGAAAACCCCTTTCGCCGCGATTCCCTTCCCCAGTGCGGACTTGTCTGCACTGGTGCTGATCTCGGGAGCGCAGGACCATGCTGGACAAGAGGGTCTCTAGTCCATCAGTTTTTCACATGGACTTCAAGGGACTTTGTGCATATGATGCATATGATCTACTATGAGAAAAATTAACTCTATTCTAGACAAGCCCAGTAGACACAGTAATAACAGTTAATAATGGGTAAATGAATTTAAATCATAACATATTATTGCATATTTCTCTTCAACATCAGCACAGCTTCTGTTTAAACAGGAGTCTCAAGGCTATATTTTACAAATTTTCTATCTACCTTCAGATTTTAAAACAGCTGAATTCAGAATCAGCTTCAGTCCTGTGGGCTTCAGTGGACTGCTGGGATGTGAGGAAGCAAAGAAAATCCCTGTAGACACAGACCAACTGCAGCAAGTGTCATTTTTTAGGTTAAATTTTTACATATTAATAAATCACTGAAAAAATTGTAGTTTAATATATTAATCTTGCCTGCTCTCCTCCATTTATGGTGGCTCTAAACCATGTACAAAATGATATACTTATTGTGAGTGTTCTCTGATGTCATAATGCATAGATTATCAACGGAGGTTGATAGCTGTCACACAGAAATAAAGACAAAGCACTATATATTTTAATTAATACATCTATTAAATGAAATTAGGAGATTATCAACTAAACCAAAAAGATAGCCTATTATAATCATAGTTTTAAATGACAAGTTAAATGTATAATCATTGATTAATGCTTAATTCATTAATATATGGAGAAGTTTTTACATCTGTATTTCTTTAATTACAAAATAATAGGTCAAATTATCTTGCTTTTCAAATATGTTCATTTAAAGTTACATGAAATTAGCATGCAATTAAACAAGGACGAAATTAACTTTTATCTTTGCAGGGCACTTATGCGGGGCACTTATGCAGCTCCCAAGAGGATGAATTAGGTAAGTAAAAGCCAATGGCTTTATGCCAGCATGGAAATTGATTATTGCTAAGCAGAATAGTGATGAAAAAACTAACAAAATGTGACTTTAATTTTTTTATTATCATTTTAGTGGAATTCATCATGAAAGTTTCCATCAAAGCTGGCAGAGCTACCTGTCTTACATGACTGACCAATGCATATTTCTATCATATGTAATATCATGCACCTATGTGTGAGTAGCTAAATCAGTGCTTACTTACTGTGGTTAGATCTCCACTGATTATAATGGCAACTTTTACAATTGTCTCAGATGTGTACACCAAATTTTAAGTATTTTAGCATTTTTTTTCTGTGTGTATACAATTAAGAGGTTTCTATTTCGTCAGAATTGTAATCTTTGGGTTTTCTCCTCAAACTTTTTTTCCTCATTTCATCTGGCAACAACATGGGACAGAGAACCATATGGAATATCCCTACTCCTTCCTTGATTTCAGCACTTCTCCTTCTTGTCATTATATGTTTAAGAAAGATAAAATTAAGCTTGTTCCCTTAGAAACACTCAATTCCTTGTTTCTATCCAGAATGTTCTTGACTTTCACTGTTTACCTGAATACATGACATTAACCACATGGCATTAGCCACAGTAAAAATAATTTTTGAATTTAATACAAAACTTACAAATTTCCTAGGAATCACAAAATCTGTGATAGTTACAGTGTCAGTGACTGAAAGCATTTAAAGATCAGTCACTAAGTCATTATTATTTTCTCTTACAGATTTGTCTTATCAGTCTCACCTAGTCACTTTTTTTTTTTTTCTAACTCTACTTCATGCTTAGAAATTTAGAGCATTATGAAATGCAGCAACTAAAATAAGTAAATGACTTTGAGATGATCCAGGGGAAATATCATTATAGCTCTCAGACCTAGCAATTACATTGTTGAATAATACTATTAAGCAGCCTGTGAGCTAAATAATGTATGCATTTATCAAGGATTTTTTTTTTTTTTTTTTTTTTTTTAAAGAATATAGAAGACAACAAGCTTAGAAAGATACAGTCATTTGGAACATCCAGAGGAAGAATCTCATTTAGATTAGCTTTTCACATTTCACAGTTTTAATATGACAATAGTCAGGTATATTTGAGAGGTCCCACTCATATTATCTATCAATTTTTTTAGAAGTAGTAAATAACATGATTGAATGTGTTTGCCATTTACACAGAGAAATTAATTAATTCTGTTTACTGTATTCTCTATTTTTGTCTTATCATGACCCAGAATGAATAAATAGTACAGCAAAGAGCTATATTCATAACCTTTAGATCCCTGAATTTACGCATCAGTGAGACATTTCCAGAGAAGGAATTAAACTAGAAACTGCCTCTTAAGGAAGGGATAGAAAAATCCATTATGTCTCGGCTGGATTCCTTGGTGTTTCAAGGAATGTCAACAAATTAGCTTTTATTATTTGTGCCTCAAACAATTACAAGCTCAGTGATGTTTAGAATAGAACTTAGTGAACCGAAAATGCAAATCACAAAAGAACAATTTAAAAGAAAATATTTAAGGTAGTGTAATTAAAATAGACTTAAAATACACATAATAATTCTTTAATCTCAAGGTTTCTTAAGTTCAACATGTATTTCAGAAAGGGCAACTTTATCTCATTTTTGGGAAGAGGGGAAGTAAGAAAAGAAATACATGGGTAGAGGCTTTATTGCTTTACTTTGAAAAAGCAAATGAGTGTTTAAAAACTTCCTTTTGGCAATCAATTAAAAAAAAAAAACCATAACAAAACAAACAAACCTAAAAATATGGTTAGCTTCCTTTAACTGCTTGTAAGGGCCTGGCTATTGTGTGCCTCAAACCTTGTGTGGTGAAAAGATCTGGAAAGACCTGTCTGGAGGGAAGAAGTGTTGATTGCTCCCAATGTCTCTGTGCTCCCCCTTTGTCTCCTTGTAGACATGCTTTAATAAAAGGAAGATACAAGTTCTGCATAGGTGGGAGTCTGTCTTTTCTTTAGTTAAGTGCTCCTGCTGACTGCACCATGGGGGATGAGGATGGCAGGTGAGCTCATGGGTCTCATGCAAATCAACACAACTTCCTGTGGAAACTGGGAATGCCACCCAGATATCCAAGGGTGTAAAAGGACAGAAACATATTGACCAGCATGCACCCACCACTGAAGAACTGAAGACTTGAACTGATCCAGTGAGATGTCACTGGATCCACGGGTGGTGATAACCTTTTATCTTTATCTTACTCTCTCCCTTTTACTCACTTTCTCCCCCTATCTTTTCCTCTTTTCTAATAACTCTTTCTTAATAATAACTCTTTCTTAATTTAGTCTCACCATAAAATAATCACCTACAAAAATAATACCTTTATCCTATATTTATTTGTTGGTTGCTTCATTAGGGAGAAATAATAAATTGTTTTGTTATTTTTCCTTGAAGTCATTGTCATGATTCTGCTGCCCCAGCTGCTCTGCCATGCAGGGAAAGCCTCTTTTGGGGGATCACAAAAATTCACCTCCCTTGTTGTCCACTGAGTGGGACAAGACATTGCTGTTACCCAGATTTTAAATCTCGTATTCATTTTTTTCCACAGTTTTAAAATCTAGCCAGCTGTATCTGTGCTTGTAATTCAAGCAGAGAACATACTTGAACATGCCTTAGAAAGCAGCATCTGCTAGTCTTTTCTTACTCTCTGGCAGCATAGGGTGTCAAACTTATGATCACAAACAAATTAAATAGAATTCACTTTGTGTATAGAAAGAGTAATTTTCACTTTCTTTCATTAGCTTTAGACTTTCTACTATTCACTTTGTTTTTGATGACTTTCCAATTTGTGTTACACACATACAAGACAACCAGGTGATCAGGCCCAGTGCTTACAAAAGGCAGGTCCTGCCTGACTAACCTGATCTCCTACAACAAGGTGACTCACCTAGTGGATGAGGGAAGAACTGTGGACATTGTCTACCTGGACTTTAGTAAAGCCTTTGACACTGTCTCCCACAGCATTCTCCTTTAGAAACTTATGGTGCAAGGCTTGGATAAATACATTCTATACTGGATAAAAATACTGTCTGGATGGCCTGGTGGAAAGAGTGGGAGTGAATGGAGCTAAATCTGGCTGGCATCTGGTCACAAGTGGAAACATTTCTTCACCAAAATGGTTATCAAACATTGGAAGGATCTGCCCAGGGCAGTGGTGGAGTTGCCATCCCTGAAGGCATTTCAATGGTGTGTGGACCTGGTGCTCAGGGACATGGTTTAGTGGTAAGCTTGCAGTGTTGGGCTGAAGGTTGGACTAGATGATATTCACATGCTCTGCACTTCCTGTTTCCTCCTTTCTCTTTTATTGTATTTCTCTTTATCAACCTCTTTTTTTTTAAGTAGTCCTGGTTTTTTGTTGGGGTATTTTTGTTTGTTTGTTTCGTTTTTTTAATTGCAGCCATTGACAGACATCCTAAAATGGGAAAAAATGGAAAATATATATTTTCTTATATACTATAGTTTTATAGTGACATACAATGACAAACTTCTGGAGATCCCAGACAATTCACAATCCACAATGACAAATTTCTGTCAAAGTAGTTTCAGTATTGCTTCAAAATAGGATTTATCGCATGTTTTAAAGATATAAGATTCCAATATGATTTAACAATATATGAGGAAACCAATATCTTTAGCAGAGAGAAATTAACCATTATGTATAATAAAATGTTAAGCAGCAGCAGATGAAAGAGACTAAAAAATAAATGAAATTCTACCAATCTATCCTTTAAAATTTCACCACTGTTAAAGTCCAATAGGAGTATTAGTGATGCACTTAGAAATCACTGACACACCATACTGCATAGGACCACAGTATCAAAAAAAAAAAAAAAAAAAAATTATATATACATATATTCAATTTTGTTCTTATTTATTGATAAACTATTTGGCAAAGTATAGACTACTGAAGAAGATAATAAGAACATCTAGTAGCATATAAGTTTTTTTTAGGGTTTTTATTTAATGTGCATTCAAGGTCATGTGTTTACTGAAGCATAACTGAAGTGAGGGGGACAGTATTCTGCTTGAAAGGTAATAAAGCAAGTTGAGCAACCATTGTTATCCTGAGGCATCCTGAGATAAACAGGAGACAGGATGCTGAGGCCTTGAGACAAACTTGATGGTCCTTAGCTCATCTTGCATGGCTTGTAGATAAGGGAAGATTACTCCAAGACAGGGAG
This sequence comes from Todiramphus chloris collaris, assembly GCA_025345505.1. Taxonomy (NCBI): domain Eukaryota; kingdom Metazoa; phylum Chordata; class Aves; order Coraciiformes; family Alcedinidae; genus Todiramphus; species Todiramphus chloris. The sequence continues at coordinate 32,723,292 of JANVCC010000021.1, read as the reverse complement.
GAATAAAGAAAAGCCCCCCCCCCCCAGTCTTGTGATCTCTGACTCATCGCAACTCTGCATCCTGAGACAAAAGGTGAAAAGTACACCTTGAGGAAGACTGAGAGCCTTCCTCCCGAAGACCCCTGCCTACGACCACCAGACGGCATTGCGCAAGCGCCAATGGGAGGAGGCCTATGATAATGAGTTCCTGGAACTGATTGTAATAATCCAACCCCATATCACGAATATGTAACTAACTCTGTTAAATATGCATACTTTGGTGTAATAAATACCTGCTCGATGGACACTTCAGGGTGCAAGTTAGGAGGAACGATCCCCCTTGCACCCGGCGCCGTAATAAACATACCTGCTTTATAACCTTTACAGGTTGTAGAGTTTGTTTTCCGCACGTCATAATCAGTAACAATAAATACACATATTATTTGAACTACTTAAGCTCCACATCTTTATCATGATTATGATGAGGTTTATCAGAGAAGCATGCAATCAAACATTTCTTTCATTCCAGGTTAAATTATAAAATATTTATATTTCAGAAGGATGATAACTGTAACATTCCAAAGGGTCACACAAAATATAATGGAAGGAGTAACATTTATGCTGAATATTTCACATACAATTAAAAAGTGTCATTTACCTAGGAGTTTTAGCTGTAGGCTTGTAATTGAAATGTTCTCAGAGAAAGCAGTAATCTGATGTCTTTCAAATTGTTAGTTACTGATAATGCTACAAGCTGTATAGAGAGCAACAAACAAATTCCTATGTTCTTCTATGGTGGACATAAAAAAAATCCCTATAGGAGTTGCAATGAAGAAGCTATTGAATGTCTGTGTGGGAGGTTTTATCAAAGCCAGCAATATTCTGAACAAAGGTCTTATCATATACTTGCTTCTGTATCATATTAATTGGTTTCTTATCACATTAGTCAACTCCCCTCTCCCTAATAGCATACAAAAGTGAATAATATGTTAAAACATTGATAATACTTTAAGACCTATTAACAACTTTCATAAGATTAGCTTTTTCCTTTTTCACTAGCACAGTAAAGTGCTCAGATCACATACTGTCAAGTACCTTTCATAGCATATTAGTTTAAATGAAATCATTAAGACAAAAGGCAGGCCAAAGATATGATATAAAAGTCTGACTCTTTAAGTAACTTCCTAAGTATGCAGGCTTATATTTTATTACACTAGATCACAGAAAGCATTTCTACTGGCAGTATTTCCCTCATATAATTAATATGATGGTAGATGATTACATTTCATATAATAGTCAGACAAAAGGCAATCTTAGCATCCTCTCTTCGCACTACAGCCACTGTAATAACTCAGGTTCCTGGAATACATCCATTGTTGTATGACTGTTGCATCAAGGGGTGATGATGTCCTCAGTCCTTTTCCTGTATTTCCAGTCAGTTGCTTTCTGAAAACTGGCTACCATACTAGCATGGTATCTTACTTAAGGAATATGTTGGAGTTGATACGATCACTGACAAAGGATATAAACATGGATTTACAGTTGTGTTTTTTTCATTTGGATAAGAAAAATATTCCAAGTTGAATGAACACAAATTTAAAATGAAGCAATATTTTTTAAAAGATGGAACCTGCCAAATTTTCTCAAACAAACACATCTCTATTAATTAAGAAATTTAAGAGGGAATTGGCAAAGAGGGAGGTCTCATAACTGAATATGCAGGATCTATTCTGTCATTCTGTAATGCAAATGGTGCATTTGTGTGTATATAGATAGATATAGATATAAATATAGATATAGATGATATAGATATAGATATATATGGTGGCCTCCCACTTTCCTTCAGGGAACATGGTATTGAGGCAACTCAGCATCCATCAGAGCACTGGGAGTGTGACCACAACATCAGCAAAAGCAGATGAATATGAGAAAGTTTGTATGCATCAGTGCTTGCTGTGTTATTCCTGGGTATTAGCAAAAATTAGGGTATTTTAACAAAACTGTCTGTAAGTGTTAGCAGCACTGTAATTTGACTAATAATAACTTGGGTTTTATTTTGGCTACACAGTTCAAATGTTGTTTAAACAGTCAGTAAATTCCTGGTGCTTCATGAGGTTCGTTTCCTTAGTCAACACAAATTTCACAGGGGATAGCACATGTCCACAGAAAAAAAAAAAATCAGTAGTATATCTATTGCACTTAGGGTGTACAGCAAATTTATTTATCTGAGCATAAGCTCAGCACAGGTACCCATCTGCCTATGACTGTATTCATGGAATAATGTGTATTCACCTTTTGAATGTGCAGAGTGAAAGGCTGCTGTCTGATTTTATCTTCATTAGCATGCAGCCTAGAAAAGGTTAAAATGAACCCAAAGGCATAAGAGCTGTCTCCATGGGTTGCAACTATTTCTAAAAATTTGGGAGAGGTGGAAATCAATGGATAGAAGCAGGATCAGGGCTTTTAATCAGCTGACACCCTGAAATGACTAGCACAGCTGCATTAGTGCAGAAAGAAGCAATGTGTCAGATATCTACACCTGGCATAGTTTACTTTCCTTTAGGAACAAGGGTAAAAAAAAAAAAAAAATGACATGAGGATTTTTTAAAGCACAATCTGGTCTCAGCTCTCTACTCCTGAATAGCAAGAATTGTACTACCTTTTTCTAGAGGCAAAATTTCACTGCAGTATTTCTTTAGAAGAAGTTGTAATAGAGGTACAGTGTTACAGATCAATCTGTAATCTTGAAAACAGTGTCAATGACCCATTATCTAAAGTTTCAGTTATAAATTTATTTATTTATTTATTTAGTCAGCTATGTTAATAGATCTCTGTAGCATTTCATGCTCTGAACTGTACCTGTAACAGGACAGATAAATCTTAATAGGAAATAAACCACCTATGATCCTCTCCTTTCAAATACATAATATTTGCCTATGAATGAAAGCAGAACTGTGTCTCAGCACGTATTTTAGGCATCACTTACATTATAGTGCCCCAGATTTCCTATTTGAATAAGTTTACAGTGCCTTCATTTCCTCCAGTTACATCATGCTTGTTAATTTTGGGGTTAACATTTATTTTCCTAAGAAAAATACCATGATGTAGGAGATGCAACAGATTCTATACATTATTCCCCAGCAGTATCATGGAAATCAATGGATTAAAAAAGGAATAAAAAATCCCCCACTGAAACCTCCAATAGACAAACAAAACCAGATAAAAAAAAAAATTATATATATATAAAAAATATAAATAAAATAAGCAACTTCCCAGTATATATAGGTAGATAAGCATTTAGAAAGAGATTGAGATGAAAATTAAAATTATATAAACATGAAAAATAAGCATGTAACCTGCAATATTTCTACTGTGATATGAGAACTTTTGTCTTGACTAGCACTATAGGTCCCATTTCAAAGGAAAAAAGGTAACAGATATGCAAATGTATAACTATGACTACATAAGTATACATTTACCTATGTATTATGTTGTTGAGTATCCACATTCATAAATATTTATATGCATGTATTCCAATAATATCAGTGGTTTATTTAGATGATGTCAAAGGACAGTATTTTATAAAGTTATTATTACTTCACATACTATTTCTGTAATGTAATCAACCTTAACATTGAAAGCAGTAGAGGAATGGAAAGAACAAACAAACAAAAAACATAACAAACTTTATTTTTAATAGGCCTTGTGTATACACAAATTTGATGAGTTAAGAAAGTAAGTAATCAAATGACATAGTTTTATCTTTACAAACTTTTTCAAGAATTACCTACCATAGAATCATAGAATCGTTATGGTTGGAAAGGACCTCCAGGGTCTTCAAGTCCAACCTTTGTCCTAGCATTTCTCTAACCACTACACCATATCCTCAAGATCCACATCTAATCATTCTTTAAACACCCTCCAGGGACGGTGACTCCACCACCTCCCTGGGCAGCCTGTTCCAGTGCCTAACCACCCTCTCAGTGAAGAATTTCCCCCTAATATCTAATCTAAACCTCCCCTGATGCAATTTGATTCCATTCCCCCTCGTCCTATCATTACTAATTTGAGAGAAGAGACCAACACCAGCCTCTCTACAACCTCCTTTTAGGTAGTTGTAGAGGGCAATAAGGTCTCCTCTCAGCCTCCTCTTCTCTAGACTAAACAAACCCAGTTCCCTCAGCCGCTCCTCATAGGGCATGCTTTCCAGCCCTTTCACCAGCTTTGTTGCCCTCCTCTGCACTCGCTCCAGCACCTCGATGTCCCTCCTGTACAGTGGTGACCAAAACTGGACACAGTACAAGTGTACACTTGTCTCACAAGTGCCGAGTATAGGGGTACGATCACCTCCCTGCTCCTGCTGGTCACACCATTTCTGATACAGGCCAGGATGCCATTGGCCTTCTTGGCCACCTGGGCACACTGCTGGCTGATGTTCAGATGGCTATTGACCAACACCCCTAGGGCCTTTTCTGCCAGGCAGCTCTCCAGCCACTCCTCCCCAAGCCTGTAGTGTTGCTGGGCGTTGTTGTGACCAAAGTGCATGACCCGGCACTTGGTTTTGTTAAACTCCATACAAATATTTTACTAAGAGAAAATTAAAGGTACTATATTTTCCTAAACATGTAGTCTGAACACTTTCATTCAGTATCACACCTTGCTTAAGTTAGTTAGTAGACTTGGCTAACCCAGCCTTTTTCTACTGCTAATCTAATCTATCTGTAAAGTATAAACATCATTTTTTGGTCCTGTTACAGGCTGCCTGAGGGGGCTGAGTCTCCCCATCTGTTTTCAGATGAACATTCAAAACATTAGACCATAGAGACACCATGGGTACAATTATCTTATCTACTTGAAACAGAACTACAATGTAGGCAACAGAGCTAATCAGTCTAGTCTCCTTTATAATCAATGGAGAGAAACAGAAGCTGTTAGCATGAAATTTATTTGATCTCTTAGATATCTGCTTAAGGATAAGATTAATTATGCCTAGAACTGCCTTTTTCTTCTGTGGCCTGTAATCAGAGTCTAGAAAGGTAGCTCAGATATAGATGCTGCCGGTAAGATAAATACCATCCCTTCTTGCTTTCTGAGTGAACTTTTTTTTTTTTTTTTCTTTTGGGAATATTGATTTACATAAAATGAAGGATTTAGAGTACTCACTCCTGATAAAGAATAAAGATCCTGTTCCACTGCCTGTTTAATACAAAGTTCAAAGAGGGACAACCACAATGAGACTGAGAGAAACCCAACCCAGAAGAGTCAATAAATAGATTTGCTGTACTTACTCTAGAAAGCCAACTCTGAGTGTCTGATAGGCTTTATTCATGGCATTTTGAAAAACAGGTATTACCAATTCTCTCAAAGTATAGCAGTCCTCAGAAAAATAGGGATTCTGAGCTAAATAGGTCTCATTTCCTTCTTGAAGGTTTTCATAAGCCTTAAGTTGATTAAATGCAAACCACAAAAACTTGAAAAATCTTGAAAGACTTCACATAATACAAAAATCATTTCCCATTCAAGTAGCAGATTAAAAAAGATTTTAAGAAAACAACAGTGTGCCTCACGATAAAGTTCAGTATCTGCTATGGATTCATCTTTGCCATATTGAAAATAAATTTCTCTTCAAACTGCTTAACTCCTTCAGCCAAACCTGTGGTAATAGAATGATGCCAAGGTCCTAGTTTGTCCCTTTGAGCAAGATGGAAGTCAAAGCATTGGAGCTAACACTATAAATGAGGAAAAATAAATATATTAACTGATATTTAAGGGGACTATGACTGCCAAGAAACAACATTAGAAGGTTCTCACTCTGGCTCTGCCTTGGCTTAGTGTCAAGTGTGAACACAGAGCCAAGCCAGTCACAGGTGCTGAACTCTAATTTAAGTTTAACTTTCATTACATTCCTCACCACATTGTGGCCAAAAGAGTAGACCTGCCAAATCTTCATCTGGAACCAAAAAGGCTCTTAATTGGCCACCAAGGGTGAAGACAAGAAAGAAGTCCTGTGTTATTTCCCATTGGGAGACTGACTCTGATATTATAAACTACAACAATGAGTTCCAAAGTCCCTCCATGATTTTGGCTTCCAAAGTATCAGTACTTCCTCTCATCTTCCAAATCATTAGACTAATGCAAAATGTTTCCTTCTTTGTTTTTTATTTATACAGAATCCAGGAAAATAACTATGCTTATAGAGTCAATATTTATCCAGTCACACATACACACATACAAAAAGCTTTACTAACAATGATCTATTCCCTGTCATTCCCAGCAGCTTTCTATCACAGCTTGATTCTAATCTTCCAGTCTGTTCTATAGAAAATTCTATAAGCAGTTGAATACTTAAACCAGTGTGGAATGTGTTTTTTAAAAGTCACCAGGGCAGTATCAGACAAAGAGAAAAAGTGATTAACCACCACATCACTTGGCCATTTGAGAAAATCCTCAAGTGCAACATTCATTCAACTAAGTTAGTCTTCTAAGAGCAAGTTGAGCATATCATCCATGCTGCCTTTATAGCTAAAGGAAATAAAAAGCCACTTGGAAATGTAGGTTAATAGCACCATTCTATGATGAAGTTAAATCATTGTCCAAAGGTCTACCTCCACGGTCTACAGAAAAAGCCTGGAAGAATAGCTTGGCTGAGACAGGTAGTCGCTAAATACCTATGTGTTTAATTATAAGTGAGTTCACTGGGAACTAAGTACATAATTGTATTTCCTCCATTAAAGGAGAGAGGAAAGTAGTGAAATAACAGCCATTTACTGATAAAAAGGTAAAAATACTTTTTTGTTCTGCTTAGAGGAGTACAAAATTATTACCATTATTTTCCATATAGATTCCTCATACCTTGTTTTCCCAGTCCAACTTTGTGCTGTTTGCTGACTTTTTGGATCCTTTCTTTTTAGCCTTTTGGAATATGAACCATGGGAAAATTTGAATTGTAGAGTTTTAATGTACAAGTATCATGTTTTTGGCAACATGGGTGTCTGGTATAAACATTGATTTGTGAAGTGAAAAACTTCTTTAGTTTAGAAACACCAAATACCAATCAATTTGCACCTGTTTTAAGAGATAGGGAATTCCTATGAAATGGTTGCCTATCTTCTGCCTCAACAGTTGTACTATAAACAGAAAATGTTGTTTGTTTGAATAACAGAGGTTTGATATAGGTTCCTATGATCTCTTCTCAAATCTCTGTAAAATATTTAGATTTCCATGTCTATTATAAGCCATGGCTATTGTCTTTGTACATCAAACATATTTTTACAAAAAAAAAACAAAAAACAAAAAACCCAAAAGCATCTTCTCTAACAGAGTATATTTTGGCAAAATGTCTATTTTCCTGTCTAAACACTAACCTGCACACAACATTCTTACCACTTCTTCCTTCCAGTACCAGGTTTTAAACTAGCATTTGACTATCCTTGAAACAGACAGCTAATTTTCTCATGTCAGTTTTTCTTGTAGTTCTTTACTATCCAGAAAACTACCTTTATTTATGTCCAGTTCCTGGAGCTGCACAGCTGATATTGCAATCTGCTAATACCTGATTTTTGAACAGCCACTTGCGCTTGTCTCTTAACAAAACATTCCTGCTCTCTAACACTCTAAGAATTAATATTTACCCTTACTGAACCTTTCAGCCTGTACCAGAAACTTTAACATAAGCTGTCCTAATCTCCATCCACCCTTGACTGGGAAGATTAATAATAATTCCTTTTGATCAGAAGTACTCTGTTGGCCAGCAATGGTTTCCATGGTAATCAGGTGGTAGACAGTGCTGAAGTAGATTTCATCAGTTGTAAAACAGCATTAGAATTATCCTACACTTCTAATTATATCTTAGTAGGACTGTCTTTTACATACTGTAGCTCAGAGACATAAAAAGAGTTTTAACTCTTGGAAAGCTTCCACAAGGAAAGAAATTGCAGTGCCCTCTTGTAATGAGTGGGGATTTGGGGGGCATTTTGGCATGTGGGTTTGGTTTGGGTTTCTGTTTTGTGTTGATCTGTGCAGGGTTTTTTGTTGGTTGTTTATTTTTTTTTTTTTTTTACATAAGAATGTTTTGCATTAGAGGATTTTTATAAAAGGAATGAAATATGATGAACTCCGGTTAAGATGCACACACTGTACAACACTGATATTTTTACTCATTGTTTCACGTGTTAATGGGACAACTGAAACTGCTGCGGGTCTTCAGAAATTCATGTCAGAATAAATCATTTATCTTCAAAAACCATAGGTTTCAATGTGAAGATAAGTGATTACAGCGTCAAGGACAAACACATATTTCAACTTACGTTGTAAATATTTGTACTGCTTTTTCTTCACCACCACCCCCCTCCCCCCATTTCTGTTTATTTCTTTAAATAAAAAGTCCTTGGGAAAATCCAATATGAGATTTTTATTCCACAGACCAGCTGGTTCCCCTGGCATAGCACTAGCCAGCATATGATAAGCATGCCAAATGAATACTTAATCCTTATTTTAGTGGCAAACTCAAGAGTTGGTTGATGCATGTTTAGAATACGAATCAAACTTGAAAAGAAGGCAGCTGAAAATTACTATATATGACTAAATTTGCCACAGCACAGCTTAATTCAAAGCATGGTGGTACATTTACAGTAAGTATTCCTGAAAGGTCTAGATAGATTTAGAAGTGAGAGAAGGAGGAAGAAGAAGGGAATAACCCAGAGCTCATTACATGAGTTTATTTTGCAGGTGAGAAAGACATGGGATAAGGCTGACTGGAGAGAAACAATGCATATTTGATGAGACCCTAGGATGACAAATCTGGTGGCTTTGGCTCCAACCTGAATTTTTCAGCCTGTTAGCTTTGTGTACACATCTGACTGCAAACATTCTTATTACATGAACAGCTACAGCTGTACATACCCAAACTGAGCAACTTGTCTTTGAAACCATGACACATACAGTAAGGCATAGAGTCAATAACAGGAAATGACAAAAGGGAATGACAATGAAACTTTTTCTTCTAGTAAAAGGGAGTTGCCATGAAAGGACAGAAGAAAGACATTAAAATATTGTAAATATATAATTTTTCAAGTTTGATATTATCAAGACTATTTCAGACTACTACAATTAATACCAGAGGTAATGGAGAAGGTGAGAATGTAGTCAGAAGTCAGCTACCTAAAAATACTACCAGAAATGTAAACATGATTCTAGTTCATGGAGCATAAATGATCAGTGAGTGCACACCATGAACATGCTCTGCCAACAGGAGACACCAGGTGATGGGCAGAGGTTTGAGCTGTGGAGATGCAGGCAGATGTGGGCAGGTGGAAGGCCCTGCAGAAGGATTTCTCAAATCCCAGGCTTGTGGCTGCAGGACTTCCAGATTCTCACTGCTGTTTGTTCTTGGAAGAAGGAGCCCTAAATCCTTGGCTTAAGTCATGCTTTTAGGCACTGCAGTTATGGTAAGGATTCTTGGAGCATCAGGGAACTCCTCCTGCAGAGACACGACTCCAAACCTGGAATTCTTCCAAACGTGATCTGAGATTTGAATCTCCAGTATGCCACATCCAGAGGCTACAAGCAGTTAAAGACTCATTCTGATGATTCTGGAGAAGCAAGTATTGCTGCTTCCATATTTCAGGTCTAATTGTTCCTGGAGCTGAAGTTGTTATTTGCTATTATTTTTATCAGTTTAATGCCCAAGATATTAGTCAAGTTTGAGGACCTAAATGTGTCTGATACAATAAAAACATAAAATGGAAAATAACATGTGAAAAATAAGGCTTTAGGACAAGTCTTAGAAGATGTGTAAAAGGGATATTATAAAAAATAGTAAGTTGAGAGAAAAAAAAAAACCAAACTAGAAAGGAAATGAAAGAAAACATTTCAGAGTACTAAAGGGTATAAAGACTGGTAATAGGACTATGACCTTTCAACTTCTGACAGACCATTAGTTTTTATGTGATCCAGTTCATTAATATGTCCAAACAAAACATCATTACTGATTGATAGCTATTCAATTGCTTATGAAAATTGATCCCATGGTCTCAGTCCACTTCCTGTGAGACAGATATCTGCATTACAATTGACATTCTTGTTGACAGTATCAAGAAGAATGTCATTCAGAGAGCAGAAGTGAAGAAAATCTGTAAAGAGATTTTGATTTCTTGCAGAAAACAGTTTGTTTGTTTGGCTTTGTCAATATAGGACTTTGAATAACCTTTCAGAAGTATTCTGTATAGCTAATCTCAGATTGATAGTAAACCTTCCCTCAGTAGAAATGTGGTGCAATATTTCAATAAATGCCTGTAAAGGATGGAATTCTACATTTAAATAATTTTCATTATTCAAAACTTACTTCTTCAGATGTGCCATTTTTGCATTAGGGAAACAGCTATTCCAGTATCTACAGTATTTCATAACTGGTTTTATGCTTCTAACAGATTATTTTGAAAGCATCCCCTACTACCAAATATAATTGCAGACAATCCTAACCTTCACCACGAGCAGTCTTAGTAAATTCAGTATTAGTCCTAACAGAACTGAGGATAGTTGTAACCATAAGTATCTTCCTGAATCAGGGCAAACCTAAAGTAAGGAGGAGCATTGTACACCAGACTTTAATAAACGACACAAAGTCTATCAAAAAGTAGTCATATGCTCATCATTCCATTTATTTAAAAGAGAGGACACAGAGCAAGCAGCAAAGGAAATGAGTTCCAGATTTGTCTCATAATTTGCCAATGTTGAATAATTAAGAAATTAAGTTTAATGTTGCAAGGGAAAGCACAGAATAAGGACAAAAGTGTAACATAATTAGAATCACATAAGAGTAAGAAGTCTGAAGACCTGATTCTGCATTTATCAAAGGCAACAGCAAAATACCATTATTTTTGACTCAGGAAAGATTGGATCCCTTAAAAAAAGGACATGTTTCCAAAATACCTAAACAATTGCAGCAAAATAGCAGCAGCAAAAGGAAACAGATTGTTCAGATGTTGCAAATAGGACATTGCTAATAACATCAGAAAGAAACTAAATCATGTATTTATTAGGCTGAGACACAATGTACCTTAAGCTATACAAAATCTTCAAGGACCTCTGGATTAGAATATTTTAGAAGTGAGAAAAATATAGATTTATACTTTCTCCTATCCACTTAATAACAACTGAATTGTAATACAAATATCCTGGGGAAATTCAAAAGAAATGTTCTTTATGTGAGATTTATCTGACTAAATCTACAACTAAGACAGGATTTCTTGTACTCTGTAAAAAGAACTAGTATTTTTAGAGTATCATGTCACTACAGGTAGCTGATTGTAATAAATCCCAGAAAAAACAACTTCTTATTAGTAACTGAAGAGGTAATCTGCGTAACAAGAAAAAGTACATCACTCTGATTTAGAGTAGTGGCACTAATCTTTCATAGGGTTTTCTAATCACTACTGAAGATCCTTGGTGAGGACAGGAGACTCAAATTAATGTACCTCTATCATGATATGTATCATATATAATGTGGACTGAGACAGGATAAGTTATCCTTCCACGTCATTATGATCACATAGAAAATATCAGAAATCATAGTCCTCTTTCACCTCTCTGTTCTTGGCGCAGAAGAACACTCCATCCCACAGTTTAGCCTACAACATAGGGAACCTCAGACCAGCCATCTGCATACTGACAGGAAACATTCTAATCACCAATTTCCCCTTATGGGAAAATTGTGCCTGACCAACGTTAATTCCTTCTATTATGATAGAACAGTCCATGTGTGTGAGAGGAGAATGGTGGATGTAGCATACTTGAGTTTAGCAAGGCATTTTCCACAGTTTATAAATGTATTCTTATAGTCAAATTCATGAACTACAGACTAGATAAGTGGACAATAAAGTGAAGTAAAATTTGCTGGACTGTTGATCTTAAAGAGCAGCAATCAGCAGTAAAAACCCAACTGGCACTATTACTAGGGCAAATATTGTTCAACTACTTTATTAACAACCTGGACAATGGGTGAGTGGACGCTCCCAGCATATTTGTGGATGATACAAAATTGGGGGGAACAGATGATATACTTGAGGGCAGGGCTGCTATCCAGAGGGACCTACACAGATACAAGGAATGGGGTGACAGCAACATTATGAAATTCAGCAAAGTATAAAATCCTGCATCCAAGAGGAAATAACCTCATGCCATACCACAGGTGGGGGCTGTCTGGTTAGAAAGCAGCTTGACAGATAAGTATCTGAAGAAGTGTAGTCAGCAGGTTCAGCAAAGCAATCCATCTTTGGTTTGCAGTTCTGAGACTACATCTGAAGTCCTGCACTTGGTTTTGGGCTCCACAGCACAAGAAAGACACTATTACATTGAGTGCATCCAGAGAAGGTCATCAAGTTGGTGAAGGGGATGGAGCACATGGTGTGCGAGCAAAAGCTGTGAAAGGCTGTGAGGTCTCTCCAGCTTTAACAGGGATCAGAGGAGACCTCATTACCTTCTGGACATACCCTGTGTCAGGGCATGAGAGGATGGAGCCAGTCTTCTTGGAAGCACATGGTGACTGGTCTAGAGGCAACAAGCACAAGTTGGAGAATGGGAGATTCTTCAATCGGGATGTGGGGTTTTTCTATCATGAGAATGGGCAAACACTGGAAGACATTATGCAAAGGGACTGTAGGATCTCCACAGGGACATCACAACATTAAAAATGCAACTAGATATGTCCCCTGAGCAACATTCTCTACCCTCCCTTGAGCAGGGGTGCAAGAGAGAATCTCCGCTGATCCTTTCCAGCTAATAAATTTGTGCTTCCTGTGAGTATAGTGAAGTACCCTCTTGCTTCTGAAGGCAGAGAAAGCCATAAGGGCTTTTGCTATTTACTACAGCTAACAGAAGTAATACTGCAAGGGACAAGAAACAGTCAGGTCTGTCCCTGGGTTAAGTGGACTTATGCAGACAGTTTAAAAATCTTGAAGTTAAATAAAAAGGGAAAAATTATATATTCTGGCTTTCAGCAATGTAGACAAATTCATATTTAGTTCAGATAAGGGCACTTCAAAGAAACTGGTTAAAGAGGCATAAATGGGACTGAAGAAAAATAAACTTGACCCAGACTTAAGGAACCAATGCAGTATAGTAGCCAAAGGGAAATCAATGTTTGGAAATAGGACTACGAAAAAAAAGAATTATTTAAAGAATTAGTGGATAGATAAATAGCAAGGTCAGCAAAGTATTAAAGGATTAATTCCTATGTGCTTTTGTTTTAAAATAGTTGTCCATTGCAAGTAAGGTAACATCTCATCTATAAGTAAAGTAAAACTGTATAAAGAAAAATACTTAAGAGATCTTGTCTTGCAGGCTGTCACTGAAGGTCACATTTGTTGTTTAGTCAATCGTACAAGTTTATTTTCAGTGTCTATCATCTATTCAACTTCCTGTCAGAGGACAGGAGACTAATATAAAGAAATTAAACTCTGAAGACAACCTCTCTAATGCAGTTCAGAAAGAAATGTGTGTTTGTATATTAGGGATAAATTCCAAGAGCATCTGTTACTCTCAGTGAAACCTCCTAACTTTATGTATAAAAAGGGGCAATAGGAATATGAATAGGAATATGATCTGCTTTTCTAAAAGCAACTACATGGATAGTCATGAAGCTCAAAAATTTAAAAAATGATAACTGCTTTGCAGTGCTATTAAGTAGTCAAAAGACCCTGAAAATAGTAAAGATTGGAAAAGCAGTTTCATAATTCAATCCTTTACACAATGAAACAGCTACAGTTTCAAGATTAGTATAGTTTTGTATAACTCAGAGCACAAAGCTGTGCTTTCTCAAAACCAGACCTTTCTTCTTCCTTGAAATTGTAATCTTGAAGTAAATACTTCTAAGAAAATGGTGTAATTCACTACCCTTTAATTTTTTTTCACTCACAAATTAATATGCTACAAATTATAAATCCATATAGCCTAGCATAATGAGCAATCAGAAATTAGTATGAATTCCTTTCCTTTCCTTTCCTTTCCTTTCCTTTCCTTTCCTTTCCTTTCCTTTCCTTTCCTTTCCTTTCCTTTCCT
>JANVCC010000021.1:32640899-32709158 GCA_025345505.1 Todiramphus chloris collaris | reverse complement strand
AAATGATTAATTAATAATGGACGGATAACTAGAAGAAGAGAGATGAAAACAGAACAAAATGAGTGATGCAAAGGTAATCATTCACCACCTCCCAAGGGTAGATGCATGCCCAGGAAGTTCTTGAGAAAAAGACAGCTAACCTTCCTAAAATCTCCTCTTTTCCATTTTATTGATAAACAAATATTTTATTTATCACAGTGAGAAACAGAGAATGCCTTGACACTAACAAAGCTAGGATGTTAAGTATCTTATCAGTACTGTTTTCGTCACAAATCTAACCCTCAACACGTTATGAGCTGCTATGAAGAAAATTAGCTTTATCCAATCCAGGTGTACTTTCTTTATCCCTTCCCTTCTCTCCCTTTCTTTTCCTTTCTTTCAAAAATGGCATCTCCCATGTACTGTGATTTGTACTCTTTTGTTCTTAGTAATATAGTGTTATATACATAATTATATTTCACTTCTGCATGGTAATACTGAATTTAATTTCTCTTTTTCAGACCTCCTGAGGGCTGGCTTTTCTGTTCTAAATGTAAGCTCATAGGAACACACATTCCTATGCCCAGCAGACAAGATAAGTGTAAAAGTACTTGTGCATAGTTTATCACTCCAGTCTTTCCCAAAACCGCTAACTTATAAATATGAACAAGGGCATTGCTTTTGTGAAATAAAAGCATAAACTGCAAAGTAGTTCAGGAACTGAACTGACTTCAGTCACCCAAAAAATCAGTAAATTTTTTTTTACTATTTGAAAGGTATTGAATCAATGAAAATTTTGTATTTGTAATTGTTTCTGAAAAATACACCATCTCTTATACCAGTATCCTTCAGTTCTGTCACTCAGAGAAAGTAATTGAGGGTCACACACAGAGCTTCCTATTCCTTTCAGGCAGCTAAGACAGATACATCAGAGTAAAATATAAATGCTTTTTTCTAACCAGGTATCACAAGTTAATAAATAGCTGACCTCTGTCACCATAGACCAAGATTGCTTTATACTTTTTAACAATTTTAGTCTTGCAGTATCTTTTTTTAGTAATCAAGTATTAAAACTTTGTATTCCAAAGATGGAAAAGTTAGGCAAAGATAGACCAAACAACTAGTTAGTGCACAAAGTCCAGTGGAAATAGAATATACCTTAAGCAGGAAGAGCAGAAAAATATGATTAGTATCCAGGTGCTGACAGGTTTTTCCAGGAAAGCTAATAGCTGCCTCAAGTTCTGCTATTGTTCAGACCCAGAGGCTACCCCAGAGGCACCTTTACTTAATGTGAACATTTCAGCATCTGTTTCATACTTGAAGTCCATTTGAAAGTCAGAAATGGACCTACACCTGAGATCCCTAAGGGACCTTATCTCACAGGCATGCCTGACAGACGGACACCACAGAATTCATTTTAAAGGCCACTTCTGGATAATGTTATTTGTTGTTGATTTGTTTGCTTGTTTGTTTGTTTGTTTGCTTTTAAATAGGAAAAATAGAAGACAAGAGTGAGAAGCACAGTAATTTTTTTCAAGAAGGGATGGAAGTGAAGGGTAGGAAAGGGAAGGGAAAATCAAGATGTAACTAAATAACTTTGGCTTGAGTTGCCACTTCTCAGCTGGGTGTGTCAAATTTGATGTTTGTGAGCTATTAGCATATAATAAAGAAGAGACTGGCTTTTTTTGTTCATACCAGGACTGCTGTGACTTTCTGTGTGAGAAAACAAAATATGAGATGTATCTCCCTCAGTTTTACCCACCTAAAAGCTGTGTATCTACAATGTATAGCTGACTCAGATTCACTCTATACCAGTGGAGCAATTTCAAAGGACAATTCTTTAATTTTGAGACAGCTGTCCAAAACAGATTATATGACTTTCTCTTAACACTAATCTCAGGAGTAGAGAAGATATTTTTTGTGTTGTAAGAATTGCTTGATTCACTGCTTACCTAAAGTGTTGCAAAACAAGATCAGTACAGTGCATTCTCCTTTTACTTTACAGGGTGAAAATACACTCAGGTAAAGCTATACAATCATTAGAACGCCATTCTTAGGCTCAATACTTTAAGCAGACTTGTAAATATTTGATTTTCCCACCTAATCCTTTGCTACTTGGAAGACAAAATTCACTCTGTAAATACAGATAATGTCATGTTGTTCTTAAATGTGCTCTTCTAAGGCTTTGTTGACAGCATCTAGAAGATTCTGATATCCAGTGATTAAGCTGAGTTAAGAAATGTTTATATTGAATTATAAAATATTGGCCCAGAAGGGAAAACATCTGAGGAATAATTAGAAGTTTGTCTGCCCCAGATGCTGAGAACATGGTGATATGATGAAGCATATTTGAAGCAAGTAATAGTCAATAATTCAATAACATATGCTTGATAGGTTAGCAGGTTAGGAGTATATTTTCTGCGGAATTACTGAGCATAAATTATGTTAAAACTAACGGACATTAAAGTAAATTAGGTAGTTGTTTCTTTAAAAGAAATCAAATACTTTACTGAAAGCATTAGTTTTTACTCTTTCTATGATATGTTGACTTTTTGAAGTCTCAAAGAAAGCCTTATTTCCATGTTGATCCAATGAAAGCTTAATGCAAGAGATAGGAAAGCAAATCGAGGAAACAGCAAGGAATTATTTTTCATTCCCCTGTCACTTTGTCAACTCTGATAAGCATGTGACCTAATTCTAAAAGCAGTTCCAAATTCATGAGGTGTGAGTTCATCAAGAAGAAATCAGTAAGTTCCAAAGATAATGCACATGTGGGGTTTTTTGTGTTTCTTGCCATGACATGATCTTTTAGCTCATGGTCTTTCAGCAAGTCTGTGTGCACCAACAGTGCCAGAGTGGCTCATAGCATTCTCATTCCAAGAGACACAAAGCAGATGCTTCCAGCTGCTACCAGAAATACATATAGTAACAGCAGCTTTCTGTTTCACACAGAAAAATATGTATGATCATAAATGTATGCACTATTAACTACAAATTGTCTTTTATGCTAAATCTGGTCAGCTCAAATCATAGTGTACATATATTCATGCAATCATACCAAAAGGAAAGTCTACATATAAACTCTTCACAATTGCAGTACAGGGGGTGTTTGCAACAGACAGCCATTTTTACGGTCCCATTGGTCTATGTTTACAGTATGTAACACCATTACTTCAATTATAATAGCTCTGCCTCTTTGTGACCTGGTTCCCTGAGGCTTAGCAGTCACAGGAGGTTAATCTGGTTTTCTGATTTTTGATTTACTCCAAGTTCCAGTATCTTTACTTTTATGCAAGTTTCCTAGGGGCTGTGCACTGGAGTGGATACATACACAATCTCTCATCCTCTAGTTCAAGCATGAACTCAGACCAAAATAAAAGCCTAGCTTTTACAGACCTCAGTTACTACAGGAAATTGATGGCAGAGTCACAGTCATTAAAAATAAAAAAAAAATCTAGTCTGGGGGAGGGAAGCAAACATTAAAAAAAAAAAAAAAAAAAAAAAAAAAAAGAAAATCAGAAGTTGTGTGACCTACAAATAGATATAATTTGGCTCCTGTGAGCCCCTGTGTTTCTGACACCTAGTTTACAACCTTTTTTCCAAATATTTGCTGAAAGGAACTAGTTTCAAAAACCTACAACTTGTTTGTGAGGATGGGAGGGAGGGTATATCTCACTCCCCATTAACATTACTATAATCTCAGTGAGGAAAGAAACAGCTCCTGAACCTCAAGAAAACGCGTCTGAGTAAAAAATTCTGCATATGCATATCACTGGCTGGAGACATATTTACTTTGCACAAACTATAATTTAAGTGGATTACCTGCAGGTGTGATTTAACTGACAATAAAATCAGTAGCCAATAAAAAGGTCTATGTAGTATCTTATTATGTGATCCCTTTATCTGTATCCAGGGAAGACTGTTTAATTCTTGACTGTGATAAATGGAAAAGACAAATTTGAATATAACTAGTAAATTTTCCGTAAATTGGCAAGCATTTTCAAGACAGCAGTTACAATAAGGAAAGCTACTTTTAAGTGCATGTCAGTCAAGCTGATGTGGTTTTTTTCCTCATGTGGTGATCATCGACTCGTCTTCCTACACCTCCACTTTTAAGCCTTTCTACTACTTGTTTGGCTCTTTTTGTTTCTCTTTGATTCTATACAAAATGTAATTTTATGCACCATATACTTAGGTATTTTAATAACATTCTGCAAAGCCAAGTAAATTATTAGTGTCTCATACAAATGCATACACAATATATTGTATTTGTTTCTCCTGCAAGTCCTCTTAACAAATTTTAGACAATCCTCTTTCCTCAATAACAGTGAAGTAAGCTAGTCTAATTAGTGTCACCAAGTATCACTACAGTATTAATTTCCATTACCCACTCTTGCATGAGATGATATGGTGATCATATAAAATAGTATTACAGAAAAATGTGTCACCTAGCTAAAAACTCTGTTAAATGCAATAGTACTGTCAGTGAGGAAAGGTTTATTGAATAACACTGTGGTAATTGTTTGAATCAAGGGTAAGATAATTCTAATTAAAAAAAAAAAAAAGGATGAAATTTATTTTCTATATCCTCCTCTCTCACAGTTCACTTGTGGGGGCTATTCTTACAGAAAGATAAACATCTGCTCCAAAATGAGACTCAGTAATATTAGAGCAAATTAATTCTAACAGATGTGAAAATTAACATACTTCCTTACCATTTACATGGTATCTTAATTACTGCTTACTCAGAGATTAATAATAAACATGGAAGTTAATACTAAAACCTTTTCTTTAAAAAAACCCCATAGTTTAATATTATTAAAAACCAAATGCAAATATTTTTTAAGTTATGCTTTTCTAAAAGAGTATGATTTTTACCTAAACTTCATATGTAAGCACTGGGTTGACATGGGTAGTAATTAAAGATGTAAGTAATTAGTGCTAGAAAAAGAGATTCAAAATGCATCAATGAAAGCCTTTGTAAATAATCATTTGTAAGAAAAGAAGCATTTACAAAACAAATACTTGTTAACATATTTGCCCCCCTTCTTCCTTTCTCTCTGTTAATGAGTTTTCTTATGTTGCTACAGCTGACTTAAAAATGGAGAACTTTTACTAATGCATCTGTATTTATTCCTTTGGGATTTGGTGGCAGAGAACTACAATTTCCCTAGTTGCTGAAATAATTTCCTCTTCCTTGGTTAACAACAGCCTGTTCATTAATTTTCTAGAAACAGACAAAGTATTCTTATTCTCAAAGTATCTCTCATTTTTGGCTATTATGAATATCTTTAGCTGAAGGTCTTACTGGTTTGGAATGCAGTCTTTATCAGAACTGTGCAGGAATTTTACATGTGTCCTCAAGATAGCAGGTGCCTTGCTCCAAATATTCACCACAAATACTAGCAATGAAACCATTAGCAACATACATTTTTTCCTTTCCTTTCCTTCTTCTATCTTTCACACAGAGTCCTTTATGTTTATGAAAACAATTCAGATTTAAGTATTTTAACAACTTAAGGCCAAACTACAAACACAAGGTGTTAACTTATTTCAAAATATACTCTCTTATTGTACTAGATTAAGAGGTCCTATAACTGAACCTTCATACCATGACATTATTATGAAATGGTGATAAATTCTGCCAAAGAATTTGAAGAATGAAAGAATGAATACTGCATGGGTCATCTGCCTTTTTAATCCTATGGTCTGTATTTCAGGGTCATGAATTTATGTAAAAGAATGCTATTTTTTCACCCTCTGGTTATTATCAGAAGTAAACATACTATGCCTTAAGACATACATCAATCAATAGTCATTCTCTGTAGAAATAACAAATCATAAGCATTATTTGTTAGAGAGAAGTAACTAACATATTCAAAATGCCAGTAAAGAGCATGGACATACCTGTGAAGAGATTAAAAAAAAAAAAAAAAAGACAAGAAAAAGGTATTTTCTGTGTATCTTCCAGTTTAACTGAACCGGAGAACACTTACTCAATGCCAGACTCCCATCCTCCCATCCCGGTAATCTTCTGTCAGTGCCCTTGGAAAAATATGTAGGAGGATTACTTTTTGTTTAACTTCTCTGCTTAACCTTCACAACATTTGCTTACTGTGCTGTCAGTAAACACAGGTCTTAAAGGATATGTGCTCCTGGAAGGATAGTTAAGTGCAGTATTAAGCAACTTTTCCTCAGTCTGTGTAATTGAGGGTGGGAGTGCATAAAAGTGTATATTTCTTAAGAAGAGAAATAAATTTTAAAAAGATTGATCAGAAATTAAATATAAGTAGCTGACAGGCAAAAGTCTCATGTTTTGATGCATATATCTCGAAGTGGACTGCAAGTCTAATTTATTTGATGCCCATAAAAACAAACAATTGCCATTTTTCAAGCCTCCTGTAGAAGTGATTTATTATTTCTTGTGAGGAAACAAGTCATTGGCTACTATTATCTACATACAAAAAACATCCAAGGAATTGAAAGATAGATGGAGATAGAGGTCAAATGAATTGTTGTAAGTCCTATAACAGTCAGTGGCAGATTTATTAAAAGAATTCAAGATTTTTTAAGCTATAATTCAGAGGGTTTACACTGTGCAACCAGTCCTTTTCACTGGATAAAATTGTTGGCAAGGACAGAGGGCTCTGTAGCCCTTATTTTAGTGAGAATGGGTGTTTTGATTCAGTAAGGACTGCAGAATCAAGAGGATACAATGACTGTTGAGGAAAATTAAACTCTTTAAAAACTCTATTTCCCTGTTGATAAAGAAATTATAAACCAAATTTAAATAGTCAGACATATGAAAGGAAATAGATCATTCTGAAATTTCTGATTATTGTATAGATTAGTGAAGCAATTGATTTACTGAAAGAAAATACAAACTGGAGTCAGAATATCAAATGGCTTAGCAACATGTCCTCACACATGGATTCACTCAAACATGGACACCAATAATATCCTTTTGCTTCTACTTACAGGCTATTGACAGTTTTGATTTGCATTGGCTAATATTGTAAAAGAGTTCTGTTTAGTTGTACAGCTATGGACGCATGAAAATACTCTGACAGCAGTTATTTGCCCGTGGTGAAATTCATTGAAGGAGTCAGAAGCTTGCATATTTACAGCAAAAATTAATTTCTGCTTATCTGCCAGAGACAGCAGAAGACAAAAACACACTTTTATGACACTTATCTGTTTTAAACTACAAATTTGTTGGAAGTCAACTGAGTACTCAGCATAAACTTCTTGGAGCTTTTCTATTTCTCTTAATTTAATGAAATTGTTTGAATATACACTTACTAACAAATTTCTGACCAGTTTGTATTATTTGGCTTAAGACTATTGTGCCATCTTTCTTTATGACACAGAGAAAGGTGCAAGCAATGGAAGTATGTTTTTTAAGAACTACTGAAACCAAGGAGAAACTTTTTTTTTAACCCAGTCCTGTAAACAAGCAGACAGTACAGAATAAGCACTTCAGTTCTGACATTTTCCTAGCATTCCAATAAGACTTTATAAAAAGCTGATATGGCAGACATGTAATCAGGTTTTAGGTTTTTCTTGAAACATTTCTAGTGCTCTTCCTATAGATTACTACATGGAAATCAAAACAGATTTCATGATGACTCTTTCAAAATGTTACTCATGACATCACTAAACAGCAACAAGATAATTAAGCTATAATATCACAGAAAGAGCATCATTACTTATTTCTCTGCTGTCATGACTCTGAAGGAGAGATGTAAGCATAAAAATAACATTATTAATTTTAGATAGATTGTTATTTCTTTGTTTATAAATTGCAATAGGAAACATCCTTATAATTTCTGTGGTATGTTTACCATTTTATTTTGTTTCCATGGCCCTGCTGAACAGGAGGTAGGATACAGGTAAGTAAGTACTTATTTGAATTGAAAAGCCAGCTGAACATAATAAATCTGCATCAAAAGAAAGCTGTGGCAAAACTTTGTCTCTGGAACATTATCTGAGGACTGTTAGAACTGAGTAAATGTGTGACTTGCCATAAGTACACCTCCATTTTGTACATCAGATGAACACTCAATATGTCTTCCCCATAACAGTGACATGGCTTATATTTACTAGGACTGCATTTCAATTTAACGAAGAACTCATCTAGTATATACTCCTTTATGTATCATGCTTAGATCAGTATTAATTGACAAAAGGAATTTCCAAACTACCAACAATATCTGAATAGTCTATGTTTCAGACATGACTTGTAACATCTACTGTCAAAACCCCAACATTTTATTTAGGCAAATGCAGTAACAAAATGTGAAACTAAAGTAATATTCATCAATTACTGTAGCTAATTATCAATAAGGAGCACCACAGAATCATGGAATCACAGAATTTCTTAGATTGGAAAAGACCTTTAAGATCATCCAGTCTAATCATTAACCTAACAGTGAGAAGACCTTGACTAAACCATATCCCTCAGCACTACATCTACCTCCATGACCTCTTAAATACTCCGCCACTTCCCTGGACAGGTCATTCCAGTGCCTGATAACCTGTTAGATAAAGAAATTCTTACTTATATGCAATCTAAATTTCCCTTGGTGCAACTTGAGGCCATTTCATCTTGTTCTATCACTTGTTACTTGGGAGAACAGACTGACCCCCACCTCTTTACAATTTCCTTTCAGATAGTTGTAGAGAGCGATAAGGTCTCCCCTCAACCTCTTTTCCTCCAAGCTAAACAACCCCAACTCTCTCCACTGCTCTTCATAACACATGTGCTCTAGGCCCTTCACCAGCTTTGTTGCCCTTCTCTGGACACTCTCTAGTGCCTCAATGTCCTTCTTACAGTGAGTGGCCCAAAAATCAACACAGTACTTGAGTTGCAGCCTCACAAGTGCCAAGTACAGGGGTAGAATCACTTCCCTGCTCCTGATGGCCACACCATTCCTGATACAGGCCAGGATGCCATTGGCCTTCTTGGCCACCTGGGCACACTGCTGGCTCATGTTCAGACAGCTATCAATCAGCACCCCCAGGTCCCTCTCTGCTGAGCAGCTTTCCAGCCACTCCTCCCCAAGCCACTCCTCCACAAGCCTGTAGCACTGTCAGGAGAGCATCCTGATTTTCACAATTTTTTTGCTGAAGAGTTTTCTCTGCTTTGTACTGACAGTGCTGCCAGCACAAATTTAGGGTCCTGCTATATCCTGGACAGAAGTGAATCAGTCGCCTTTAAGTGGCTACCTACATAGATGGGCTGACCTAGAGCAATTGATTCCTGTCCTGGTTTGAGTGAAAACAGAACTAATTCTGTTCAGTAATTTTACTTTTCAGCTTGGTTCTTCTAATTAACTGCACTTTCTGAAGTTAGCAGCCTGTTTTCACAGACAGTGCCTGCTTCTAGCAGTGATAACACCTTATGTTTAGAGTTACTACCAAGGATTGGTATGCAGACCAAGGCCAATGCTGGGTCCTGTGTACCACATTGGGGGGTGCAGAAAGGGAAAGGCTGCACCTTCAGGGAGGAGCGGACAGGACGGGTGACTCTAAACTGACCAGCGAGGTATTCCATCCCATATACGCCATATTTGGTCTAGAGCTGAGGGACTCGAAGGGTCTCTGGGCTCTTCTCTCCCCTCTTGGACTGCTTTGCCAGCTTTTGCTTGGCTTGGCTCGGGTCCTCCTTCGGTTCCTCCCTTGGAGCACCCAAGGAGGACTCTGTTCATCCGCCTTTGATCCGATCTGCGTGTTCCTGAACCCGGTACCAGAATCCAGCTCCCGAACACATCTCCCGTCTGCTGAGGGGCCCAGTCTGGGACTCCCCCGAAGCCTGCACAACATCAGTGGTGACGGTGATGTAATTACCATCAGGGGGGTTGGGTTCCATACTGGTTTTGTATATATTTTGTATATATTCCATTTTTATAATTATTATTTTCCTTTTCATTAAAGCTGTTCTAGTTTCCTTTTCTAATTGCTAAGTCTCTCTCCCTTATTCCCTTTCTCTTCCCCTCTGGGGAGGGAGGGGGGTTAACAGAGAGCGTCTGTTATAGGTTTAAGGGGCTGCCCTGACCCTAAACCACGACAATTCCATCCAGCTGAGCAACACAATAATGCACATGCTCAAAGGTCTCTGCTCCAGGGAAGGTTATGTGACATGTCACTAAGTACAGCTGTCGGCAAGTACACAAGAGCAGAGAAGAAAAGATGAAAAGGCAAATAAAATAATTAATAGTATTCTGTATGATTTGAAAACAAATACATGGCTTTTTGGTAATACCTCCATAGCTGGTCACAGATAGATTCTGACATGATGAAAAACTGTTTTAAAAATAGCAAGAGAAATCTAGGGTCCCTTTGTTCAGCCATTGTTATAGTTCTGACAAGTACTCTCCTCAGTATGAAAGTCAGAAATTAGTTCAATGACACTACAGAACACAATACTATTTCTAGTAACAGAATTAGTTACATGGATGCATAGATGTGTATCTAAACATTTTAAATTAATATACTGTGTCAATATCCAACAGTTTCAGTACAAGTGCATCTCTTTCTTTTTCATCATAATATTAACATCTAGCACAAAATTCTTTTTGATTTTCAGGTATTTCATATTGCAGCAATTAGTAAATATCTTCTTGTTGAATTGAAATTTGAACTCAGTATGACACACTTAGTGCCAAACTGTCACATCTGCAGATAATAAAAAATTTGCATAAATAGTTAAAAAGAAGGTATACATGTGTATCTTCCGATGGTCTATTCTTTTTGTTATGTAATACAGCTGCATCATGAATTTGACTTTAAATTTTCCTGAAAGCCTCTTCACTACAATGACATGTATGTTAAAGTTTTGAAACACATCAGGAAGGCTGAAAAATAATTTTGCTGTTAAAATTAATATTTTAGCATTCTTAGGTCTAAATCACTTAACTCTTCTGTGGTTTTCTTTTTACTACGTATAACATTCTAAACCTTTTGAGACCTAAGGAAATGCATACTGTATCCATCACATGAAAATTTCAAAATTTATTTGTAATGGAGACACATACCTCGAAAAAACAACACCAAAACTGAATTAAATAATGAGCAAGAAAAATCTAGGTGGTCTCTGATCCTGTATAAGGGAACTGAATACAATATGGAGACAGAGACAGAGAAAGGTAAATTGCCACAAAGTCATAAAAACTAATGGTATGGTAGGAGCCAGTTATAGACCTGCAGTTGCCTTCAAACTGCTAGGAACATCTGAAAGGCTTTACCTGACTGACGTGATTCTAATCCAAGGAATCCATACAGAAGGCTACTCTATAATTTTCCAATGCAGATTGATTGTCAAGAATACTCTAAGATAGTGATTATAAGAGATAATGGTGGGCAGATTTAGGAAAAACAGTTCAGGAAAGAGAATTTCAATGCTGACAGTTGAGCTGACATTCAGAAACAGTCATTCTCAAGAGTACATTTGTTATCAGAAATGATTCATGGAAACTTAGAAAGGAAAGGCAGCACCACCTAGTTCTCCAAGACTACTTTTTTCTCTGCACTCCAACCACAGCATACCCCTCCCAGAAGCTCCTATTCTCATGTCGTGATTTTTATCTCATTTAAAACTTGTTCTGTTGAGGTGTTACCAACCTCAATATTCTGTTTGCTTGAGTGGTAGCCCTCAAGGCATGCAGAAGCAACCTGTAAATGCACTGTTCTTGCATTAGGATCTGCTTTACTAATCAAGTTCAGACCAAAATAACACAGTAGCTAGAGAGGTACAGCTGTCACTTTCACTCAATTACACTCACAGTTAGTAGGCAATTATTATTACAATCATTTAATAATAAGTAATTAATGCTGGAGCCCATATTTTTCCATGAGCCACAGTGTGCTAAACACACACTATGCTTAGGTGAACATTTATTGTGAAAGTGTGCAATGGTTCAAACTAAGTGCACAAAATGCAGACCTTCAGCCAGTGTAAATGAGAGTAGTTCCATCAGCTATAAAAGAATAATAAGCTAGAACCAAAATAAGTCTCAGGGAAGAGATGCTGATGGCCTACTTCAGTGCTGAAGACAAGATTTTTAAAATGTTTTCTGTTGTCAAATCCTGGAAGCACTTACCTTAAATTAACACCTCCACATTGGACCCTGTAACTACCTGTATGTTTAAATTAGTGCAGAAGTAGAAGGGCCTGCCAGGAAATCACAGAATCATAGAATGTCTTGAGTTGGAAGGGACCTTAAATATCATCTAGTTCCACACCCCCTACCATGGGCAGGGACCCCTCCCATGGGACCAGGTTGCTCGAAGCCTCATCCAGCCTGGTTTTAAACACTTCCAGTGATGAGGTGTCCACAACTTCTCTGGGCAACCTGTTCTAGAGTCTCACCACCCTCATAGTAAAGAACTTTTTCCTAATGTCTAATCTAAGTCTGCCCTGCTCTAGTTTAAAACCATTGCCCCTTGTCCTATCACTACAGGCCCTTATCAAATGTCCCTTTCCAGCTTTCCTGTAGGCACCCTTCAGGTACTGAAAGGCCACTATCATGTCTTCCCAAAGTCTTCTTCAGGCTGAACAGACCTAACTTCCTCAGCTTCCTCTTGTAGCAGAGGTACTCCAGCCCTCTGATCATCCTTGTGGCTCTCCTCTGGACCCTCTCCAATAGATCCATGTCCTTCTTGTGTTGGTGGGTCCAGAGCTGCACACAGTACTCCAGGTGGGGTCTCAGAAGAGCAGAGTAGGGGGACAGAATTACCTCCCTTGACCTACTGGCCATGCATCTTTTGATGTAGCCCAGGATATGGTTGGCTTTTCAGGCTGCCAGCACACACTGACAGTTCATATTAAATACTTCATCAGCCAGCACACCCAAGTCCATCTCTGTAGGTCTGTTCTCAATCCACTCATCTCCCAGCTTGTATTCGTGTTTTGGTATTGCTCCAACCCAAGTGCAGGACTTTGCTTTTGGCCTTGTTGAACTTCATGAAGTTGGCATAGGTCCATCTCTCCATCCTGTCAAGGTCCATCTGTATGGCATCACTTCCCTCCAGTGTGTCAACCACACCACACAGCTTGGTGTCATCAGCAAATTTGCTGAGGGAGCACTCATTCCTCCTGTCCATGTCAGCAACAAAGATGTTAAACAGCACTGTTCCCAATACCAATCTCTGAGGGACTCCACTCATCACAGGTCTCCATTTGTTCATCAAGCCATTGATAGAAACTCTTTTGGAGAATCCATCTAGACAATTCCACTGAGTAGTCCATTCATCAAATCCATGTCCTTCCAGTTTAGAGACCAGGACATCATGTGGGACAGCATGAAATGCTTTGCACAAGTCCAGGAAGATGACGTCAGTTGCTCTTCCTTTATCCACCAGTGCTGTGATTCCATAACAAAAGGCCAACAAATTTGTCAGGCAGATTTGCCTTTCATGAAGCCATGCTGGTTGCCACCAACAACCTCCTCATTTTCCATGTGGTCTAGCAGAGTCTTCAGGGTGATCTGCTCCATTATCTTGCCAGGCACTAAGGTGAGACTGACCGGTCTATAGTTCCATGGGTCTTCCTTACCTCCCTTTTTAAAAATGGGGGTTATATTTCCCTTTTTCCAGTCAGTGGGAACTTCTACAGACTGCCTTGACCTTCCAAATACAATGGAAAGTGGATCTGAAACTTCATCTGCTAGTTCTCTCAGGATGGATCTTGTGCGGTCCCATGGACTTCAGGTTCATTAGATAGTCTCAAACCTGGTCTTCTCTTACAGTGGCAATACCTCTTATTGACTCAGGCCTCCCTTCTGCTTTGAAATCATGGGAATCCATGCTCAAAGTCTGTCTAAGAATGTCAGCAATGACAACAGGAATTGTGTAGGGTGCCTCAATGCCACTGCTGAGGCCAAATCCATACTGCAAATCCAATTGCAAATATAACTCCAAGTATTGCCAATTGGTATTCCACAAGACATGCAGAAGCCTGGCCATTGTGCACATTAATTCACTACCATAGAAAAAATTGCTTCTTCAAATTTGAGAGCAGATCAAAGATCACAATATGTTCATGGCCTCTTGCATGGTTTCTCTCTCAGTATATGTAGAGATATTTGTCATATTCAGTACAATTAAAGTCATTTCCACAAAGAATGTTAACAAAACTTTTATGTGAATTGAAGAGGACAGATGCATAAAAAGAGCTATATAAGTGCCACTGTTGTGTGACTAGGCCTGGAAGAATCATGAAAGACCCAAAAGAGAGAGAAGGAGGTAGCCATGGTCCTGCAGGGGAAGATGAAATTCTGGTTTCAAATGGCTGTCATCACAGACAAGACAAATAGCTTGACAGAATCTGCTGATCTGTCCAGGACGTTTATTTTAACATTCTTGTCACAGCCTCCAGGAGTGTTTATGTGTTTTATAGAAAACCCATCGACTTCAGAAAACCAGTCCTGGAAGCTGGGACTGGAATCACATATTTTTTGCATTTGTTCTGATTCTTCTGAATGTCTATCTATATAGAGATCCATTTTCAGGAGAAAAAGATTGTAAACCATATATCCCATGATTGTGGATAAGTCTTCAGCCTTTTCAGTTTATGAAATAAGATCCTACTTCATCTTCTTTTCCATTCCAACAAATATTTAGTAGATATACAAGTACAGCAGAGAAAGAGGAAAAGAGATCAAAAAAGTCTTTATGCAGTATATATCCATAGTCCAGCACTTGATGCAATCTTGTAGGAAACATGCATTCAATTTTCATCAAGCACTAAAAAGATCTAAAAAGAAGTTTCTCATACATTGAACAGTTCATTAATCAGTGAACTGTTAGAAAAAAATGTGCAGTATCATCTTGTTCTGTACTTTGTGTGAAGACATTGCCTTGAATCCCTGTTTTCAGGACATGTTCAGCTATGAATACAGTGAAAGGGTCAATAGTCTTGAAAAGGTAAGGCTTAAAGGATACTCCTTTCAGTGCTCAATGCAACCCCAAGCTTAATATGAATCTGTAAATTCACTGGGTTTGTTGCTTCTCTCTTCTCTTTCCCTGAGTAAATCTATGCACTCAAGCTGCTTGGTAGGAAATGTCAAGTGCACAGATAACTACTAAATAAATAAATTAAAAAAACATATTTAAAGCTCTTGTGAACCACACTCTTGAAAAACTACTCCTTTCTCCTGGGGCATAGGTAGGGCACGATGCTTACAAAGAATATCTAGATACTTGCAGAATAAGGATTCTTTAAGTGAACTGTTGACTCTTCATAGAGCTAGTGTTATACCTTAATATTTCTCCCAGTATCCTTCCATGTTCCAGTGTAATGATGGAATGCACATGTATCTGTATACTTATGTGTGCTAAAATTGGTAAAACTAACTAAACATTATAAAACCCCCAAACTACTAGCTGCACATTCATAATGCAATGAAGGCAATCACCTTTCTCTGATAAACTAGAAAGGCTATCAAACCTATAAAATGAACAAAAAGGATTTATTTTTCCCCTTCCTTTAGAAATAACTATTTCTTCTGAGTAGAACCAAGAAATAAGCAAAATTAAACAGAAAAATTGATTACATTTTGTCTTGTTATTCTTACATAATGTATATCTTGCTATATGTACATTACAAGCATTCTGTAAACAAACACCTCTAATTTATAATTGGGAGATAAAATTCACTTCAGTCACTTTACAGTAACAGAGCGATAAGTTGTACTTTTGAATCAGCCAATTATAGTGTTTACACTCATAAAAACATCAGAAGTTACCATTAATTAGAAAACATTTAATTGTCCGCATCAATGGTTTTGTGGTTTACTTCACTGGACAAAATCCATGTAATTTCATTTAAGAGTGATGTCTATTAAAAAGTCATATACCAAAGACCACAAATTTGAAAGACTGTGATTGGCCTTCCAGACTTTATAAGGAGGAACAGCTTCATGACATGCTTATATGAAAAAGAATATAATTAATTTTTTTCTGTGGTACTCAGTTTTGAATTTCACATTGTTATTAGTAAAATTACTTTAATACATTTTCCTACTATATACCTACAGAAAAAAATATGAAAGAAGTTATACATGATAAGGTGAATTTTCCCTATTTTCCATGTTACCTAATGTGAATTAGCCATCAACATGGGTAAACGTGGACAAAAATGTTTAATGTAAAATATGTTAATCAAAAAAGAAATAAACACTACAATGTTTACAATGTTTATTCAAATGAACCACTAGATCTCAAAAAATTCTTGTTTTTCTGTGCAATTACAGTCCTGATAACAATTAGGCAGGATGTGATCTCCGTAAACTGTAGTGGCCCAAGCAAAATTTTTCACATGCCTGCTTCAGTTATTTGATACATATCAGTACAGATTGGGGAAATTTTGAAGGACACACCCAATTTTGCATAAACTTTGCACAAACTTTGCACTCACTAGACATATTTTGTGATCACATATATGAACAGGCATTCCACAGTCTTGATATGTGTTAGCTTATTGACAGAAATTCTAGTATACATCAGAATGCTGTGCAGATGAAAAGTTACAAGGGAATTGTTTTGGGATGCATTCTGTTGAACAGCAAATGCAGAATGTATCCCCTGAGAAAATTAAGGACTTTCCCTGGGTGATTTGTCTAATGCTTGTAAAATTTAGTGATTTTGAAATAGAATCTAACTATATAGAAAGGCACAGAAGACTGAGGTTAACACAGCTGCTCTCTAGGGTTCATTTTGCTAATACCCAAATTTCACAAAATTGTAAAAAGGGCAATGTTCCAGCTCTGCCTTATTAATGAAATGTGAATAAACACCCATATATCTATACTTTTGATTCTGATAAGAAGTACTAATTTATTTACACTCTGTATTCATGTTGATTGTGCTCCAGGCTCTCTCTTTCATGTTTCCAATCCATACTGAAGGATTTTTTTTTTTCTTTTTAGACTTTACTATCCAAACACATTATTTGTTTTTTGCTCTTGGGCAGAACGGCTCCTTGAAGTTAGAACCAACAATAAAGACAAATCAGAATTAGAAATAAGGCATGATATTTTAATTACAGATTTTTAAACAGTGAGGGCATTAACTAAAACCAAACTCTCATCAATAATTGTACGGAATACTTAATTATTGAACTCTTTAAACAAAATTAATATTCAACATTTTTTCCTAAAAAAAAAAAAAAAATAATAAAAAAAAAATTTGAAGTTTTGTTTTGAATAAATACAGATGAAGTAGCTTTTCTGTTGTTGCTGCTTTTTTTTTTTTTTTTTGCTTTCGTCTTAAGATCACAGTGCTGATTCCAAAATGACTACCTGGTCATAACTTTCCACAGTTGTTCTTCATCAACCTATTTTCATAATATTTTCTCAGGCATTCTACAAAATACAGACTAATACTAAACTAATTGAATGTACACATCTGAATTAAAACAGTTCTGATGCAGAAGTTGGTCTTATTGTTGTCTTAGCAACAGTCCACTATTCATTGGACTGAAGTTAATTCCTTGATGCTTCCTTATTTTCTCATCTTGAAGTGGAGATGTCTCAGTTAACTTCCTTGTGACTAAGCCTGTCCTTCTTATAAAACATCCAGAAGAATTGTGACATTTCTTGGCAGTCTGAGCAGTAGTGTCAAGCACCGAATGAGCAAGCATTCAGTGCTTAGCCATGCATCACCATTGATTCATGCATAGCCATAGCCTCAGGATTGTTGCACTCTGGCTAGGCACTGTGGAGAAAATGGCATTGCTATTTCCCTTTCAAATTACATCTTTACATCTGCCCATCCATGATCACTTTCCATAGGGATGAAGGCTCAGTTTAGACAGTTTAACTTCAGGTAATTACTGAAAACACAGTAGGTTCCTATAGACATCTATGAAAAGACACAGACTCCTTCCACAGGATGAAGAAATCATCCTTTGGAAATGCCTGTTTCTCTATGGAGAAAAAAACCCAAAAACCACTAGGTAACTGTGACTCTAATTTTAGTGCTCTTAAGAGCACCAAAATTAATTTCAGTGGTTCAGGTAGATGCCTTAAGTGAAATAGATAAATACAGGTGTAAGTTTACACTAGAATCATGTTGGGGTTTCTGTTAGAGATGCACAGGAGTAAAGCAAGAGGCAAAAATTATGTTCATACCTCATTGTTAGTATCAAGGAAAACCTAAACTACAGATCAGGAGGAGACATAGAACAGAATCATATCAGAGTGTTTTAAAGGAGTACTGTAAATATTTTTAAAGTAATAGTTTTTAGTGAACAAATATATTTTTAACTAAAAGACATTTTTCTCTTTGCAAGTTTTCACTTTTTTTTTTTTTTTTTTTTTAATTGTACAAGCAAATAGGATTTATGTCCTTTTAAAACACCAAGGAAACTCTGACGGCACCTACATTACAGTGGAAGTAAGTCACAGGAGAAAGACAGAGAACACCTCAAATGATGACATAGATTCTGAGACCAGGCAGCATACTTGCTGTTAACTGAGAACACTGTAATAGGTCAAACTCAATGTCCTTGGCACAAAACGGGAAATCTTTTTTTTTTTTTTTTTTTAATTAAGAAATAGTCACAACCCCCCTAAATATTTAGGAATATATTTGTATTCTCCCTGCTTTTAACTTAAACAGATTCAGCCATAATATGAGAAGAAAATAACTGAACACTCTCACATCCTCTATATTTATTCAGATTTGTTGTTAAGGGACAAATTCTGTCTTCTGACATGCATCTTAGGAAGGATTTAGTGTCTGGAGACTTTCAAGAGCATAGTCACTGACTCATTACTTTTTTCTTTATCTCTAACTTACCTGCCAACAGAACTGATTCCTTCTGATAGATATGTGGAGAGATACCTGTCTCCAGATGGCACACAAATGCAGTTAACCTTAAATCAGTGAATCAAAGCAAAGATATCATGAAGCACTTCACTGTCTTTTCCTACATAAAGCAAATTTGACAATGGTATGTTTCTCAGCATATGTTCTATCAACAAGAACAAAAAATATAATCACAGAAGTCAAGAAGGATACACAGATGTTACATTCCACATGACAAGTGCTCTTCCACACTGGTCTGTACACCTGGTTTCCCAATCATTTCTCTCAGGAGAACAATACAGTTTCTTTTAACCTAGAAATCCATGTCTACCTACCAAAGAGTAGGAGTAAATAGCTCAGAATTCATCCCAGAAAAAGTCAGAGCAACATTGGAGCATGGAGCTTAACCTATAAAATGAGTCACTCTTGTATTGAATCTAAACTTTGAAGGAGCCAAAGAGAAATAAAATTCACCTTATTGAGAGAGTTGAAACATCTTGGTCTATGTTTCTATTAACTCTAGAAATTTCCTTGGGCAAACTTCAGAGGCTTTCTTGCAATTTACACCAAAGAAAAATATGGACTCAAATCTTTTCATGCAACAGGTGATATCTGTTGAAAAAGCACAGTCATTAATACTTCTGAGATTCTTGAGCAGAAAGATATAAGTCCATAAAACCAGGTATTTCAGACCAGATGTGCTGGGTTGGCTGAAACAGAGTTAATTTGCTCTATAGTAGTTAGTATGGGGCTATATTTTGGATTTCTGAGGGGAACAGTGTGTTTGATAACATAGATGTTTTAGTAACTGTTGAGCTGCGCTTACACACAGTCAAAGTCTTTTCTACTTCTCACCACACCCAACCTGCAAGTAGGCTGGGAGTGCACAAAGAGTTGGGAGGTGACACAACTGGGACAGCTGACCCCAACTGACCAAAGGGATATTCCATACCATATGACATGCTCAGCATATAAAGCTGGGGGAAGAAAAAAGGAAGGGGGCATGTTTGGAGTGATGGCGTTTGTCTTCCCAAGGAACAGTTACATGAGATGGACCCCTACTTTCCTGGAGATGGCTCAACACCTGTCTGCCAATGGGAAGGTGTGAATGAATTCCTTGTTTTACTTTGGTTTTATGCATCGCTTTTGCTTTACTTCTTAAACTGTCTTTATCTCACTCCACAAGTTTTCTCACTTTTGCTCTTCTGATTCTCTCCCCCATCCCACTGTGAAGGAGTGAGGGGATGACTGTGTGGAGCCTAGCTGCCACCTGGGCTTAAACCACACCACTAGAATAACTCAACATTAATCCTTCATTTTTTGGGGTTTTTTTTGTTTGTTTGTTTGTTTGTTTGTTTTGGTTTGGTTTGGTTTTTTTTTGGGTTTTTTGTTTTTTTCTGTTGGATAGAAAATACATAACTGTAGGGTAAAATACAGTGAGCCACTAT
The DNA here is from genome assembly GCA_025345505.1 of Todiramphus chloris collaris. Classification (NCBI taxonomy): domain Eukaryota; kingdom Metazoa; phylum Chordata; class Aves; order Coraciiformes; family Alcedinidae; genus Todiramphus; species Todiramphus chloris. The sequence goes on along the minus strand of JANVCC010000021.1, from coordinate 32,688,921 downwards.
TAAACTGCACAGCTTCTTGCCACCACAGATATGTTGATATATTGCAAATCTTTAATGTATTAAAGTTAGGATGAATGTAAATAGATTTCCTGAATTCCTCCTAGATACACTGAATTCCTGATAAACAGACTGTCAAAATGTTCCACAGAGCTTCCTCTATTTGATTTTTCGGTAGCTAGGAAAACAAATATTTTTCAAGATTTGTTCTGCTACAACCTGAAGGGACTGGGCTCCCCATCTCTCAGTTTTCTATATTTTATAGCATTGTTAGCATCATTCCAATTACACTTGCTTTGATCTTGATGCAAGAGCCAGAATTCTGAAAAGTAGTAAGGACATCTTACTTCATGTATATTGATGAATAATTCACTATGAAGTCACTCACAGCTCATTTATCATTATACCTCACCTTTATTTGGGTTGAAATGAACTTTTAAAATCATCAGCCAGTAACTTTGGAAAAACAACAATAATGTTTTACTTTTTAAAATCCATAAATAAACAATGTGTTTTAAATTTTAATATAAAAAAAATAAAATCAGAAAATAAATAATAAACATATGTAGGGTTTACAACATGTTAAAGTGAAGAGAAAGATAATGAGAATGGATTAGCATCAGTCCTAAAGCTATAGTCCTCTGCCTTGGAAGATCCATGGGCAATAACATTCTGTAAGAAGAATCTGCAATGTCCTATTATGTTCTTTCTCTTGCTTCCCACTTTGTTTTATCAATATTCACTGAGTCCAAACTATATTAAAGTAAGATCTTCGCAGAGTACCATAGATTGAGAACACTGCCTAACAGATCAGAGAATGCAGGTCTGCAAAACAGAATCTGCTAGATTTTCCCCAAGTCTAGTATTCTATCAAACCCATTTCTAGATATTACTTTTTTTACATTTAGAAATCTAGACATCTAATGATGCTACAATGAAGAGCTGCTGCAATTTCAAATACATATTTTCCTTTCTCAGCTTCCTTCACAAAAATCCTGTTTGGATATGATCAAGAAAGTCCAGAAAAGTATGGGGGTAAGAGAAAGGGTTTGGGTTTTGTTTTGGTTTGTTTTTTTCCTTGTTTTTCAGTCTTTCTCGTGATTAAACAAAAGAAAACTCAAACAATCAACAAATCTGCCCACAGTTTTCCTGAGGATGCATTAAGAGCTTACTTATGTTTTACTGGAAGAGCCTGGAATTCCAGTTGTCCCACTGATGAATTGAATGGGCAGTAGAAGTTTTAGAGGAATTCCATCCCTCTAAAATAACATATTTAATTCTCAGATTATTTTAGCAGCCTGTGCTGAGGGAGGAATGACTTATACTCTTAGCTCTCGATTGTTGGGCTAGAGTTAAAGTATTGTAACAGCTTTCCCAATCTTTTCAAATGTGCACTTGAATTAAGAAGTGCAGTCAAGTTGGTAAATTTAAATTGCCTTGACTCTGAAAATGTCAGTTCAAGCTGAAACAAAACTGTTTTGAAAACTAGTAATTTAATACAAATTGACTATATTAAAAAGTAAGCATATATTTGAGCATGCAAGACCCATCTAATGTTATTCATTAAACTCCCTGAGAACCTGTGAAAAATTAATATTCTATACCACTTTTCCCTAGGAAACAGTATCAAATATATTATCACAAGAAAGCAGAGAAAATGTGTGTTGTAAATGTACACAATCTGATGAACAATTTTCTTTCTTGTGTTATTCCCACATAGCAACAGAAGCATAGTACGTATGCCTCCATAGGTACAGCCCTTTTCATCTTTTGTCAAACAACCAAGGTGTTTAAGGGCCAAAAGCTAATTCCAAATTCCAAATTCTGCTGGATACGTAAAGCATCCAGATAATTTTAAAGAAATGCATTTAAGTTCCTCTGCCTTCTCTGTACAGTCATTGGAGTAAAAGAATCACATTAAGGGCATTTCAGAATTTAAATGGGTACAGTCACTAGGAAAGACTGTCTTTCTTCTTTGTCTGGTCATTAGCACTGATAAAATATAGTAAAAGAGATCTTCTGGATCATAGTTCCTTTGGGACTCATTGAGGACACACTCAAAAGATCATCTTATCTACGTGATACTATGCACTCAGCACCTGACTCACACTGCTAAATTCACTATTCACTTCTGTCTGATTTTGCAAGAGCAGTGTAGTGTTCAGTCTGGTACAAAAAAAAAACCTGCAGCACAGACTATTTCTTTAAAATGCTGCTTTTTCTGACATTTTAAATAATTCAAGCAACAGGGCTTCCACCTCCTCCCCTGCAAGACTGTTAGCATTAAGTTTTCCTCATGTGCTATTCTCCTTTGTATTACTAATTCATATATTTTATTATGTTCATTAGTAATATGCATTGCTGTAATAATAGGTATTTAGTACTCTTTTCCTTCAACTATCAAATTTTCTTTTGAGCAAGTAGTTATTAATGCTTTTGAGACTTTGTCATACACACAGTATCCAAAGTGGGTATTTTTTCACGGTAGCACTGTTTCTGGTATTAAATTAGCCTTTCCTACATACTTCTTCACAATGATTATTGGCTTAGGTTTGCTGGATTATTATTCTTACCAGCACTGTAATTGCTATCGTATATAGCAATCTGTTTATAAATAAACATGTGGATGAACAGCAGAAAACAAGCCACCAAAATAATGTAATGAGGAACAATTTGCATTTAATAGAACATTGCAAAATTGCGCAAAGTAACAAGAGAGAGAGAAATAAATATTTTTCATATTATACCTAAAATTATAAACTTCTCTAAAGAACCTGAGATTTAGATCATGTACTGGGAGCAAGCTCTGATCTGAGGTAGGACATACTGTTAACCATGGCAGTAAACCAGACTGGCCCACAAATAATGCTGCCTGGGAAATCATTTTCCTATCAAGATTTACTTTGTGAGTTTTCAGAAACTTTCTCATACCGCAGTTGAACAAAGAAAGACCTTTCAAAGTTTCTCAAGAGTAGGGAGAGATCTACATCCACTTCAGAATGACAAATAGTGGTCCAGAAAACACCAGTGAGGACTGAGGCCATGCATCCCTCAGGAGGCCTATGTTCAAGTTCCTTACACTAATGAGGCAAAGCAGGGGTGTGAACTTTTCTCTGCATTCCAGTGAATGTCACTTACCAAGTTACAGAGTAACTCTCCCTTTTCTGCAAATGATTGATGGATGTGGGAAATATTTCTTGGGACAATCTTCAGCGGAACTGGCATGTTTCTGAACAAACTATGATTTTGCTGAATTTGTGTTTTTGACCAAAAAAAACCCCCACTCTTTCTCAAAAAATTACTTCTTACAGTTTCAGCTGTATACTAGAAAACAAAACATCAGGCTTTACACCAGCCACACTAAGACAGATCTCAGCTGATGAACTTTTGCCCCAGTGTAGCTTATCATTACAGAAATGGTACATCTTTATTTCCTCTTTGTTCACAAGATATTCAGTATTTGTGTTCCGGAATATTTTCCTCCACTAAACATTTTCCCCCTAGTTTTTAATTTTTCTTGCTTCTTCCCCCCAACTCCCTCCTTATCTTTGCTTTCTTATTAGTGGTTGTTCAGCATTTTCAGTTACCTAATAAGGAAAAAAAAAAAAAAAAAGGCAGTTTGGTCTTTCAGTGGATAAATGTAGGCTACTTTCACTCTGTTAAGAAAATATTCAAATATTTTTTTTATTATTATTTTATAGATATATTTCAATCAGCAGTACTTATTGGAGAAACTCTTAATGAAATTAAGCTGATGCTTTTGAGCAAGTTGAGCTCTATTGATTTATGCAGGTAAAGGGGCTAGCACCAAGAGTCCTTGCTATAACAGAGAGAACAATAAAGCCAAGAAAATACTGTTTTCGCCTGGATGTACATCAGTATATATTAAATATTGAAAGCCTGGAAAGCAGCATTTCACTCAGATTTATAAATAATTTCCATTCACTAGATCTTCTTCAAAAAAGACAGTAAATTAAATAATTAGCTATACAGTCACGGTTGACAATTTAATTTATTTTAATGAGGACAGCCATATACCTGTTTAATCACAAAGAAAAGTTGTGCTTTGACTAAAGCACATTATGCTGTCTTACAATGAAAGTGCTGCAGAAACAATTACTGAGGGCACAATAATATAAAATGAAAATATGACAAAGATCTTTTTTGTAGTGACATTTTATTTATGAATATTACACATCAGAGGTTGCTGGGACATGGTACTTTTTTACATACAGGTTCACTAGAGAAGAGAAGGATCATAACTTATAAAAGAAAAGTTTCAAATATATTCAGCTGTTCCTCCCCCTCATGTGTGAATGAGTAAGTATTAATCTACCTTCAGCTATTACTTTAACAACTACAGTGACAGTATTCTTTAATTAATTTTTGTCACAAGTTTAGTAGTGGCAAAATGTTACAGAAATTAAAAAAGTTGCTCTCTGCTGTTAGCTTCCACTAGACGTGACTGTACCAGGACAAAGTCAGGCCAATGACCTTGTGACCATTGTGACCAATGACCAATTCTATGTGTCTTACACAAGCCCAAAAATTCATCATGACTGCAATTAATATGTGTTGGAGCAGTATCTGCCTAAGAAACATGAATGATATACGAGAGAAACTCATCTGAAACCAGATTTACTATCTAAAATGTATTAGTATCTGTGTTAGACTACAGGTATCTCTATTTCTACTTCAATGGAAAAAACACCAATTAAACAAGGTCCTGATGGATGGAGATCCTCAGAAATGTTATTACTCTGTTTAAAAAACTAGTTTCTCATGTAGTGTATTTCATATGTTGTGAGATAATTGCCTACAATCAATATTAAAATATTATCTTTTCTTTACCCCCTTATATTTCTCAAATGTTTCTGGTGCTGCACATGGGATTTGAAACTGAAATACAGGAAATTTTGCACCAGTCTTTTCCTCTTGGCCAACACACACATCTGAAACAATAAGGAGTGATGCTGGGAAGGCAGGGAGCTACCTGTTCCTGCACCAGCCTCTGCAGTTTAAGAGACAACTTATGGGTAAAGACCATTATTTGCTGAGTCCTTATCTGATCAGCAGCAACCATTACTGGAAGGTGAAAACACCAGTAGGGCATTTTGACCCATTAAAAAAGGGACCTTTGCTGACCTCTAAGCCAGCCCAACCAGATCCAGTGGGGTTTAGTGAGCAGCTGAGTCAGCTATTTCACTATTTTTTTGCTATGTCCTAAAGCAGATTAAACACAGCATGAAGCACAATTGCTTCAGTGTACTTGCTCTGCTGGACATTGTCTTGAGAAATCAATCATGAACAGCAAATCTTTGAAAAGATTTATATAGGTTAAACAATATGAACTCAGAAGGCATACTAAGTTGATAGAATAGAAACAATTTGATTTTGGGTCATTCCCACTTTTCAGTTTCCCAGTCCAGTCAGATGGAAACAGTATTTGTAAGCAAAATTAGGAGGAAATATGCTGACTGTGTCTTGTTGGGAATTAAATCCCTAGCAGTACTTTTTGTCGGACAGAGCAGAGTTATGCAATCTAAAAGTAGAAATGACATCTTTCATGGCCACCCTAAAAAATAATTATTTCAAAGTACTATAAAAAAAGACTTACAGTTCCAGAAGGGTAAAAAGGCATAGGAATTTCAAAACTGTCAGCAGTGAAGTATGAAATGGGGTTTAGTTGACAGCAAAGAGGACTTTAATTCTTTAATTTGTAACTTGCAGCAAGGTCCAAGAGCAGCACAATGTCCTACTCTATTAAGTAAAGAGATTAGATGTAAAAATGGAAATTATAATCTAGTGCAACCCATTAACATACAAAAAGATGCCACGCTGACAGAGGATTTCCCACTATTAAAGATAATCATGGACGTATGGTGCAGGGATCTGATGACTGCTTACCATTCTACAGCCCTGTATCACTGCAACCTCTTTTACTAAATTCTGAAAACAGATTTTTGTTTGCATAATGCTCAAAAGTCTCCTTAACCTAACTTCTATATACTCTTCAGAATACAGTAACTTGCACATGAAACTTTTATGACAAGACTAAATTATACAGCTGTTTGCTTCCACCAATAAAATTGTTTTGCCAAGTGTTTGTTTTTCTTTTGCTTGTTTGTTTGTTTGTGGCTTTTTCTGTTTCTCTCTTATGTAACAGTGACATGCCTTAATGACTATATACTGCCTCTTAGTGTATGAGTAGTCCTAGCAATACCTACTAAAGTTAAATTTGAATTACTTTAACAGAGCTCCACCAATAACTCCTGAATTATGCATTTAGTAGACTCTCTACTATATAGCCTATAATTTACTGTACAAGATGTGATAAATGACAAAAGATGAACTCTTCAGAATATTTGGAATGTCATTTGGTATTCATTTCACATGCTTTCTTATACAAAGTAGCTTACAACACTTACCATCCTTGGAAAATAAAACCTAGTTCTAGTTATTAATATCTTTATTTAAATGCAGATCTTGATTTCCCCTGGAGACTGGTAAAGCTCCAGCATTGAGCTATCAGGGGAAAAGCAAACTTTGAGTCATATATTACCTGCAAAACAAAAAAGACTTTTCTCAGGTTTCGTGAGATTTTCCCCCTGTTTTTTTTATTTTTATGGTGTGCTGGTAATCTATAATTGTACATGTTTGCCTTTAATAGCATACTTTCAGTCATAGGACCCTATGCAAATCAATTGCTTTTGTATCATGATCTAGTATGCAGATTACAGTTTATAAATGTAACAGTAATAGAGATGATAATAATCCTTGCCTCTTCTATAGCATTCTGTTATCAACATAATTCATCAAGTTTTAAATGGAGAGATAATTATCTTTTTTTTATGGATGGAGAAACTAAGGCACTGAAGGAACTTAAACGCTGGATTTCAATGTTTGCAAAACAGGTTATTAAGTTTTCTTTCTTCATGAATTCTTTATTCCAGGAGACTCCGACACTTTAATTGAAACAAAAGTGTTACAATGGCCCTTAGTGGGTGCTGACTCAATGCATTTTCTTCTCACTGTACTGTCAGCTGACTAAGAACTGGTACAGAACAGGAAAAACTACTTTAAATGTATCGTTTCAGGGAATTTCAAGACTAACTTAATTTTTTTCCCCCACAAATAATTTTTATCTTAGACAATGAAGTCAACTAGTACAGCCACTGAAATTGAGTCTCAGGTATTTTTCCTTACTATAACACTAGACTATGATAGTCACTTCTTTAATCACATGATAAGCTTTAATTTAATCACAGTGCACACCTCACTCTCCCTATCCTCCGAAGCCTGAAAGAAATGTTACAAAGCAGTAGATAGCAGAAAAAAAGTTTTGTGATATAAATGTAAAATCAGAATAGCCCTGCTGCACAATAGCATGGGTTTGAAATCTTATTTAATATTTGAAGCTGGTAAGTTGTTACACAAAAGAAATTTGAGATGCAGAACACTTTCTTTTAAAAGCAGGCAAAGAATGTCTAGGAGAGGGAGATAGATTTTTTTAGGTATGGTCATTTCACATGAAACACAGAATCATTTAGGTTGGAAAAGACCCTTCAGATCATTGTGTCCAACCATTAGCCCTACTCAACAAGTTCACCCCTAGACCATATGCCCCAACACCACATCTAAGCGATGCTTAAACATATCCAGGGACAGTGACTCAACCACGTCCCTGGGCAGCCTATTCCAATATCTCACCACTCTTTCCGTGAAGAATTTTTTCTTAGCGTCTAGTCTAAGTCTACCTTGCTTCAGCTTTCGGCCATTCCCTCTAGTTCTGTCACTAATTACCTGAGAGAAGAGACCAGCATCAGCCTCTCTACAATGTCCTTTCAGATAGTTGTAGAGAGTAGTAAGTGTCTCCCCTCAGTCTCCTCTTCCTCAAACTAAACAGACCCAGCTCCTTCAAATGGTCCTCATATGATCTCTTCTCCAGTCCCTTTATCAGCTCTGTTGCCCTCCTATGCACCTGCTCCAGCACCTCAGTATCTCTCTTGTACTAAGGTGCCCAAAACTGGACACAGTACTCAAGGTGAGGCCTCACCAGTGCTGAGTACAGGGGGACAATCAGCTCCCTACTTCTGCTGGTCACACTACTTCTAATACAGGCCAGGATACCATTGGCCTTCTTTGCCACTTGGGCACACTGCTGGCTCGTATTCATTCGAGTGTCAATTAAGAACCCCCAGATCCCTCTCCACAAGGCTGCTTTCCAACCACTTTGCATGGGGTTGCTGTGGCCCAAATGCAGGACCTGGCACTTGGCCTTGTTGAAACTCATACCATTAATACTGGCCCAGCGATCCAGTCTATCTAAGTCTCTGGAGTGCCTCCCTATCCTCACACAGATCAATACACCTGCCTAACTTGGTGTCATCTGCGAATTTACTGATGTTAGACTCTATGTCCTCATCAAGATCATCAATAAAGATGTTAAATAGAAACAGTCCCAGCACTGAGCCCTGAGGAATGCCACTTGTAACCTGACTCCTGCTGGATTTAGTACCATTGGCCACTACTCTCTGGGCCCGTCCATCTAGACAGTGCTTGATCCAGCAGATTGTATTCTCATCCAGGTCATGAGCAGACAGTTTTTCCATTAGAAATCTATGGGGAACAGTGTCAAATGCCTTCCAGAAGTCCAGGTAGACCACATCCACAGCCTTTCCCTTGTCCAGTAGTCAGGTCATCTTGTCATAGAAGGAGATCAGGTTCGTCAGGCAAGATCTGCCTTTCCTAAACCCATGCTGACTGACCCTGATCTGCTGGTTGCCCTCTATATGGCTTGTAAGAGCACTCAAGATGATCTGCTCCATGACCTTCCCTGGTATCAAGGTCAGACTAACAGGTCTATAGTTATTTGGATCCTCCTTTCTGCCTTTCTTGTAGATGGGCATCACATTTGCTAACCTCCAGTCCATTGGGACCTCCCCAGTTAGCCAGGTCTTCAGATAAATAATAGAAAGTGGTTTGGCGAGCACACCCTCCAGCTTTTTCAGCACCCTTGGGTGTAACCCATCCGGTCCCATCTATTTGTGTGCATCCAAGTGTCATAGAAGGTCCCTGACCAACTCCTCTTTAATCATGATAACCTCATTCTGCTTTCCCTCTGTGTCTCCCAGCTTATGAGGCTGGATTTCCAGGGTATAGCTTGTTCCACTACTGAAGACTGAGGCAAAGTAGGCATTAAGCACCTCAACCTTCTCCTCATCCTTTGTTACTAAGTTTCCCTCTACATCCAATAAATGATGGAGATCTTCCCTAATTCTCCTTTTGTCGTTAATGAATTTATAGAAACATTTTTTATTATCCTTAACAGCCATAGCTAGGTTGAGCTCTAGCTTCACTTTGGCCCTCCTAATCTTCTTCCTGCATTGCTTTACTCTATCTTTATAGTCTACATAAGAGACCTGTCCTCTCTTCCAAAGGTCATAGACTCTCCTTTTGTTCTTGAGGTCCAGCCAAAGGTCCATATTTATCCAGGCCAGTCTCTTTCCCTGCCTGTTTGTTTTTTGGCAGGTAGGGACAGCCTGCTCCTATGCCTTTAAGGCTACTCTCTTAAAGTATGTCCATCCTTGCTGGACTCCTATATCCTTCAGCACAGCCTCCCAAGGGACTTTGTCAATCAGTCTCCTGAACAAGTCAAAGTTTACCCTCTGGAAGTCCAAGGTGGTAGTTTTACTAACCCCTCTCCTTGTTTCCCTAAGGATTGAAAACTCAGTAATCTCGTGATCACTATGCCCTAGATGGCCTCCAACCTTTACTTCCCCCTCAAGTTCTTCCCTGTTCACAAGAAGCAGGTCCAGAAGTGCACCTTCCCTGGTTGGCTCATTTACCAGCTAAGTGAAAAAGTTGTCCTCCACACATTCCAGGAACCTCTTGGATTGTTCCCTCTCTGCTGTGTTGTATTCCCAGCATATATCTGGGAGGTTAAAGTCCCTCACAAGCACAACAGCAAGTGACTGCGAGATTTCTCTCAGCTGCTTATAGAAAGCTTCATCCATCTCACTGCTTTGATTTGGGGGGGGGGGGGGGGGGGGCTATAGCAGACGCCTATAACTGTATCAGCTTTATTAGCCCTTAACCTAATCCAAACAGACTCAACCCCATTGTCACTATACTTGATTTCTGAGGTCTCATGACATTCTCTAAATCTAGGGCCACGCGACCACCCCTCCTTCCTTGTCTGTCCCTCCTGAAGAGCTTGTAGCCTTCAATTTGTTTCACACTGCACTGGTCAGCACTGAAACAGAAGGTGTGACCTACAAGAAGTGTTAATGCTCTATGTTAGTTCTTTTCTGAATGCAAAAGGATCATTCTTTTTACAAAGAGGAAACTATGTTGCAAAATAAAGATTTCTGGTTAGCAGAGATTAGGGTTAGTATATATCTTGTCATAAGAAAGAACACCAAAAAGGAGGAGAATTTGATAATATGATTTTAGAATTATACCCACTTGATACAGAACCAAGAGTGGAAACCAGAGGAAGAGCATGCCAATTTATCCCTACAAATTAGAAGATCTAGATGACAGGAGGGAGATGAGAATGAATAGGGCAAGAGAAACACAAGTTTAGAGGTCCAGGGAAAACCACATATGGAGAAGTTTGTATAGGAAATAAAGCCTATTTCCTGGGAAGAAAAAGAAAGTAGATGAAAGCAGTTGCCTGGCTAGTCTTTCAGGGTAACTGTGGCTGCCTACAAACAGAAATAACTTAATGAGCTGGAAAAAAAAAATTTGTCAAGGACTCAACACTGAGGATAAAAAGAGTATCCTTGATTAACTGACTGATAACAATCTGGATATTTTTTCCTTTGGGTGATATTCAACTGCCTTCACTTAGGAATGTCAGCAATGTGCTGGAATGTCTAGTGAATGAAAAAAAAAAATAACCATTTCCACATGACTCAGCTAATAATTAAGTGAGTCCTACCTCTGAACATGAGAGATGGTATTTCAGGTAATGAGACTTTATCCAGGCTGTTTCTTCATCAGCAGAGAGATTCCAGATGATGACTCATTTCATTTTAAGAGTGCCTCTGAATCTGGAGAATGGAGATACCTTTCTCCACTGACTATAGTAAAGCCTCTAGAGCAACTTGGACTATACACCTGACTTATATTACTAAAATAAATATTATCCACAGCATAGATACAAGTATCTCTAGTTGATTATTTATGCATTTCTAGTCACTGCACAAGAATTTATTGGTGGTGTTCCATTTTAGTACAAGTGCCATTTATCCATATGAATTCACAGAACTTGTGGGGAATCAGCTGACTCAGCCAGTCTAAGGACATTAGACTAACAACTACCAAGGAGGGTGTAAAGGAGAAACAAATGAGCACTCATTTAGCACAAAATGAAGATGTCAAGAATAAAATTAATCAAGGCACCAAGAAGTTTGAACAGAAATGCTTTAGTTGCCTATATATGAATGCTAGAAGCCTGGGTAATAAAAAAGAGAAATTGGAATTGGAATTGCTCTTTTATGATTTAGCCTGTATTACTGAGACCTGGTGGTAAGATTTGCATGAGTGGAATGTTAAAATCGTGGATACACTGTATTTAGGCAGGATCTAGTGAGCAAAAAAGAACAAGGGGACATTATATTGCAAAAAAAAAAAAAAAAAAAAAGAAAAAAGGTATTACCTGCTCCTGAGTTCTCTGGTAACTGAGAACAAAAACATTTTGCATGTTCATAGATTCATGCTCTAACAAACAAACAGACAAAAATCTAGTTTATGTCTGTAATAGATCAACAATTTCATCTAGAAAAAAGGATAGCTGTCCTGTAAAACACAGATTTCTGCTGCATAGGTGAAAAAAGTACAATGCGTGACTTCAACTTGAAAGACATATGTTGAAATCCTTATGATTTCTAATAATTATCACAAAAAAAAAAAATAAAAATTGAATGTTCCATCCTAAATGTTCTACATTTGTTACAGCTATGTCAAACAACCATGAAATTCTAAATATACATACAAAGATACATACACATTCCCCTTTAAAAGTTGCTTTTTTGCACAAATCATTATGAATGACTTCATCACATCTGTCACAGGTAAACAGCAACCAAACAAGTAAGATATGTATTCTAATCAAATATCAAAAAGATACCAAACTGTGGGTAGCAATCAGTATATTGAAGCACATGAGTATCATTCAGAAGGATTTCTGCAGGCTGGAAGAATGGTCTGCCAGGACACCAGGGAACTAAAAAATGACAAAGTCTCAGAGCTGCATCTTCAAAGGCAGAATCCTCTGTACTGGTACAGATGGATTGGCTTGGTAGCCACTCTGCTGAAAAGGACCTGTATATCCTGGTGGACTGGAGACTAAGTTTTCTTTATCAGATAATTATTATTCTTCCTGACTATTTTACTGCAGCACTTTCAAAGATTACAGTTAAGAATGGAACCCTAGTTTAATATGGCATCTTCACCACCAAAACTGAAGCTCAAACTGATGATTCGTGCACATAAACCCAGGAAATATATACATATTTTTCACTTAGAAATTAAGTAAAATTCATGAGTTCACTAAAAATAATTCCATGGCACTTGACATAGTACTTTCAAAGGCAGTTCTTAGGACATGAACATGCTTTATTACTATTTTTCTTTTCAATTCTGAAGTATATTTTCAAAATGACATATTGCTCAGATTTAGAAAACCCTCTCCATGGAAGGAAGAAAAAGTGCTTTCCTTAACTGACAAACTACTATGACACTGATTCCATAAAAGGAATGTAAAATATTCCAGGTAAGATATGTTTTGAAGTTTAAATAAAAGCTAAGCAAAAGCAATGACAAAGTTCATTATTATGGTGCACTAATCCATAGGTAATTCTCACAACAGAGTTAACCTTTTTATTTTTATTATTTTTAATTCTTGTGTAAGGAATTAAAAAAATCTGTACAATGAAAATGCAAATTATTGCCATACTCCTTTTTATCTATGTCTACTTATGTAGGGCTTTTCTGGTTTTGTTTTAGCTTTAATTTTCTGGTTTTGTTGTTCTTATGGAGTGATGCTATACTAATACCATTTCATGCTTTTCAACAGTGGGAGACTGAAGGACTGAATGTGCCAATGATTGAACTGTGAAAAACTTGGGGGTAGAAGGGAAAAAAGAGTAATACTTTGGAAGACTTGGAAATAGCTTCTTGTATAGCTGGTATAATGCATATGATGTGAATTACTGAATGAACTGAATGTTGAAATAGAATATTTTTCTTCTATTGAGATGGACAGACATAGAAAATATAAATTTTAATTATTTGGAATGTAATGTTTCTTACACTGTGATTTTTGAAACTATTTTTTTAAATTAATGAATTTTAATGAAAATTAATTATTTATGCAATAGAAAACATGATTTTTTTTTATTAGTACATGTTTTTGTGCTCTTTCTGTAGTTTCAATCTATTTAAAATGTCTTAGATGATCTACAGCATGCAGTTTTCTGAGCCTTCTAATTATACTGAGACTTGTCCAAAATTAAAAATTTATCCCCTTGCAAATGTATAAATCTGAAGTTTCTGTAATATTATTTCATTGTGTTACAAAAAAGCAAAATACCAGCTTATTCTAGATGGCCCCACAAAAATGGTGAGTACTGGAAAAAAATTAAGAATACCTTCAGAGATGGAAAAAGTTGCTGAAATGCTTGTCTCCATAGCTGCATGTTTTCTGACATCTGAGTTAAACAGTATCAAAGAGTTACAATAATTGTCAGCTGACCTTTTGATTATACATAGTCCTATTAAATGTTATGAGAGTAATCAATTGGTACTAAACAATGAGCAAGACAAGCAAATAAAATTATTTCATTAAATGACCTTTTTAAACAGTATTAGCTAGAGAAGAGTATTTTTGTTTTTAGCTTGGCTGTGATAGAAACATAAAAAAAAAGAATTCCCACTAAAGATGTCCAACTGCAATAAGGACAAAATGGCAATGGTTATCTAAGCACAGCAACACTCTTAGAACAGCTTCTGCATTTTCCTATGTAGCTCTTTGTCTTCCAATATCCTTATTCCTTCCACCTGAACAGGGCACATCAAATACCACAGTTGAGAGAACAGAAGCCCAAAGAACTGCATCCAGGTCAGTGCATAAGGACACTTGTAAGGATGCTTTGCCTGGTGCAACTAGCCATTGAATGGACCATGTACAGTGCCGTAGATAAGTGATACCCTTTATGGACAAGGTAGGGGTATAACTCTCTTAAAATAGCTTTAACTCTTGGAAAAGTCTCTTTTGTTAGGGAAAAAAAAAAAATCTTACTTAATGTTCATATATTACAGTTTGCACTTCATTTGGTTATTCCGTTAGTTATTTTTCTTACAGTTTATACAATTGCCATGGTAATGAATTTTTATGCTGACCTGAGGCTGGCTATTTTTATTGCAGGGTGTTCCATTCACTGTTCCTCTGGGATAGATCCGACCATTCAGTTTTGCTTCACAGTCCCCTAACTCTGAAGCAGAACTGCTCACCTTTTAAAAAAAAAGTAGTTCCCCTCTGGGTACAATAACAAAATAAATTGATGGTACATCATACACAAACTTGTTTTAGCCTTAGGAGACTTGCTTACTGCCTTTCATACTCAGACACATATAAACATGGTAATTCACTCTGATTTTATGAATCATCTCCTGACTATCATTGGGGAGTGATGGTTAGGCAGTGCTAAATGAAACCATCTAAAGCAGGTTGAGAATGACTGCAGTGTGTCTCTAAAGATAGATGAGTTGGCAGGTAATGTTATAAATTACCATCGGGTGCCATTCACAGATGATAGGAGCTTCATCCTGCATGACAGTCATTGATCTGATGCAGAACTAAGATGCAACCTTTGATGACATTCCTTGAGGATAAAAGGTTATGCTTCACATTTAGTTATGAATAATAAGGTCATGTTTTAATTAAAGAAGTATCTCAGTGGAATATTAGGGCAGTGAAAATGTACAAATTGGTATGACTTGTATATCAATTGTTGCTGGAAAACAGCCTAGTGCTGAAGATAATAATGCAGAGTAGCAATACGATTACATTAATGAGGCAAATAGCCCACCTCATTAGAAGGAGATGAACTATTCAGACCTAAATTAAAAGAAACAATATTTTCTGAGTTTACATTTGACACTAAAACTGGTAAAACAAGAAAACTTACATTTAGGCAGAGAATACATAAGACATGTATCAATATTTTGGGATATAGTAATTCCAAAAAATTTGAATTGAGAAATATTTTGTGCAAAACTCACTATTGAACCTAAAAATACTATTGGGATTGATTAGAGGTTTATAGAGGTTTCTGGGTCTTTTTTTCCTTGTCAACTCAAAGTACTGTTCACAATTTTCTTTCTTTTGTACAGTCCTGAACAAGCCTTCTAAAACTGTCCATAAAACAAAATTATGTATTTACAAACTGCTATTAAATGAAGGCTTGCAGCAATTATTTATAAATGTTGGTGAAATTTCTGTTATATAATACAATATAATTGATAAATATTTGTGCTGCCGTTACAGAACAATACTTAAGTTTGTGCTTAAACAGGTCATCTAACCAACACCAATTTTAGAAACTTAATTAAGCCATGTAGGGTGGGATAGAGTTACTATCAAGTCTATTCAATAGTCAATGAACAGTACATATTCCAATGATACTTCAAAAGGTGATTTCGGTCACCCAAATCTCAGGAATTAACCTGTCACATAGAAAGTGCTATAAAAATTCAGGCATGAAGATTTAACAAGAAAGTACCATTTCTACCTTGTGCATTCTGCCAGCATGGCAAACCTTATTTATTTATTTATTTATTTGATTAATTATTTTAATATACAGCAAAGCATGTAATACTAAGCCTGTCTTTTTTCCTGTCCACAGTTGTTCTAGCTTACAGTGTCCTCAATCCAAACTAAATGTTCATTTTGCAATTACTTTGCTATCAAACAATTGTGAAATATAGGATACTTTCCATCATAATGTCACCAGTTGTTTGTCAGAATTAGTATATTTTAAAATGTTTAGTGTTCAAACTACCAGAATACATCCAGATCAGTAACCAGAGACAGTGGCTTAGGAGGAGGCCAGATATGCAAATACCTTGAAACCATAAATTTCTATTAAAAAGTTGAAAACACAAGATCAGACTGGGAGGTCTAGAGATTATGGAAATGAGCTGTCCACCTTCCACAGTGCACAACAGATTTTAATTTCCTTTGTGTTTCCTACCATGTCTGGCCAGATATCAAGAAAAACGCAGTTACTACTGACACAGTGATAATTTCTGCACGGCTCTTAATAACTCTGGGCAATTACACAAATACAAAACATCAAGACAACTACAGGACCAGACCAATCATTTTGCGCTTCAGATCTGCCTTTGAATCAACCAAAACTGAGATAGACACTGTTGTGAATTTGTTTATAGCTGTTTTACAGTCATAATCCACAGCTCTGCATGGTAGTTTCACAACTTTCTCATTCCAACAAGAAATAAGTGACATTCCATATGAAAAATCTAAATCTACTGAATATTTATTTTGCTTATTCTCTATACTGTTGCTGATATCAGACTATAGTTAAAACTGTGAAATTAACTCATAATGCGGACTGAGAGTCTTCTTTAGAAAGCCATACAATATTCTCCAGAATCATAACCTGAGCTTTTTGAACTTTATTGGTTTCCTATAATTTTTAATTCATTTTAGTTTCTTCAGAAGAGATGCATGAAAAATTAAGAATATTAACTATTTATCATAATGCGGTACTAATGTTTCTTGCTCTCAGTTTTAGGGAGAAAATGCATAATTTCTTGCTTGAAAAAAACCACAACAAAAACATTTAACATGTTTTAAGACATATCCTTGGTAATGCTAAACATATTCCATGCTATAGACTTATGCAGTATGAGGAACACAGTGTAAAATCATCTTTTTAACAAAGCCTTTTTTTCAAAATGCCACTTGATAGAAGTACCTTCCAGATTAGAGAAAACATTCAAGGTAATCGTGGGTGTACTTGGGGATTTGGTGGAAGCACAGAACAATTAGTTATAGCTGAAAATAGATATATATATATATGTTGCTATAATGCAAACACATAATATGTAGCTATCCCATTTACTTCTCCTGGGTGAAAAAAAAAAAATCAATTTAAGAGACAAGCCAGGAATAAAATACTGATTTCTGGCAATACTCCCATTTACATAAGCTTATTCTTTGTGCTTTTGGATTTTTTTTTTTTTTTAATGAAAAAGATTTGCCTGTTTCATACTGGTCCATCATTTCTTGTGCAAAAGTATGCATCAAAACAAGAATCATGGTCAGTATTCTTCAGCTGAAATGAGTGAGAATTACATCAATAGTTTTAAGGGGATGAGATCAAGATCAATACTTGGATGATAGTCGCAGTACTAATTTAGTTTTGAAATATGATTATATACTGCAGTTCCTAGCCCAAAAGACATGTACCATATTCACTGGGGTACAAAAGTAGTCCATCAGTAAAAGCTAAAAACCTCAAGAGGACAGACTATTATAAACATTCAGCTAAGAACTTGCATGCAGTGGTTCACCTGCCACCTACAAATCCACAGTGTCTGAAATGGTAGAAGTTTATCTTACACACAAAAAACTAGGATTTGATTCCCAAATACTTCATGGCAGAAGCTCAAAAATTGATTTTCAAGTAATCCAACAAAACATTTAATGACGAAATGGTGATGGATTTCAGTGTTGTTGAGTACATTTACATAGCATGTAGAAAAGTAACAGATACTTGACTAGAAAATAAAAATAAATAAACTGGCGAAGAAAAAAAAAGGAAAGAAATTAAAAAAAAAAAAGAAAAAACAAGCAAGTCTAATCACATATACTTTTTAATCTGAAGGTAAAGGAGACTTGAATGTGTAGAAACCTACTGAAGATTAAAAGTCTGAATACTCATCTTCTTTACTAATTAATTCTAAAATTATATTTTAACAATGTCCCCACAGTATGTATTTCAAGGATATATTATCAATATTTTAATACGTTCTCTTCACTGAAAATAGTAGTCACCCTTCGGTGACTGTTTAATTATTACCACATAGAATAATTCAGGTTGGAAAAGAGCCTTGGGATCATCAAGTCCAACCATTAACGTTACTCTACGAAGTTCACGCTTAAACCATGTCCCTCAAAACCACACCTAAATGACCCTTAAACACATCCAGGGATGGTGACTCAAGCACCTCCCTGGCTATTCTATTCCAGTGTCTGACTACTCTTTCTGTGAAAAAAATTTCTTTAATGTCCAGTCTAAACTTATCCAGTTGCAGCTTGAACCCATTTCCTTTTGTTCTGTCACTAATTACCTGAGAGAAGAGACCAGCACCAACCTCTCTACAATGTCCTTTCAGGTAGTTGTAGAGAGTGATGAGGTCTCCCCTCAGCCTCCTCTTCCTCAAATGAAACAGGCCCAGCTCCTTCAGTCGCTCCAGGCCCTTCATCAGTTTCATTGCCCTCCTCTGCACCCGCTCCAGCACCTTGATATCTCTCTTGTACTGAGATGCCCAAAACTGGACACAATACTCAAGGCGTGGCCTCACCAGTGCTGAGTACAGGGGGACAATCACCTCCCTACTTCTACTGATCACACTATTTCCAATACAAGCCAGGACACCATTGGCTTTCTTGTCCACCTGGGCACACTGCTGGCTCATATTCAGCTGCTTGTCAATTAGAACACTCTGGTCCTTTTCTACCAGACAGTTTTCCAGTCACACTTCCCCAAGCCTGTAGCATTGTATGGGCTTGTTGTCACCCAAGTGCAGGACCCAGCACTTGGCGTTGTTGGAGCTCATACCATTAGCATTGTCCCATCAATCCAATCTATAGAAATCTCTCTGTAGAGCATCCCTATCCTCATGCAGATCAACATTCTCGCCTAACTTGGTGTCATCTGCAAATTTATTGATGATACACTCTATGTCCTTATCAAGATTGTCAATAAAGACACTAAACAGAAATGGTCCCAACACTAAGCCCTGAGGAACACAACATGACCTGTTGCCAGATGGATTTATCTCCATTGACCACCACTCTTTGGTCCCATGCATTCAGCCAGTTCTTGATCCAGCAGATCGTATGCTCATCCAGGCCATGAGCAGCCAGTTTTTCCATAAAGAAGACTTTAGAAGACATCAAGAAGACTCTACCTTCCTTCATCCCTTCGGCAAAAATACTCCATTTTATTTTCTTTATTCAGGCATTTATCCATCAAAGAGGTAACACAGAGCATGATCTCAATACATTCAGTAAGAGGAAACTTGACGTTTTGAAGTACAAAATTGACCAATGGGATTTGGCAAGAAATATCAAGAGGAATCATATCAGTGATAGTATTTAAAAGCCTCCCTAGATTTACTTATATATTTACCTTTATGCTAGAGTTAAAACTAATGCTATGTTGAAGCTTCTTTTAAAATCTATAAAGGATGTTGTATACTTAAGACTGCTGTATTGTAAGTTTGTTAAAATGTATTAGTATTAACACTAGCATATCATTTCTGCTCTGTTTCCCTTTTGGGTTGCATTCATTTTCCCTTATTGTGAAGCACGCACGGTCTATTGTATTAACAGTCTTCTGCATTTGGTATGTAAATTAGGAAGTCACCTTACCACTGGGTGAGAGAGCAAACATTCTTTTACTCTACACATTAGAAGTCTTCTCTAAATAAGTCATAGATATATGTTAAAAAAAATATTCAAAAACTGTTTTACAATCAGAAGGACAAATTTCAGGCAAAGTTCTGTTTTTAGAACTACAAAGACACTACTAAGTTATTAGGACCAAATCCAGCAAAACACCTAATATTTAGATTTGGAATATAGGAGGAGATCCACGGATCTCGGTAAGCTACAGGAATCAATATATCAGAATAAATAATAAAAAAAAATAATGCATTTTACTATCCTTCAAAGTACTGAAAGAATAATGATGCTCCCTCTCCCATGTATATGTGCCTACTTATTACTGTTTGGTTCCTTTCTGTCCCGTATGATAGGAAACAAACAATTATCAATTAGTACAAGGCCCACTATTTTAATTACCAGTTTGTCCATTTTTAGTTTATGGTCTTTATTCCTCTATTTCATTCCCACTACTAATTTCTGAAATCACAATGGTAAAGCTATTCATCTGAGTGGAATATTTACAGGCAAAGTGGGCAAACTGTCCCCTTGAAAACATTAAAATTGCACATAAACTTACACCCCAACATACACATATCTATATGCTAATACCTGTATACAGACAACATACCATTTATGAAAGCAAATGGAGTTCAGCAAACAGTAAGTGTGATTCTAATTTGAATCTACTTAAAGGTGCATTTCTAAAAGAATTTTAAAAATATAATTTATTGAATTTTCATGTTTTAGATAGAAATACTATTTTATAAAGCACAGATAATTGTTATTCTATTAAAAACAAATAAAAATATTTATGCACTTTTATGATTGTTCAAGATGCTTTACAGAATTGCAGATGAATAACTAAGAGATTATATTTGCCATAACAGCTTGCCAGTGTCAGATTTATGCCATGATATTATATCATGACAACTCAGTTTATGTTACATCACAATGAAACATTGCAAAACCATGAAAGGTTTTAAAATTAAAGTGATAAGTGGTGTCCCTCAGGGGTCCATATAGGGACTGATACTGTTTAATATCTTCATCAAAGACACAGACAATGGGATTGAGTGCACCCTCAGCAAGTTTACAGATCACACCAAGCTGAGTGGTGCAGTTGACATGCTGGAGGGAAGGGATGCCATCCAGAAGGACCTGGACCAACTTGAGAAGTGGGCCATGTGAAATTTATGAGGTTCAACAAGGCCAAGTACAAGGTCCTGCAACTGGGTTGAGGCAACCTCTGGTATTAATAGAGGCTGGGGAATGAAGGGTAGAGACCAGCACTGCATAGAAGGATTGGGGGTACTGCTGGATGGACATGAGCCAGTAAAGTGCGCTTGCAGCCCAGAAAGCCAATTGCAGAAGTGTGGCCAGCTCATTGAGGGAGGGGATTCTGCCCCTCTCTTCCACTCTGATGAGATCCCACCTGGAGTACTGAGTTCAAGAAAGACATGAATCTATTGCAGCTGGTCCAGAGGAGAGCCACAAATATGATCAGAGGCATGGAAAACCCTCCTATGAAGACAGGCTGAGAGAATTGGAGTTTAGCCTAGAGAAGGCTCCAAGGAGACCTTATTGTGTCCTTTCAGTACTTAAAGAGGGTTTATAAGAAAGACAGTGACAGACTTTTAAGTAGGACCTGTTGTGATAGAAGTGGTAATGGTTTTAAAGTAAAAGAGGGTACATTCAGTTAGCTATAAGGAAGAAATATTTTACAACCCGGGTGGTGAAACACTGGAAGAGAATGCCCAGAGAGGTGGTAGAAGCCCCATCCTTGGAAACATTCAAGGTCAGGTTCTCCAAGACTAGTTAAAGATAGTTCTGCTCACTGCAGGGTGGTTGTACTAGGTGACCTTGTAAAACCAATTCAAACTATTCTACAATTCTATGATTATATGATTCTATCTATGATTCTGTTCTTTCTCTGCTCTCTGCTTTAACTCCATTTAATTTATTGTAATTTATTTTTATTTTTATTTTTTTCTCCAGAGTGACAGGTTCCTTTCTTTTGTACCAATCTCTTTTCTAGACCTTGGATGTGCTTAAAGAAGGTTCATTCTATGAAGATAGCAGTGAAGACCAGTGCTTGGAGGTATCCCAGAGAAAACTAAATTTGGGTTCAGATAAACGTGACCACAAGTGTGAAAGTCTTGAGAGTCAATTACAGGGCTTTCAGTGCTTTAATATGGGTTGTAGGTTGAAATAGTACTGTTCTGAATCATTTATAGAGAAAAAGCCATAAACTGAAAACCCAGGAAAATGTGAGGAATGCATTTCTCCATTATCCTCAGGCCCTGGCTCTTTGTACAATTTTACATATGCTGCTTGTTATGATGATATTGATTAGTAAGTCAACAGAAGCTTTCACAAGGGACTGCAGATCTCTTTAATACTGCTCTGTAATATTAAAATGTCATTACTGAGTCACCAACTTTTTGCCCTGCTGTAATGTTATTCTCTGATGATTGCCTGCCTGAGCTGAAATTTGAAACTGTCACCGACAGACTTGTAGAAGTGATTCAACATCACTTATAGGAAAGTGAAATTAAATATTCATCCCTGGACAGCATTTTAGGTTCAAACTGACTGAAGTTCCTCAAGGCAAAATGTACTTAAGTCACTGAAGATTTTTTTCAGTTTTAAGAATTCAAGATGTCTATTTATCAAGGCTGGACAGTCCTGATTTATCTGTAACTTTGTACACAGATATTCTTTTCCCTGCTTTGCAGCATGCTTGTAACTATTTTTGTCTAGGTAAACTCCAACATGGATTATATTTAGCACACTGAATCCCCTCAACATGTATCTGTTCAGATAAAGTGACGATAAATTGTGGAAGAGCTTAAGTTTGGACCATCTGAATTTACTTACAGTGGTGAGCTTTTCCACGGGTAGAAGCCTTTGAAATTAAGGCAAATAGTCTTTGTGATTAAGTGATTGCACTAATGACTAAAGTCCAGTTAAGCAGTTAAGTCTTCAGATGGACATAATGTCAACTCATATTCCAATCTACAGATTCATTTCAGGATTTACTCACTTAAGAACCAAAAAGGTCTGAATAAATAAAAATAAAATGTTAAATTCCCCCCTAGACAATATCTTCTCTGAACAGAAAAAGTGGGAAAATTCACTGATCAAGAAACATCAAAACAAAGGATTCTTCCTCACAAGAGATTTTTTTTTTTTTTTTTTTTTTTTTAGCAGCTTCAGCCAAATTAATGGGAAATGGCCAACAGACTTGAAATTTGATTAATTTACAGAGCTCAGTGGGGGCAACACTTCTATTTAGAGTTCTGCTCAGAGATACATTTTATTTTGGGAGTGATCCAAAGCCATATATAGTCACACAGCAAAAGAGTGAGCTAGATACTGCAGGTACCTACATGGGCAAAGAAGTCAAGAGACTTTGTAAGATGCTGTGTTCCAGGCAGCCTCAGATTAACCTTACCCATTAAATAGAACAGAGGGGAGGAAGAGGAAGTTGGGGAAACAGTTCATGTCTGTCCTCCCCACAACCACTCTCAAATAACACTGAGAAGTAAAAATGGCAGTCTTAGTATCTTCCCTCCTTGCACTACTATCATCACATAGTCAAAATACTAATAAACAAATGTAAGTTTGATATAATTGTGAAATCGGTAAAATAAGAAAAAAGGATGCTACACAAAAGCAAATAGAAGTGCAAATATTTATATTCATGCTTTTTTTCTAAATATTACAACTATCTCAGATATCCAACTTCCTATGTGTAGATGGGCTTTCCCCTTCAAAATCCATTAGCACAGCATTTCTTTCTCTCTGTATAAGACGACCTTGTGTTATATGTTAAAGGTACTTCTGGACACATTTTATAGCTTTTCTCCTTACTTCACCACAGCTAAAGTGTAAAGGTGTAGGTGGGATATAAAGTAGTTATCACTAGAAAGACAATTAAAGTGGAAATGTATTTTTGGCAAACCATCAAAATACATGACACATATTCAAGTTTCAGGGTGGTACTGGATTTAAATTAGAATTACTGGCTGTAATGAATAATTGTTGCCTTTAGTGAGTATTTTCCCTTTATCTTTACAGTAATATCCCAATTTACTATCAAAAATAAAAATGTCAAGAATACATAAGACAATAGACTGATTCTAGAACAAATTCTAATCCTTGGTTTGTATCTTCTGACTTAAGCAATGAGAGCTTTCTCCTAATATTAAAGCGTGGATTTTCAGTTTCTCTTGTTTGGTCAAAAAGAATAAGAAAAGCACTGTCTAGGAGCCTCTGGGTCAATTTGTCATGTACAAAGGGATTTTACTTCATTTTTTAATGAAGGACTTATTATGATTACATAGCATTCAATTTGCAGCTAGAATTTCAACCCCATACACAGAATCAGCAAGACTTTTCTTCTCAATTACATTCCCATTTTTATAGGAATTTTGATCTTCTATTAAATTATGATCTGCTTTGTCTTTGATCCATGTCATACATACAAGTTCTGCTTTTCTAAGATTTTAAAATGCC
Source organism: Todiramphus chloris collaris (assembly GCA_025345505.1). Classification (NCBI taxonomy): domain Eukaryota; kingdom Metazoa; phylum Chordata; class Aves; order Coraciiformes; family Alcedinidae; genus Todiramphus; species Todiramphus chloris. The sequence goes on along the minus strand of JANVCC010000021.1, from coordinate 32,664,698 downwards.
AGACATGCTTGTCTTTAAATCTATGACATATATGCTTATCTTCCTAGTATGATGTAACAGTATTTCTGTCCCTAGGCTTCTCATCTATATGAAAGAAGGTCTTGGCCTCATGTTTTTCCTCCCAGTGCAAAGTGCTGTGTAGGAAAATTACTTCTAGATTAAACTTGGCTTCTGCCTAAGCAGGTGTCAGAACTAAATTATGAAAGGACAAACTCAAATTACTAATTGTAGAGAACACATGTTTTATCTCTGCTTCTTTCTGATGAACATCACAGCTAGAAATACTTAATTATTGTTTAATTATGTTTACCAGAAGTATATACAAGAACTATAATCTTCTGGGGATGAATTCTGGGAAAGAAATTTTAATCAATGCTGTCAATGCAGACAATGCAATATTAAAACTTATCTGTCATTAGAGATACTTTTTCTTTTTCCTATTAATTTATATTCACAACCAGAAAAAAATAATTTGTTGGTGGTTCCTCATGGATCAAAATTCCTACTTAAGAGAAGAGGAAACTAGTTGAAGAGGATGCAAGTATCAGTAATATGATTGAATTCTTTATCCCCTGGCATCATGAATTGTCCCTGAGTAATGGCTAAGGCTTTGTCCTTAAATCATTAGTACATTTTCTTAGACTGTGTGTGTACCTGAAATCCCAACAGATTTTTCATCTCCAAGGTGAAATAGCAAAAACAACAACATCTAGCTATTAAATGCCCATTTCACATGCCAGACAAATTAATTCCCTCATTCTGGGCCTAAGCCTAAAGTATCTGAAGATAGGTACTTGGAAGAAAGATTGCGTGTTCGTCATGCCAGTACTTATAACTTCCCTCCAATTGATTCAGAGAGATTCAGCACAGCACTGTACTTTACTATGCAACAGAACAGAAAAAAAAATACAAAGCTGAACATATATGTCATATATATATTTTTAAGAAATAGTCACAAACACCTGAATAAGAAATAGTCACAAAAACCTGAACCAATAAAAAACAAATATGATGGTGTTTCTTATTCTTCTAATGATTTAAAAGATTCCCAATTTTTAATTGGGATGTCAAGAACATATCTTCATGTCTTGAAGTTCACCAATTCCTCACTCACAGAACTATTGTATAATGACTATTTTCTACTATGCTTAGCACTGCAGTTATGGACATTATTTAGAATCTATGCTAAAAAGAGACAGTTGCAAAAAGCAATTTATGCAATAGTCTAATTATTATCAGTGACATTTCAGAGCAGCAATTTCCTCACGTGAATTTGACAAAACTTGAACCTTTCAAAAGCATAAAAGTTTGCACATACTAAAAATATGCTAGGATTCTTATATATGCATTAAAATTTACTATAATACAAGTGGCAATGTATGCATATGCGAGTGTAAAGTGCAGTTAATGTCTGCAGCTATTTTCCCAAAAATCAGTAGCTTAGATTGTTCTTTATTAGGTTTCAACTTACAGCATGAAGTTATTATTGCACAGCACATGATAGTAACAGAATTATTACTGGTTTGATGTGTAAAAGCCACTATACATATGATATTCAAACATGAGCTCAAAGGGGTATAAATAAAAAAAGAGAATTAAGACCCTGTAATCAGAAGAAACTCTTTTCTATCCTTCATCTTTCCACTGCTCCCTCATCCCCTTCTTTCCTTTTCACATGGGTATGTGCACCTTAGCTCTTTACTGGTGCAATAGGTCTAAGGGCTAAGGCATACAATCAAGTAAATGAGGTTTTACAAGCAGAGGTGAATCAACTCATCTGTGTGGTAAGTAACCATCTGCATGTTCTTAGCCCACAGCAAATGCAGGTAAATCCATACATTTAAAGTTCATTGTCAGTTACCACAGTGCAACTGAAGCGTAATAACGTATTCTGGCTGTAGTAGTATTTTCATTCTGCATCTCACTTAATTTTCCTCATAGTTCATTTCCAATGGGTTCTGCGGTAATGTGGATCTTTTTTTACTGCAAGTAGGTGAGGATGAAAACTCCAATATAAAGCTCTTTGCCTCAGCTGCTACGATGCTTAGTAATAGGTGCCGTATATATCAGCACTTGTGAACCTAAGTATCACAAGACAACTAAATATTAATAATATATTTTGGACCCTGACTGATGAGTTACAGTACCATCTTTCTTTTAGAATGTTACGTTCCTCCATAATTTAATTTAAACAAGCATTATCAACAAACAGGACTATAATATAAACTATATTAATTATTACTATAGTAGATGTTCCTATCTTATTTTTCATAAATATATTTTATTCTCAATCAATAATTTCATTTCATAAAAATACATTAATCATTTTGTTCCCTTAGGTCTCCAAACAAAGTAACCTCCCTCTCTAGTATGAATTTGGCACAAGTCAAAACTATGGGACTTCTTTTTTTTTTTTATTTCTACAGAGAAATAGTACTCTGACAATTTAGACTTTTAAAAATGAGAGACAAATTACACTGTCATTTACCTGGACATTGATAACCGGATGGGTGAACTGTCTATGAAATTTATACTACATCTTAATGCAGCACTTATTTTGCTGTCAACTCAGCTTAGACATCTTCAGTATCTTAAACAGCAGACATATGACTTTGTAACCCCAGTAGAAGAGATATGTACAATATTGTCAGTTTAGGCACCACACATGACAATATGAGTAAATATGACTACTATACTTTTTTTTTAATTTTTGTTCCTGTACTTGGCTTTTTTCTTCTAGGTTTTTTTTGTTTTGTTTTTTTTTGTTTTTTTTAATCTTTTTGCTTGTAGTGACAGATATGCATATGGTAATCAAATTATCTGGGACATTTTACATTCAGTGATTGTGTATGAAAAGTAATCTGTTTGGGTTTTTTGGTTTTTTTTTTCAATACCATTATGCCTAACATTTTGTTTAAAATTTAAACTTTACATACATTACATAGTAATTTTGAAAGCATTAATATTTTTTTATCCATAACCCTTTTATTTTCTATAGTTCCTGTTCCAGTACGTGGATGTCTTTTACATAACTTTGTTCTCCTGTAAAATTCCAATGTCCTTGCTCTTTGTTATAGACAAAAAACCGAAGCCTATAAGCTCCAGGCATATCAATCAAAAGCAACAGAGTCAGCAGTAAGTCTAATAATGAAAACCATGATTTCATAAATCATCCTCCACAGGTTGGGGTCATCTTTTAAAAATTTCTTATCAGGTGCAGCTCAAGATTTTTGAGACTCTCATTCTTCTTTCTTTAATGAAAACAATAGGAAGGATGTCAGCATACAAATAATGTGACCCTCTTTAGCTTAAAAATACCCTTAAAATGAAAAGATTACACTTTGCTTTGTCCTTGAAATTGTGGAAGTCAGGGTTTCTACCTTCCCTCGCACAAAGTTCAAAGAAAAAGTTCCTCTCACAGGTCCATAATGATATAAAAGCATCTAATCACAGGTGGACTTAGTCTAATAAACTGAAAATTTAATATAAAGAATCTGGTTCTAGAGATTTTCTCTACTGCCTGTATTCAGTACATAACAGTTTGTAATTGCCTAAGAGGCTTTTGTTACTTCACATCCTTAAGCAAACCTGGAGGCCTCTATTAATGGAATTACAAATTTTTATTTTCATCAACATGTTGCAAAATGTTACTCTACATTTTAACTATTACTGTAGTCTGGAAAAACACTAGCAAAAAATAAATTCCTTGTTCTATCTTCCAAGCCTAAAATATATTAAAAAAAAAAAAAAAAAAAAAGATGAGTATGGCATTCAATCTCTGATAATAAAAATTAGTTTTTTCATCCTTTGCCTTCTGGACCTGATGCCCTACTTTATTTCTGCTTATGTTTTTGCAAGTGTCTAATCTACTCCCTCATGAAACAATTCATTTTTTCCCAGTAGTAAAAACAAACAAACAAACATAAGAAAAATCAGAGGCACAAATATCTATGGAAAGGAAAACAGAATTTAAGAAAAGCATTTACCACTTCCTATCTGTAGAACTGAAAGAGAAATATCCCTCAAATAAAATGGTTTTAAAGGAGCATTGCAATACAGCAGTAATATCTATCTTAGTTAATTACACCTGCACTGTTCTTGTTCTGTAAACAAAACCTGGGTCATGTCTTGCTATTGATTTACCAAAATTAGAAAAGTTTTTATGTGATCAACTATGATCATTTGTTCAGTTTCACTCTTAGTGAAGGATACAGACTGAAATAATGTGTATGTGAACTGGCATCACATTGGCGGAACTATATACCACCCTTTATGAAAGAATGGATGTAGTCATTGATTGCAATGAGAAACACCAAGCTGTGGATGCTATCTTGAAAGTAGCAAGATCCTTTCTGCAATATCACAAATTGAATTTTTTTCTTACCATTGACTGAAGCAATATAATTAGCACAGAACTTGCTATGATGAAGAGAGGGAAAATTCCAAGAATGGTTCACGGGCAAGAAGAGACAATGTATCATGAAAAGTCCTGACAACTATATGGCAAATCTGACTTACGTCAGACCTCAGCCTTACCTAATGATGTCAACTCTATAGCACCTTGCTTCTACACCTAGGGATTTATGTCGCCCAGAACAGCTTTGTTGCTAGAATGTGTGAAATCCACAATTTGAACTGCTCAAATGTTATTTGGTGGTAACCCCTCCTCTAAACTCTATGTAGAAGTCTTCTGAGTGTGTTGCCTCAGGCAGATGTTGCTTACCTTTAAGGAGTTTGAGATATTATACTGCAAAGTGAACAGTTCAGATACAAGCAGATCATATGACTTACTAGTAAAATAATTCAACTTTCAGCATTCTATCACTTAATAAGTGGTGGAAAACTTGAGAAAAAAAAAGTGCTTTTGGTAGGAAAATATTATATATTAATAATTTATCTTTTTCACTTTGTCAGAATTTTGGGGGATTTATCAGTTAGAAACTGCCCTGACTCATAGGAAATTTCATCCACACTGAAGAGACTTTGGGGGTAATCCCAACTCTCCCATATAAGAACCATAATATATCCTGAAATACTAAATTTTAAGATTTAATATATTTGAAATAAGCTTATTTCACTACTCTCTTGATTGACAACGTCTCATGAGTATCAAATATTTCCAAAACCAAAGGAACAAATCATAAATAAATAATAATAAACTGACACTGACACAAGCAAGCTCAGAAGTCTCAGCAGAAGGGCAAGAACTGACAACGAAGAGATAGTGATGACAGTGATCATTCAGTTCCTCTTGCAGAGATCTTGGATGATCTGAGAAATTCCGTGTCAATAAAAAGTAGCAGAGTATATTCAGTAACTCATTAATTCCTATGAAACAGTTGAAATCTCATCATAGTTGCTATTGAATTTACACAAATGTCTAAAATCTCTTAATAGAGAATGGAAAAAGGTGCTGGCTATATACAGATAAGGAATTATGTGGTCATGACAATCTGAAGTTTTACAACTCCATGCTGAACAACCTCAAGTCTCTCAGGGTTAATTCATAGATTTTCCAGTCCTCTGACTTGGCTTTTTTTGTGGCCCTCTGGACCCACTCCAAAAGGTCCATGTCTTTCTTGTACTGTAGGCCTCAGAGATAGATGCGGTCTCACAAGAGTGGGGGCAGAATCAACCAGAACAATTCTATGATTCTATGTTTGCACTGACTCAGGTGCAGGACCTTTCACTTGGCCATGTTGAACCTCATGAGATTCACATGGGCCCAGTCCCACCTACTGGGGTTAATCCAAATGAAGAAGAATTTCTTATCTCATAAAATACATGAGCTTATATGCATATATGCATAGAATTTTTTTACAAAATATGGAGAAAAAATACATTGTATATATGTACACTTGTTTAAATGCTTTCAGTATTGCAGGGCAGATATAGTGCTTTACATTTGCAGCAGATTTAACCCATTTTGAATAAAAGATTTAAAGGAAAGACTTTCAAAAGCATAAGCACTACAAGCTTATTGGGATCTAGACAGCCCTGTATCTGAATGGTTGCTTCTACATGAGTCATAATCTTATGAATTGTGGAAAGGTTATCTTTTGGATTAATATGGGCATATACTCCTCAAAATTCACAACACAAAGCAAAATCCTACTCTAGGCACACCCTCCAAAGTTCTGTGCAAATTAATTGGTCTATAAGGCATCCAGGCAATAAATATTTCAGGGCTTCATGCTAAAAAAACTTGTAGTTAGGAACTAAGACACTTGACACCTTCTTAAAATGAAATATGGACATTTAAAATGCAAGTTCCAGGCAAAGATACAGTCCATCATTTTCTAATACTAACTGAAAAGACAGACATATAACCTTAGAAGACAACTTCTTTTTCATGAAAGCCTTTTGTGTGCCAATACACCAGCATGAATGCAAACCCATAATACTGTGTTTAGGAAAAGAGACAATTAATGTTCCCTTTTATACTCCATTTTCAAAAAAAGAAGACTTCCTGGTTAATTATGGGTATCTACTGGATTATATAATTTATTTTTTTTTATTCTTGTATTCTGTGGGGCTAGTGTTACTAAGCTGGCAAAACAGAATGATATTAAAAGAAATTAACTGATCCTGGCTAAGGCTAAGAAAATATCATTTTAATATTACAAGAATTCTTTACATGCCATCTTAATGTGATTTGAATCCCCCTGTTTTAAAAGGAATTAGTGTATCAAAAAGATTACTTCTCTTTTGTCTTTCTCATTTATTACTAACCTAAGGAACTATGCAATAATTCAATTTCATTTATATTTCCCTGAAGAAGTGCAATTCAATGGCTAATACATATGGAGCTTCCATATTAATAACACCTATCTGGAGACAGTAGAATACATATGGTACATAGTGGTTACAATTAAGTAGGAAGACCTAAGACAGAGGCATTTATATCAGCAGCTTTGTACTGCTTAGGAAAGTAATGGACCCTGAGGCAAAGCCGAGGGACTTCTTTATCTGCTATGATTAAAAGTATTGATAATTCCCAAAGTGGTAGGTTCAGCTGCTGTTCCACATTTTATTGCTTAAGATATTAATGGGAAAACAGGAACACTGTCTGTGCTATTTAGTTAATACTAGAGGCCATATTCCATTTGCTATTTTTTCACAATTGGTCTATGTTATTATTGTTGATTTCATGTTTTATGAAATCTTCCTTGGCTTAACCCAATTACTAAGAGAGTACAATAGCATTACTGGTATGCCAGGTCTTTTGTGATACCTGAAGAATATCTTTATTTTGACTGATTCTACAGTTTCACCTATTTTTACTCATCAGTATTTGGGTATTATTCCAACTTAGAATAAAATTTGTGATTTAGATTAAAATGTTTCTTCCTTTTATGATACCTTGATTATTTGTAGAAATATTGAATTGTTGAGTACAGTAGATAAATGCTGTCCACAGAGGAGACTGATAGAATAGTCTTTCCTATAATTATTACAGGGAAATGATGCTTGATGCTGAACTCCATTCAACACAGATTTTGTTAACACAGAGTTATCCTTTTGAGTGGGATCAAGAATGAAATATTCCATCTAAGCAGTAACATATTGGCAGAGCAGAGATCACTGGCTCAGCCAGTCACAAGAAGAAGCACTGTCAGAAGCCAAGCAATGAGAACTGAAGCACTGATTATAAAAATGAAGGATGAAATGAGTTTGTCAAGCTGTGGTGTCTGATGGAGAGAATCAGTCCTGACAGTAACTCTACAGAGTGGCTGCTTGGGACATGAGATAGAATATCAGACTCAAAGGGTATCAGACTCAAAAAATAAGTTCTGATTGGCAACAACCCAGTAAAATTTTAAAAACCATGCCTACTATTTGATAGTTATTACTTTGTCTCCTGAATTGTAGAGAGACTTTATACCATTAAATTGCCACATTTAAGCATATATGCCATTTACTATGTTATTTCTTCTAATTTTTTCTTCAAAAATACTTCTGACAGATGTTCTTTGTTTCTGTCCTGTCTGGGCTGCTGGTTTTTTTTGTCTGGTCAGTAAAACAATCAAAGATTAATACCACCACTCCCACCAAAAAAAAAAAAAAAAAAAAAAAAAGCACACAAGCAAACAAAAAGGACCCCATATTCTTAGTTTGGAAATGTATGCAACCATTAAAAATAATTCACATTTAATTTAAAAGGAATATTGCACAAGACTTCTCATATTTATCTAAGATATATGGACACATCTACAGACTGCAGTACTTCCCTGGGTGAAGATGTCATATCACTTCTGAATGTTCACAGGGCAGGAGAAGCACCCAGATATGTGATCTTTAAAGGCTATCCCATTATTCCCATTACATCTCTGGGGTGGTAAAGTTGCAGTACCTTAAAATAAGGACTTACACGCATTTATAGTACTTGTAAACATGGCTTCATGCATTTACCTTGACAGCCATGGGTAAAAGCATAAAATAATAATGCTTTGTGAATATTCTAGCATTGAAAAGAAAAGGATCTGGCTGTTCTGCCAGGAAAATTTATAAAGAAAAACAGGTATTGAAGTATTTTATTTTCTGAATCGGTGCTAGCCATTCAGATTAGAAGAATTAAATTAAAAGAGGCTAAATGTGGTAGAGGTATAATAAGTCTTGAAGATAGCAGGAAACTATATGGAATGTGACAGGCGAGTTGAGAGATGGTCTGTTTTTACCATCTATAAGGTGCTCAGCAGGAAACCTGATGGCTGCCCTGTATGAAAAAAATGGGCCTATGCAGTCAGGTTTGCCTTTTACCCACAAGCTGCTTCCTTCCTGCAGAGCCAACACTCTGAGGGAAAAGACTGCAACATAACACCCCCACACCAGATTAAACGTGGTTACATATTTCTGCAGAAAATTCTAGTTATGATGGGAACAAGTTTTCAGACAGAAGCCTTTGGCTGTTATTAAAATAACCATTATAGAAATTTCAACTTTTCAATGGAAAACAGATGAATTTCATGCCATATGAGATTATATGTACTAAACTATATACTATAATACACATACATGTATAAATATATTAAAAAAAATTTCCATGACTGTGGCGCATAATGTGTTTCACACATACCTACAAATTTGCTGACACTCTTTATCAACAAAGAAAAGAGTGACCTTTGATTAATTTCAAAGTGAAAATTTTAAAATTTGCAGAATTGTTCTTTCCTTTAATTTTTTTTTTTTTTTTTTTTTTTTTTTTTGGTGCTGTAATAATAGGTCTCACAACAAATAAAACACTTTTAATTTTGACTTGATTGCATGGTAGACAATCTGTTTGAATCTCTCTGACCATTGGTAGATGTTTTGGTGATATGGCTGTAGACAGCAGTCATAGATCACATTTGTGTGTCTTTTCAAGACAGAAATACTAACATATTTAAGCAGCACAACTTACTCTTTTTATTTGACAGATCAGTGGCAGTCCCATTAAAATAAGATATATGCTTTTACATTAGCCTGACAAGGGATTACACTAAATAAAATGTTTTTGACTGGCATGAGTTTCCTATTACTCAATTTGTCCTTTGCTGACAGAATAGGGATATAAAAAGGAACATAACATGAAAAGTCCTTGTCCTCAGGCTCCTTGAAATTACTTGGAGGCCAGCAGTCCTGAAATTCATACATATTATTTATTTAGGATTTACTAGTATGCTGTTTTCTAATCATGATAATGCTAACATTTAAATGCATTTATTTCTCATAAATAAATACCATTCTGACTGGTAATTCACTAACAAAAGTTTTATATTGACATTTTTGCATGTGCACAGAACAATACTTTCATGTCAGATATCCATCTAAAAATAGGAATTTTGTCATTCAACACATTATAGTATTATTTTTCTGTTTTATTTTGTTTCTATGCCAAGAAGGTAAAGACTGATGAACTTGAGCTATTTCATGATACTTTTAATCTAAAAAAAAGTCATAACGAGCCAAGGTCACCAGTGGATTTGGTCAGTTAGCAGCTCTGCTCTCAGATAGTTCATGATCTGGTTTCTAATGTGACAACATTACATCATTCAACACTTAATGTGACCTTCAAGGAATTCAGTCTTGGTCACTCAAAATAAAGAAGAACCTTAGTCAACACAGAAAGTGTTATATGGGTCACCAAATAGTCTATCTTTTCTAAATGAACCAAAAGAAAGGTTCCCACCTGCTCAAGAAAACATACAACACATGCTCTTTTTGGAAATCACTCTTGCCAATTCTTTTCCTGCTTAGTGGAAAGGACATATCAGAGTTCACCATTCTCGCATTTCCAAATGGAAAAGACAAAAGCTAAAATAGGCCTAACCATCCCAGAGAACCTTTCAGTCCGTAGATACAAAGTGCTGCTTCTTATCCCTCAGATGAGATTCTTGTGGTTCAGGGTGGCACAAAGTAATAATTCACAATTAAATCTAGACGTCACACATGTTATCCCTGGTTTTGAATCAGCAACTCAAGCCATTCCTCAGTTTCCATGGAGTCAGATGTTTCTGCCTCACCAAATCAAAAGTGCGAAATGATTATGCTTTACATCAAACAACTCAAGTGGGTTCACACTGGCTACCCACTTGCAGAGACTGAATGTCTAACTTGTTTGATCCAACTATACTAGCTCATTAAGCAATATTTTCTCAATAATTTTTTGTATGTAAACATTGAACAAAAGGCTAAATATTGCACCAAAGAAGAACTGAATACTGCACAGCAGGGTTTGATAATAGGAGCCAATTGCCTCCCCTGCAGTTGGAAGACAGCTTGGGTAACTATTCCAAAGATTAATGAGCAATCAGTTTTAAATTAAACCAAGACCTATGTTTCAATAGCTTTCCCTCACACTTTTAAAAAAAATCTGAATATGAGTTACTCTCACAGAGATAAAATGCAGTATCTGGCTTTGTGTGCTGTAGAACATTATTAGCAGAGTAAAAAATTGCTTCTTTAGAACTTCCTTCACATCTTTCAATTTTTATTTTCCTGAGCAATTTGAAAGGAAATGGACCTTGATGAGTTTTGTTGCTTCTGCACCAGAACAGAAGTTTCCTGTCAGTCATTTCTAGAAACTATAGAATCCCATTTTGAAACTCGAACAGAAGTATTAGGTCTGTGAGACTCACAACTGTTCTGACATTCCACTGTCATATTGAGCTCAGTTTTTAACTATTGACAAAGCATTCGGTTTGTATGAAACAAATAGTATAGTGAACAACATAAAGGAATTGACACTGCTTTTCAGCAGTAAAAACCAAGTTATTTTGTAGCCTCTGTAATTCTGCACCTTTACCTCTGTATCAGTCCAGTTTCTAAATATAGTATACAGAGCACGATACTGATGAATTTAGGTGTTAGAAGCACAGGCATACAACCATGCAACAGTAGGTACATTTTTAGAATAAACTATGTAAAGGTGCTATAGGATAAGAATATCATTCTAAACATGACTGGTTTGGGATAGATGGCCGAACTAACAGAAATCCATTTCTTACACATTTCTGTTCTAATCTCCTGCCTTCTTTTTCCTTCTGATAATTCCACCCTAAAAACATGAAGCAGGAATTAAAAAACAATGCCAGAGGCTGCCAAAGAGATCAGAGATGCAAAAAGTTATCCTATAAGAAAACTTTCAGGACATGTCAATTTGTTGTGTAATTTCCTCCTCCCAATGCGAATGTCTCTCCTTTTGTACATGCACATCTTACTGTGTATGTATGTATGTATGTATGTATCTACAATGAAGAATAAAGGTGTCTACCATCAAACTGTGGTTTTTTACTTATTCTTTGTGTTGTGTAAAGAGCAAAAACATAAAATAGTTTTGCTGAACTTAAATCTGCTAAGGTTCTAAATATGTTGAGATTAACTAAGGTACAATGAGTCGCAGAATGAATAGGATTAAGAACGTAATGTGGTTTGGTAAGTTTCAGAGAAAAACTTATCACAGCAGTACTGGTCATTCTGATAATGAGCAGCAGTCAGAGTTTGTACCACTCTGACATTCAGAACTGTATTTTTCCTTATTTTCCAGCATATCTCAAACAAAAGAGATAAATAAATAAGTGAAAGAAAAAAAAAAATCAACATTACATAACTCATCATTTTTGTATTATCTTTTGTAGAAAAAGTTAACAGAAAAACATAGAAATGTGTTTGTTCTGTTTTTTTTTGGCTTTCTTGGATTTATTTGTTTGGTTGTTTCTTTTTTCTTTTTTTTTTTTAGTAGTATATCTGAGGAAAATTCCAACAAAAGGCATTCTATTAAATTAATAAATAAATTAAAAAAAAAAAAAAAACAAAACACCTCACCTGTGAAAACTACAATATACCACAACTGTATTACAATACAGATATTACAGGTCAAGTTAATCAGGTGATGGTGGTTAGGTAAAATACGATATCTATTGTGGACATCAGCTGTTATCTGAAAGCACACTCTTGAGCATTGTGAAATGTATAAGAGGAAGCTTCTGTGTTGGTGGAAAACACATAAAGTGATATAATATATTTAGTATTGACAATATGCTTAATATTATACAAAATACTCTAGCCTTCAAAACTCTGGCTTTTTCTTATTTGGAAAAATCATTATTATATGATTAACTTCTCCTAATACTTTCTATATACTCATGTAAAATGTTGATATTGAATTTTTTTTGAACATACATACAGTTATTACATATATCTCATTTAAAAAATGCAGTTACTCTTTCAGTCAAGCCAAAGACATTATATCTCAGTGAAAACTGAGATATTTGTTTAGTTGTTGCTAGATAAATAACATCATTAGAATATCCATCATTACAAGAAATTTCTTTGTAAACCTGATTTAATCAATTGAACCTGTGACATACATTACTCACATTGAGTAATGGACCTCTGATCTAGAATACTTGGTGTACATCCGATCAGCAGACTTGGGATACAGAAACTTTATGTCTGTTTTCATTTTCCTTTCAGAAGTTATCAGTAAGGCGTAGAGCTGTACAAAAATAATTTTGGTTCTTCTAGACCCAAGATGTGTCAGCATAGGAGTTTCTGAACGAAACTCACCTATTTCTAGGCAAATTATTTCAGAAAAAAAAAAAAAAAGTGATATAGGACTTGTATGCAGCTATCACCAAAGATAAGCCAAGAGAAAGTACCTTGATATTGATACATTGATTTTGTACATGCCAGCATCCTTTTCACCTCTTGTTTCATGTATATTTTATTGTACAAGTCTAGTTTCAGTACATAAATGCTGCACAAGAAGAAAAGTCTCTGTATTTCACATTTTTTGAGTGCTTCCTTGGAAAACACCACATACTGGAAGAATACCAAAAAAGTCCCTGAAGGTGAGTGATTTGCTGTATTTTCATATAACTCATTACATGAAATGTTTATTACTGGTAGCTTAACTTTTGCCATCATAAGCTAAAGTTAGCAATATGTTTATCCATCACTATTTAGTTATGTAAACTAGAAATATGCATTGTAACTAAGGAGACAATCATGAGTAGGTTCTTGCTTTTGCAAAGCTTGTATTCATGTTATCACCATCATATTAGACACATTATTGTGTTATATTGGAATAAATGGAAAGTAAGGAAAAAACCAAAAAAAGGCATTGAAATGTCTGTGATAGAGCTTTGGAGTTTAATAAGTAATGATATTGTACAATGGTTATTAATTTCCTCTAGAAACAAATATGTCCTTTTCTCACACATTGGATTATAGTTTTGATTTTGTTTTTCATTATTTGTTGATGCTTATTTAATTTGTGTGATTTGCTATTCAAGTGTGTTAAGAATATACCATTTTACAAGATTGGTCCCAGAATCACAGGAAGTTCTCAGAAGTGTAGTCTGTTTAGAATCATACAGCCATTGTAGTTGGAAGAGACCTTTAAGATCAAGTCCAACCATTAACCCAGAACTGCCAAATTACCACTAAACCATGCCCCTCAGCACGACATATACACATCTTTTAAGTACCTACCCTAAGTCCCAAAGAAGGGGAATGAAGCTGGTGAAGGATCTAGAGAACAAGTCGTATGAGGACCAGCTGAAGGAACTTGGGTTGTTTAGTTTGGAGACAAGGAGGCTCAGGGGCTCGTCATTATCCACGACTACCTTAGTGAGGGCAGGCTTTTTTACCAAGTAACAATCCATAGAAGAAGAAACAGCCTGAAGTTGCACCAGGAGGTTTAGACTGGACATTAGGAATAATTTCTTCATAGGAAGGGTTGTAAAATACTGGAACAGGCTGCCCAGGGAAGTGGTGGAGTCACCATCCATGGAGGTATTTAAAAGATGTATAGATATGGAGCTGTGGTTTATTGGTGACTGGCAGTGCTGGGTTAAGAGTTGGACTTGATAATCTTAAAGGTCTCTTCCAACCAAAATGATTCTATGATTCTATGAATACAACCCAGGATGCTGTTGGTTTTTTTGGCCACCTGGGCACACTGCTGTCTCATATTCAGCTGGCTATTGACCAATACCTCCAGGTCCTTTTCTTCCAGACAGCTTTCCATACACAATTCCTCAGGCCTGTAGCATTGCATGGGGTTGTTGCGACCCAAGTGCAGGACCCAGCACTTGGCCTTGTTGAACCTTATACCACTGGCCTCAGGCCACCAAGCCAGACTGTCCAGATCTGTCTGTAGAGTCTCCCTATATATACGAAAGTCTCACATATACTGTGATTGAATGCTTGACACATTTATTCATTTACTTCTCTATCTATCTGTCCCACTGTATTTTCCAGCAGAACAGCAAGTGCTCTGCTTCTTTACTTTGTGCTTTCTTGCCATCCCTCTGTCCCATTCATCATCTCTGTCTGCAGATGGTCAGCTCTGAAGGGCAGATCCGCCACAAGTCCCCAGAGGAGGCACAGATGAGACACAAGAAAAATAAAAGAACCAGGGATATTGCTAAAGGAAAGGAGACAGAAAGACTGAGCAAACAAGTGAACTAAGAAGAGATTAAGAGACGAACATGTCAGAAAAGATTAATTTGAAGAGATGAGGCATAAGGCATAATATTAGGAATTTTTATGGAACAGCTAGAGAGATAGTTTAAAAAAAAAAAAAAAAAGGGAGAGAGAAGAAAAGGAGAGAAAGGAGAGGCAAATAAGATGAACAGAGCCTTTCAAAGTACATCAGAATAGCCCTGGACTAAAATTAAAAGAAATATGTCAAAAAAGGGAAGGATAAAATAAGTGGTGAGCCATGGATTTGATAATAAAACACTAAGGAAGGAATATACATAGAAACATAAATGAAATGGTTAAATGCATTAGTTGAAGTAGACTATCCTAACAGACCAGGACATCACCTTCAAAATGTAATTCCAATGTCATCTACAACAAGGGCCAAATAAATTATATGTCACCTTATCCAGAGGATGCAAAGTTCAATTTGCTTGTAGTGCTGACGAGCTTGCTCAGAGCCTACGTTCACTTCCCTTTGAAAGGTAAGACCATTCAGCTAATGCTGAATCATATTTTAATGGATACATTCAACATCCACACATTTAATTCTTTATGTTTACATACAGCTATCCTGAATGTCTATTTTTACCATGGTCCATGAATGTAGTTTTTTTCTGAAGTTTATGGTCTGATTGTTGAAAATCAGGTTACTTACCTAAAAATTAAGCGCTTTGTGAACATTAGCTGAAATTTAGACCTCAGTTCTTGTGGGAGCTTATAAGGAATTTGAAAATATATAGTTAATAGAAAGGTTAATCAAAGGTTAATAGTTCTTATGACTGAGAAGAGTGGGTAGAAAACAGGGACACTTTAGTAACTTTTTCATATGTTACCTCATTTCAGCTAGAAATCTCTGAGGGCTGTAAAGTGACTATCCTACCTCTGTTTTTCAGACGAAAACAGTCTAGGGACATACTAGGGCATTAGTGTTTAATCAATTTGACATGAGTCGAGGAAAAAGTGCAAAAAATTATATTTAGGAAATCAAAAGTGATCTATGTAAAAAGTATTACACAGATTAATATTCTAAATAGATGCTGAAAATGAGTAATCAACCCTGTAAATATCTGGCAAAATTCTTACCTTGAAAAAAAGTATATGAAGACATTGGATATTCTAGTAATTCTAGATATGCTGATATTTTACACAGGATGATTAAAGTCAGAAGAGAATGTGTAGAAAATGAAAGAAAGAAAAATAAACTAGGCTAAAATGATGTATGTGTTACTGAAGAGTGCAATGCATTTCATATTCTTTGATATAAATTAAAAAAAAAGTTAAATTAAACATTTATATGTAAAACTTTTAAGAAAAACAGAGTAAATTAAGGGGTAAATCACAACATTTTCAAAACTGACAAAAGCAAAGGAAGAACTGTGTTAGAAACCGTCTAGTCTTACAAGAACACAGGTTTGACTTATTTGTTTGCCTGAAGGGATGTGGCTCTTTTTTATTCTTTTTCTTCACAAAAGGATATGCAAGAAACATTTCTGGGAGGTCCTGTCAATCTACTCCATATAAATAATTAAAAATTAACTGCAAGAGAAACAGAAAGCTGAATGTTTATCTCTTGGATGGATGCTCTAATCACCAGGCAATAGCAACACTGTCATTCTTTGGTCCTATGAGTATCTGGAAAACTTCCTCTACTGAGCCCAGTGTCTGTAGTAGGATGTACTGCATAAAATCTAAGTCTAAAATCCTTAGACTCTAATACTTATGGACTGAAAAATGAAAAATATACATTTAAATCTCCTCAAATACAGAATGAATCTTGCTATCTGTTTCTTGTTGAAAAGTTTAGCCCCTAAAACTTTGTGTAGAAGGAGTCATAACATCCTTTTTAGCTCAAGATAATCATTAAATGTTATCTGAAATTTGGAAATAGTTCCATGGTAATGTATATAATTTTTTTTTTTTTTAATATAGTAATCATTGAGAAAATGTAATTTAGTTGCAGAGAAGACAACCTGAGACAATACAAAGGAAAGGTAAATATTAAGATCTGTCTTTTCAGTTATGCTATTGCAAACATTGTATAGGTGATGGAATTAGAAGACATTTGGCTGGCTACCCCATTTTCAGGTACTTTAGCAATACTTTAGGTCCACTGGATTCTTCATGAAGGATCACAGCTCTATTAAGATCAGGACTCTGACATAACTACACCCTCATAATCAGTATTTTTGGATGTTCATTGATGCCTCTCCAATGTACACTAAGAATACTGGATAGCCAATCACTCATCACAAAGCTGGCCAAGGATGACAAAGGGCAGAAAACAAATACACTCTGTATCTCACTTTTGTCCTAAACTGCCCATAACTCCGGTGATAATAAAGGGGAAAGAATCCTAACTAATATAATTGAGGAAATATTAAATATGGAAGACAACTAACCTCTAAGATAATGAGTTTGTTTGCTTGTTTTTTATTTGGGGTTTTGTTTTTTTTTTTTTTTTTGTTTTGGTTTGGTTTGGTTTTTAATTATATTATGGATGAGACACTTTTTTTATTTTTATTTTTTTTTAAATCCCAGAGATGGGATACTTTTAATTAGTTTCTTATTTCTGAAGAAGAAAATTCTAAGTAGCAAAAGATTATTTTACCAGTTACTGAATTGCTTAGGAAGGCTTAGAGATACATAGTTCGAAACTGGCCTAACAGAAACCCTGTATATTAGTTACAAATGTCCAGTACTGCCTCTGATATATACATTTGCTATCAGTGTTTTGTATCAGCTGGCACAACACGATTCAGTCTACTCTTATAAAGTAGAGAATGTGTGTATCTAGATGATTTCTGTATTAGCAGATTAAATTGGGCAAAGTCAGAAGACCAGCCAAAAATTGTCATTAATTTTAGGACATCTTGGCTAAATTTAAGGGTGGATTTGATGACAGATCATCTCCAGCAAAGCTGACTTAAAGCTGACAAAAAGATTAGGCCTACAATAATCACTATAATTTGAGTTTTTGAATTTTTTTTTCCTTTCTTCTTTCTCCCTATATCAGTCAAGCACATTCCTTATGTTTCCTGAGTAAAAACACATGGGAAAAATGTGGTAACCATAACTTTGATACCACACAGTCACAACTAGTGATCAGTGATGATTAAAACAATTATTTTAAGAGACGACATTATTTTTTTCCTGATGGACATTTTTCAAATCTTACAATAACAATATCGAAGCAAGCTGTTCTACACATATGATTCATAATGCAGAGGTTGAGGACATTTTGCTGTTTTACAGTACTAATACTGGAATTCAGTTTTTGTCTTCCTCTTCTACTGCACAGGAAAATTTGAAAAGTTCCAAAATTAGAAGAAAAGGGTACATTTGCAATTTAATCATTTGTCTGGATTGCTCCACATAAATCAAACATTCAAACCCCATCAGCATATCAGAAATTATACTCATAGAGGTTTACTGACATCACTTAACAATCTTATGTGTCACAGAAATTTATGGAATCTGAATTTGTGGGTCTTTTTTTTCATTTTTATGTTTGGATTTAGAATAAAGGGAAAAAGAAAGAAGAATCTTTAACTTTCTAATTTGTTGGAAATAAAATTATATAATCATAGACAATTATAAAAACAAAACCTTTCAGTGAAAAAATACCATACAATGTTACTAAGGAAAAACAATTTTAAAAGGATATAGAAAATACAATTATGCACTGAAAATGACAGATACACCTATTTGACTGTAAATATGCATAGGATTTACTCAGTACAAAATAGGACTGCTTCATGTCTGCATGCCAGCACTGACACCCACTAATCCTCAACAAAGCTTTTCTGACAAATCTGCCTCACAGTGTTGGCAAACTTTCAGAAAATATATGATTACTTAAAAGTTCTGTTGTGTAATTCTGTGAATCCTGTACAAGTTGTAATCACTCCTAGGGTACTGTAAGTCAGTGTTATTGGGAGACTTACTTGATCACCCTCTTTACTTCCACAAATGGAGAAAAACACTGTAATTACTTGTTATTTCTCAGGAAGGGGATTGGAGGATGGTCCTTGGGACAGTAAATTGCCCTTTGTTTTTTGAAGTATAAGCTAGTTAAATACTGGGAGTGTGTTGAACTGTTTTAACATCATATCTTACCTCACCTTTATAACTGGTACGCATATATTTCTCATTTATTAATGTATACATTGAGCTTTTGTGAAATATTGAGTTTACATGTGCACACTGAGGTTTTTCTATATCACAAGTATCATGCCATAGCAAAAATCCATCTCAGTGCAATGACATCTTTATACATTGACATTGATTAGAATTATAAAGTTGATAGAATTAAAGTAAAAAATTGCATATGGTCCAAAGTAGGACAAAATAAAATCATGTAACAAATTATCTTCATTATCTTCAGATAACTCATAAGAATCCACCATCATAATCTAATGTTTTTGACTAGTTTCTTGTAATAGGAATACAACATAAACTTAGCAGATGAGGACTTTAACGCTAAATATTACTATTTTGGTCACTAATTTGGTTTCATTTTACAAAAGCAGTAGAGATTCGCCTACCAATCTCTTTTTCATACTTACTTCTGTATGTAAAAGTGCTTAATATTTTTTAAGAAAAATAATTCCAATAATCTTTCACATATTTTAAGGAGTGCTTAATATATTATGCACCTATTGTTAAATTCATCTTCAGAAGTGACACTTAGTTCTCTTTATAGTTCTCCTTAAAATTCTCCTTAAATCTCTGAAATTCAGTTTTAAAAATCTGGATCTTAGAAGGATTTTACAATAAAACATCTAGTGACAAAAACAAAGGAATAGTCATTATCAACACTGATACAGTAAATATGGGTGTTCCATAATACCTGAAAATTTTTGACAGCTTATATAGTTATTTTCGTTATATGATTTATAAAAATTTGATCTCTCACACATATATCTTCAGCAGCTCATACTTCTTGCTAGAAAGTCTTTCCATACTTTTTGCTTTTCAGAAAAAAAAGTCTCGTAATTCCTTATCATTTTTCTCGCATAATTATTTTGAAACCAGTATTTAAAAAGCCATTAACCCAGAACAATGAGTGCAAATAATACCTGTTTGAGAAGATATGACAGTCTACATTTTTCCCCCAATACACTGTAACTACTCAGCCCGACTTCTAAAACAGCTCATAACTCCCATTGAGAAAAAAAGTATCTGTGTTATTTCCAAGCACGTTCTTTAAACACCTCCATCATTTCCACAATCTGCTGGCTCCTATAGCTAGGTAGGGATTGAAATCCGCCTGGCCGTCACTCATATTAATTCCTCAGAGGAGTAGCAAAGTCAAATGGTGCACCACTGCCAAGGCTTGAGTGGCACTGCTCCCGCACAGTCAGCTTCCCTGGGGATTGATTGCTACAGCTGCAGCAGAGAATCTCTCTGCTAATCTTCTCTAACTGTTGTTGACCTATCTCTGCCATCCTCTCCCAAGTATACAATAAATCAAGCACATTTTACATGAAAAATGAAGTAATTACTCGGTGAATCCAACGGCTAATTGCACACGGCAGCCTCTGGGAGATGTGGGACAAATCCATGTCAGATTTCGAAAGGCAGAGAAAAAGGAAACTAAGTTAATAACTCCTCAAATACTGACAGACTGAGAGGGATTGAAATGCACCATTTCTTCAGATAACCCAATACCCTGCTTAAGGGAAAAGGAAAATACTAACTATATAGTTCAGCTTTACAGCAACAATAAGAGTGATTTTGAGGTAACGCTGCACCAAATGTAACCAGTTTCTGGAGAAAAATGTTATGGGGCTGCAGCTTCGTATGTCAGTGATCATCATTGCATGTTATTTAAAACTAGCTTCTGTTTTTGATACCCTCCTTGCTTTCCACCTCCTCTGCAGCTGTGTACTTCTGACTCCCATAATTCCTCATTCAATTTAATTCAGTTCACTCACTGCCTCTTTCCCCAACTGCTCTCTGACAAACCATCCCCAAACTCCTATTTCCAGGGTATCTATCTGGATGCTTAAATGTCATGTTCCTGAGCTAGTGAGCTTTCTCAGACACATTGTAGAGGGAGACAAGGGACTGGGACGGGGATAGGACAAGAGGAAACAGCCTAAAGTTGCACCAGGGGACATTTAGATTCAATAGTAGGAAAAAAAAATGTTCACAGGAAAGGGTTTTAAAGCACTCGAACAGGCTGCCCGGGAGGTGGTTGAATCACTATCCCTGGAGGTATTTAAGACATGTAGATGTGGTGTTTAGGGACATGGTTAACTGTTGACCTGACAGTGCTGGGTTAATGGTTGGACTTGATAATCTTAAAGGTCTCTTCCAACCAAAATGATTCTGTGATTCTAAGGAGAAAGGAGATGCCAAGAGACAAATTCCCTTGCTCCCATTTCAGTTCCTACCCAGCCTTTGCTCAATGCTGCTGCATCAGGTCTGATTAGTTTCACCCTTGCAACCATGACCTGAATGAAGTATTTATGTCATATTTGAGTATAATGTCTCATCTTCTGAACAGTACTAGGAGCAGTTAGGGACCAAAACATGCTTGGTGACTTTTTTGCAGAGGTAATAGTAGTGAAGTCCGGGTAAGTATCTACTGAACATATGTGCTTTTTCAACTTGGCTAAATTTGCTTGGATTGTCACAGGATAGCAAAAGAAACATCCATGACACAAATGCCACTCCTCTGCCAAATTTCAAGGTCACTTACAATTTAGCTTTGAAAAACAACACATTTTTCTCCAGCCTAGCTGCCGGAAACAGATGAACCATTTTGGCGGATCTTTTCAAGTCGTCATCCTGAGATGACTGGCCAGCATGGAAATTTTTATCCTGAATAGTTACAAAAACTGCCAAGTCTCATATGTTTAGTGTGAGACATGCATTTTTGCTTTTTTTCCTAGGTAAACCCATAGCAGTTACCTTCATCTTACATAGCTACAGGGCAGTGATGAGGTCTTGCCTTCAAGTCAAGACACCATCATCAGGATACAGCTGATCAGGTGATGAGGGTTTTTTTTTTTTTTAAAGGGGAAAAAAAAAAAAAACCAAACTTAAAGAAAATAAAAATCTCAAAATCAAAAACCTTTCATTTTGTTCTTAAAAAATATGACATTAAAAAAAATTCAGTAACTCTTGGATATCAAATTTGAATGCCTGGGCCTCTCTTCTCTTTATTGGTTAGACTTCTCAGCAGGAGCTTCAAGCCTAGTTATATCAGGAGAGATAATATCATGACAGAGAAAAAGGGGAACTGAAATCTCTGACCTACAGTTTCTTTATCTACCTGAAATAAAGCTCATTTAAACTTCAATGGTTTGCATTAAAGATTTTAGCTCAGCACTGGAACTTCAAGACTTTTTAAAAGTAGAAAACAGGAGACATTTGCCCAAGAGTTACAACATTTTAATACAGAGAAATATTCAAAAACAAAAAGCAAAATGCTCTTGGGCATTGGAGGATCTGAAGTAATTGGATTTGATGAGAAAAAGAGGAAGGCAATTATTTACATAACAAAAAAAAGTAATCTACAGAGGAAAAATAATCTTTCTTTCATGATATCTTAGAAACAATCAGACTCAAAACATTACTTTCATGCATCCATGTTTTATTGTCTCCTTAGGCTTAAACAACATGCAGGGATGAGTTGGAAATACTCAGAAATTAAAACTTCATTCCTGCTATGTTTCCTTAAGTCTTCTTCAAAAAGTTTAACTTTGTTAGTCTAATGTACTTGCTTATGTAAAGCAAACACAGTTCCTTTTCTTTTTAATTTATCAAAACAATAGTGACACATGTCACATTTATGACAGATGATACAGGTAGTATTACAGTTATTGCAGCAAAGATGTCTAACTTGGAAAGTTTGCCTCAATCAGTACTTCAAGGTAAATAAATAGATGGGCACATTCAGTAGACATTTATACTACGTGTGTGTGTGTATCTGTGTGTCTCTGTCTGCTAGAAAGGAGAATATATTACTCTTTGCTCTTCTTAGCACCTACTTTTTTCAAAACGCTTCTGGTTTTCGTTGTTTTGGCTTTCAAAATCCAAATTTCTCTCATAATTTCAGAGCACCTGAATGTCACTGTCTACATCTCAAATGTGAGAGGATAGGAAAGACAGGAGTAAGCTTCATTGATGCATTCATATACCTCACATGTTGGAAAAAAAAAGTGTTTTACATTGTTGTTGATAGGTTAGACAGAGGAAGGACACTCAAAAGTAGAAGGCAAATGAGTTTGCTCTGAGCTTTGTGCTGAGATGACTAGCACTTCAGTTAGCCTGATTATGTACATACGAGACTGAAACACAGAAACAACACAGGGAGTCAATAGCAATAACATTAGTGTCACTTAAAGACTATTTGTGGGAGAGATGTATTTATTTCTAATGTCTCCTGAAAACTTGAAGATGTTCAGAAAAATTCTTATGCTGTAAAAATAGCCTTTTTTATCCCCAAATACTCCAATGCCATATTTCTGAGAATCAATATTTCCTTTTAATTATATTAAAGATGGACATCTCCACAATTATGTATATTTACATGATCAAAGCCCAGAAATGTCATATTAAATCCTAAACATATTTTTATATTTACATATTTAAAACATTTTTCTGGTAAAATATCTTGACAACAAGGAGATGTAAATGAGTGCTGTAAACATACTGGCTTCTTAAATACTACTCCTTTGCAGAGAAAATGTACAATTGGGAATAAGATAAAGGAAATTTTTCTGGTTTCAGAAATGTGTATGTGTCCTGAACTGTATCAAATATAATTTCAGTATAATTATTTTTATATGACTTTTTTGGTTTGTTTTTTTTTTTTTT
>JANVCC010000021.1:32615936-32640799 GCA_025345505.1 Todiramphus chloris collaris | reverse complement strand
TTTTTTGTTTTTTTTTTTTTTTTTTTTTTTTTTTTTTTTTTTTGTTCCTCAGCAAGAAGCTCCCAAAAGAACTTGGATCATTTTACAGACTGAAATGGTATAATGTCAGTGTTGTTTTCCTGTATGGTAATCCAAAAGAGTTTGCACTGGATGGAAAATATTAAACATGTTTTCTGAAATACTTTATTAATCACATTTTTTTTTTTTTTGTATAATATGTATAACCAGCATGGAAATTCTTATTTTTAGAAGTGGTTTTGGTTTCTTCTTTCTCTTCTACAGTAATTCCACACTGTCTCCAAAGGAAACAAAGATTTTCTCTTTAACTTCACACTTGTTTTCTAAATACTTATTACTATGCCAATAGTTTTCTTTAAACCTCATAAAGGACAACCTTAAATAACTACAGAAAAAAACCATACTGCTACATATTGAACTAAATGTTCAACCTCTGAACCTCTTGCAACTCAATTCTTGGTGTATTCCTGATACAAGACTAGGCAGTGATAAGGCAGTGACTGACGATAAAGTGCTGAATCTGACACACTAAAGATTAATGAGAATTACTGATAGAAAGCTGCTCTACTTTTGCTGCTGTATGGGAAAGTGTGTTCATTTCCATCTCCCTGTCAGGTACCTGAAAACAACGGGCCTTATCCCTCCTTAATCTCAATGGGTTACCTTCATAAGCTCTTTAAAAGTTATATATGGAAACTGGAGTAATCCGATTAGCAATAGTTGTTTGCAATCGGACATCAGCAAAGAACATAATAATACTGCAACATTACTGAGAATACAGAATGAGGATGGTACCAGTGGAAGATATAGCAATGTTATTTAAGACACAGAAGGGTCACATAAAACCCAGAAAGTAGCCATGTACATCTCTTCTATCCTGAAACAGCCATTTAAAATTTCCTGACTTTGAAGAGGACACCTTTGCTGACATTACTCAGATTACAAAACCATCACTGTAGATCACTTTCTAGGTAGACATTTATTCTTTGTCAAATTTTGACTTTCTGAAGATGTAAACCCATTATTGATAGCACTCATTTATGTCTATTAGGTATATTTTATAGAAATACCATCTGTATGCCTAACACACTCCAAAGTACATTTTGTATTTTTTACTGGATCAACACAGCTTTTAAAATCTCACACTAGCATTTTGTACTGGAATGTTCCCTCACTAATATTTTTACTGTGACAGTAGTTCAGTTATGATATATATATATATCTTCTCTATCTAATGTGGAAGTAAAACCAATGTTGAGCAAACTATGCCTAGTATCCCTTTCTGAACAGATTTTAGCCTGACTTGCATCCTTTGAAATGGTATATGTGTCATGTTTGCCCATTTGTCAGTCCTGAATAACACTGAAAAACTGAGGCCACAGAAGAAAAGAGGGAGTTGAGTAAAAGTAAAAATAAGGCAGAATAGCATATACGTTAGCTAAAGTTCTCTATGATTTTCCTCTGAGATTAGACAACCTTTTGATTTAATTTTCCCTGACAGTTCAGTATAATATCATAACAGACAGAATGTCCTTGGTTATCAGTTTTGCTTCCTCTCACTGTTTGTCCTTGTCTAGTACAGATGATTTGTCTTGACCACATCACTTTTTAGACAAAGCAAATAAACTGGAAAGTGTTTTACCCATAGTTTAGATGGAAGTAATGTGAGGGGTATATCTATGTTTTTTGTTGTAATTCTAAATACTGAATTACTTTTCTTTCTTTAACATAGAGCATTGTGGAAGGGGAACTAGGATGTATGGTACCTGCCAATAATTTAATGAGTGTCCATGCCAACTTTCAAAGCTAGACTTATTCTCTCTTTACATTGTAAACCCTCAAGGGTATATTCAGACATGTACATAGACCAAGTTTCTAAACACTGTGAGCATGTTCATATGTTTTTGTAGTTATGTTGACCAAGCATGACCACAGCCAAACTAAGAATAGCCCAGACTACACAGTAATTCCTAAGTATCGTGTGCATGCTTTGAGACTTTACCACAGCTGTGCTATAGAAAACAACACGGTCAGAAATAATGGGTGTCTGTGTTGGTGAAGTGAAGCCCTCTCTTCACCTTGTAATATAGATAAAGAGATACTGGCATAGTCACTTAGAGGTATAAAGGTATCTAATTTAGGCGGCTTGATGAGAATTAACCATAGCGGAGTTGATGATGGGAGGTTGATGACAATTTAATGCAAACACTCAGATCCTGAAAGAAGTTTTAATGATGGTCATACAATATATTTATACAATTGAAACTAATTATTAATGCCGAAGTTAGAAGTGCAAATGTGGGTTGCTCTTCCTTAACATATTCATAAACACCAAGGTATGTGGAAAAGATAGAAATATTTGTTACATTATTTTTTTATTGAATCCTACTTTCAGAAGGAAAAAAATGTGCTACAATTTGGGCTTCAGACTTGAACATTTTAATTGTAATGTTAGCTTTAGTTATATTTAACCCATACAATTCAGTTCATGTACAATGCTAAATATTTTCCAGAGAATGTCATGAAAAAGATGGAAATTATAAACACTTTCTAAGTGCTACATGTATGAGGCTATCCTTTAAAAAGTGACATCCTTAAATTTCAACCTGCAACAAATATACGACAAAAATATACAGTTTTCATAATGAGGATTTTACTTAACTTTTCATCCATAAATCACTAGTGCTTTGTTAATATAGCCATTTTACCCCTATGAAAAAAAGACAATGACAAATGACCCCATAAAGATGGGGAAAAAACCCCACCTCATTTGTCACAATCCAAGATCTAGTCACCCTTTGTCCTTTGCATTCTTTGAATGCTCACATGAGATAGATGGCAATGCAATATAGGAAACAGGGTAGATGAACCTTAGTTTAAAGAGAAAGTGAACAGAATCTTTATAAATATATATAATTTTTTTTTTTTTTAAGTTATTGTTCCACAGCCTAGTAAAATTATTTCTAGGTTTCCAGGCATATTATAATTTCTCAGACTGGGAATTGCACTTCTCCCTAGAAAATCTCAGTATCCTGCTCTTCATGGCTCACGTGCTTCATTACTTGACATTTCTTCTTTCTAATGATTGCAGAAGTTTTAAAGGGACAACAGAGGTAATCTAGCTTTGAAAAGAATTAGGAATGGATAGTAAATACTTGCTCTTGCCTTTGTGAATTTAAGGTATACAAGCAGTGCTGTGGGAATGAGACACTGATTGGCTGCAATTCAAGCCACTAGTAGAAATCTCTCAAGAATACACATTAAAGATGTTTTTAAGTAGTCTGATATCCAAAGCCCTCTGAGATTGCTGATTTTTAAGCTAATTCCTCTACTGTTTTCATCCAATCAACTAATGCTTCTATCAGTTACTTAGATATACTGAAAAATCTGAGAGTAAATGTACTAATAAACTAAAGAATGCATAAAACTATCCCTGTAGGCTCTAAGGAAAATATTTCTATTTGATTTAAACCATTGATAACTGCTACAGAAGGTGATGCAACAAAGACTTGTCTAACCTCTGATACACATTTGTTTTTGTAGCACTGAAAGGTAAGTCAATGTCTTTGTGAATGACTTCAAGTCCGTTGAAAAATCTATGGCTACGTAAAATTTTCATGTCCAAGGAACAGGCTAGTTACATTCTCTTTCCCACCCAATTATATTCACATTAACTCTTGTGAGTGTGGATACGTACGAAAAAAATCTCTATAAAAGGTGACGGATGACTGTCTACTGGAGAGGTAAATACCTTTTTTTTTTATCTCTCAGAGCAAAAGCATTGCTTTGCACTGCTTAAAAATATTGCCCCATGCTTTTTCCTCACATCTGGCTTTCACCACTGTGAGAGAGTCATCCATATATTCAACACAGTCAGCTCTCTTTCACTTTAGGAACAGGTAAAGAATTAGTCTTGTTTCCTTTAAATTATTGTAAAAACAGTTAATTAACTATCTAGATATTAAACAGACCAATACAGGCAAAGATTGACATGCTATCATTGCCAACAAAGTAATTCAGCTCAAGTATTAAACTACCAGCTTTTGGATGGAGAATCATCTTTAATTTAACTCACCATTTGCATTTATCTAAAATGTGGTAAATAATGGGAAAAAAAAAAAAAAAAAAAGGATTTCAGCTGTTAAAATTATGTTCTTGAAAAATTTTCAGACTGAACCTTATTAAAAGCTTGTTTCCAGACATCATGAAAGCTTTTCTCCTTATTTTGATTCTTAAAGGCAAAATATAAACAGATCTATGTTTGATTTTTATTGTAAAGTTAGGTGTAACAGAGAGTCTACTGGATAAGAGTGTAGATTTTTTTGGTTTTTGTTTTTTAATCCCAAACAAATATAAACCAAATCTCTCACACACAGAATTCACTAAGCCCACTTTTCTGGTGGCTTTTTTTGGGAATAAAAGTGAACAGGAATAAGATAACACATTTTGAACAAGATATTTGATTGAATGAGCTAGTCCTACAACCTTAATCCTGGCTGTAAAAGGGGGATATAAACATGTCCTGTCTCCAGTTCTTTTCTTTCTTCTTTTTTTTTTTTTTTTTTTTGATTTTTAAAAAAAAAATATTTGATATATTATTTGTAGCCCATCAGACAATGGGGTTTGCAACAGCATTTGAGATTTCTGGTGTTTCTTCAATACAAATAAAGGAAAGAAAAGGCTTTCTTTCATTTTCTTCATGAATATTGTACATATATATTAACAAATTTTCAAGTAGTGAATTAGAACATCCCAAAAGATAAACTGTATGAGATCCTCTGATGTAAGGAGCTGATGGTCTTTACATATAGATTGGCCATGTGTGAGAGAGCATAATGGAGAGTATCCATAGCAACAATACAATATATATTGAGTAAATCAGCTTGAAAACTGCCGAGTGCCTTAGATATGCAAGAGATAGGGGTTTTTCTTTCTCCTGTTGTTGGATCAGGCACATACTAGTTCTTTATATCAACCAGCCCTATTATATGTAAAAATTCCCAAAACTTTCCCAAATTAATCAAGAATCACTTGAAGCTCCAAAAATGACTGAATACTTGAATACATTTAGGGGAATGATTTGTTTCTAGAATGATTTAAAGGTAAACCCTAAGCAGAGATTTTAATCTACATAAGCAGTATAATAAAGCATAGGCCTGCACGTAAATGTATCAGAGAAAATTTGGAGCAGTATATTGTGATAAACACTGTGTTGAAAGCATATGGTTAATACAGTGTTCTAAAAAGCAAACAAACAAAAAACCACCCTTCTAAAATAAATTTTAAAAGAGAATAGAAGTCCTGAGATCTAAAGCCACAATTACTTTCTATTTTTCTTCCTTCAGACGATGACCTACACATTTTTTAACAGATGAAAATTTGTGCTGATCATTAAAATATTTGAAAGGAAAACTAGGGAACTTAATCTAATTCCTGAGATTTGAACATGTTTCTATAAAAATGAAGGAAATAATTATGTCTTCATGCGACTGAATCCATTATTTTCTTTTGCAAATTTATGTGGTTGTTGATGTATTTTCTTTGGTAAAAATGCTGTAAGAAGAGAGGACCAAACATTTTCTCAGTTACAATTAAGTAAACAGGTTTTTTAATTAAAAATTCTGATTTTTGGCAACCCTAAATTTATATTTTTATTTCCATTCTATGTACACAAAGAAATGGAAACCTTTCTTAAATATACATATCTCAGTAGAACATAAATGCTCACTAAACTAACCACAACAGACGAGTCTCCTAAGTTTTCCTATCAAATCCAAAGTAAATTTCTTTGAGCTCCTGGTAGTTTAGATCCTTCAAAAGGAAAACCTGCAATCAGTTTCAGTGTTATTTCAGTTGTCATATTTTATCCTCTCAAATTTAATTGTGATGAAGTCCAACCCTCCTGTATCCCTTAGTAAACATTGTTGGGGGAAAATACCTTGTTTTATGTGTCTTTACTTCAACTCTGCACTCCGTTTATTTGTAGGCAGTGCTGTGGAACAGCAATAGCCACAGAACTGTTGCAGAGATTGAAGAACACATTGGTACACACGGACTCTAGGGTGCTTCTATGAGTGTACCAAGGTAATCTGTTTTCAGAGTTTTTGAAATACATCACAAATTTTAAAATGGATTTTTTTTTTGTTTTTGTATGGAGTGACAAAATATATAGTCATTAACACTCAGCATCATTTTTCTGTCTTTTGTGGTTGCATAAGAGAGGCTCAGAAATTATTTTTTCTGTTCTTTGCCATGGTGCTTTCTCTCCCTATGACTTCCCTAGGCCAGTTGTCTCAAATCATGTTTTTTTACTAAGCCCTGTCTATAACAAAAAACTTCAAATAAAAGATGGACCAGGTATGTCAAAAGCCCCTAACTAAATTCAGGTTGCCTGTTAGGAAGGCTTCATACCCTGTTAGCTGCTATAAGGTATATGTGATGACTGAGAAAGCAACCTCTGACCCACTGGCTTTTTCATGCT
The DNA here is from genome assembly GCA_025345505.1 of Todiramphus chloris collaris. Taxonomy (NCBI): domain Eukaryota; kingdom Metazoa; phylum Chordata; class Aves; order Coraciiformes; family Alcedinidae; genus Todiramphus; species Todiramphus chloris. The sequence continues at coordinate 32,634,300 of JANVCC010000021.1, read as the reverse complement.
CTAACTAGTAAGTAGGAAACAACAGGGGTTGAGGGGAGCTCTATGAAACAGCGCTCGTCAGAGCGTGACAAATTGGAAAATGGGCTCTTCTGTATTCTGTAATGACAAGAATATTTAATAGGCTGTGTAGGGGGTACATTAAAAAAGATGTTAGCTAGCTTGAAAGTACATTCCTGGGGTGAAGTCCTAGTCCCACTGAAGTCAATTGCAAAAAGTTTCATCAGACTGAATGGGGCCGTAATTTCACTCCTGGTGTACACCCAAGTGAAAATGTCTATTTAATTTCACAATAGATAGGAATTCTGATGTATGCTTTTTGATTCTACACAAAACACAGAAAATATCTGTTTAGGTAAAATGGCATAGGCCAGTATTACAGCTCTTGAGACTTAAACCAATCTAATTTTGTTTTCCTACTTTGCCACTCTCAAAATGAGAGTCTGCCTTTAGGTGCTCAGTAGTGAATTATGTCAGCTGTACTTTTTTATCCCACAATTCAACAGGGTATAGATGACCATAAAGTGGATTATTGAAAAACAGCTTGCAAAAGTGCAAAATAAAATTTATCTAAGTAGGCTTTTTCCCCCTCTTGGCTCATAACTCCAATATTAGTAATTTTGCTCCTACTGACACTTATAAGAATTGTGACTGCAGAAAGACTGAAAAAAGCTACTGTAAAAAAGTGATCCAAGGGCTGGGGCATAAACCTAGGATCTGTGTTAAAGTTCTTTCTCTTCCAATAATATCTTGGCAAAGTTACTTCATACTCAATTTTTTGAAGGTGTTAGGTTTTGAGAAATACAGACTGGCACCAGATTAAATTTTCAAAAAGCATTTAAGGTATCTGACTCTTTTTAACTTCTATGCTGACTTTATAGAATAGGGAAAAGATAGAGATTTCTTGGATGGCCATAACAGAGTTTGCAAACCTTACACATGCCTCATAAACACAGTGATATGAAACACTGGGAAATATTTATGTACACATAATTCACAAACATCTAAAGAGTCACAAAAAGACAAAGACACTGACAATCGGCTCCTTAATTGTGATATCTTCGCTTCAAATGAGCGATATCTTGTCTCAGTCTTATTTTATAAACAGACATACCGGGTGGTAAAGTAATAAAGGTAGCAGACTTGGCATGAAAATGATTTTGTTTTCACATGCAACATTAATTACCATTTGGATTAGACTAATGTACCACTTATCACTCGGAAGTGGTGTATAGGGAAAGGAGGAATGGAAGAAACCTTAGTGTAATTATTACTCTTTCAAAGTGAATCAGTATGCTTTACATGTCTGTTTTCTTTAATCTACTCGTGTAAAAATCCCTTTTTGCAAACTGCTGAAGAGCTCATTTCATTAATCCTTTAGGAAGAGTTTCTGTCAGATGCTTTAACTAATGGCTCTTAAACCCCAGATGAGTTTGAAAGGAAAATATTACTTGGATCAATAATTAAACACCTGAGTTTTGGGGTTACTTAAAAAAAAAGGAATTATATATTATTATTCTTGTCAACCTTGCTTGACATTGACTACTGACTTCAGAAATCTTGTTATAAGATAAATCTTTTATTTGCCATTGGCCATTTCCCTTAAGCCTAAATGTCCTAAACATTCTGCTTTGGAGAACATACCTTTAAAGTGCTCTTTAATCACTACTATATTAACTGCTGTCAGTAACCAGCCGCATCCATGAATGCTTAATACTAGTATGACTGATTTCTACTAAAGTTTGTATTAACCATGGGTAAATAAACAACTACAGTCCAGGAAATCTATGAATAAAAGCCATAAAGCACACATTGAAACAGCTTAAATTTATCTTTTTCAGTATGACAAAAGCTCATATATTAAGTCTGGTCTGCAAATGAGTCCCTCAATTATGGATCCTGAATACTGTTATTACTACTATAAGGTAGATTTTAATGTTCTTACTTACACTGGGTAGCAATTCACTGTGAAGCAGTCTCATTATTGATTTTAATAGGACTCTGAATGAAGTCGTTTTCAGTATGAGTCAGGATTTAACAATTAACTATTCATATAATCTAAAAAGGTATTTAAAGTAGGGAACATCTACACTTGCATTTTAGTTTTGATCAGGAATGTACTTTTGAAGGTAATCTCTTGAATATCCCATTTACTACTCCTTGACTCACAGCATAGAAAATATTTGGAGGATACAAACAGAATTTTTCTTGGATGAAATTAAGACTCTAGGTGCCACCGTTAACACTAATGGGTACTCAGTCCACAGGGTCAAACCAAAGCTAATCTTGGAGTACACATACACCCTGCAAAACATGTTCAGTGAGGACACAAAATCCTCAACACCACTGCTTTCACTTTATACATCTTCTCCTACTGGCCCACTCCATTTAGTACTATAGACATATTTCTACTGCACTCTAGCCACTAACAGACATTTAATGTAAAAGATTAAAACAAAACTATTTCAGAATAAAAACTCTGAAAAGGCTGTAATATGAATATTGTATCCTTTGCCATTTTTTTTGTCTTGGTCTACACTAATTGTTAGCTAGAAAATAAAAATAGGATCCTAATAAGATCCTAAAAATAGATCCCTGTGTGTTTAATGGAGATAGGAGGCATCTCTAGAGTGGTGACACAGACTGACAAGTCAGTGATAAAAAGGACACAGTATTAATACTCTTCGGTGATTGCTTAATTTCTTTCTTTTTGACAGCTGGTGGCTAATTTTATGTTTTAAGAATAATGGTGCAAAATAATGTACAAAAAACTGCTATGGAATTACTACAGTTCCAAGACACCCTGGCATAATATGTTCCAAGTAGAGAGCTGAACATCAAGCTGTCAATGGGAGCTGTAAAACCATAAGCATCTCCAAATTATCATTTCATGACTTATAAACACTTTATCTCTCATTATAATTTTAAGAGATTGCTACTCTATTTCTACCTACTTATCTCTCTATGCCCAGCCTCTGAGCTACTGCTCACTGCTAGGTTTCATTCTCTCACTTAATGTTTATCTCCATCAACAGCTGATTCAGCTGTTGGCTGAACTGATGAGGTGGAAAGCTTAAGTGGTGAGGGAGGGAGAGAAGAAGGGGAAATAAGATGAAAAAGTCAGGAAAAAGCCTAATTTGTTTCTGACAGAGAGAAGCAGTGCTTTTAAAGTGTTCCTGTCCTAACTTAATACATAGTTCCTATCCTCATCATTCCTTCTTAGTCTGTTTATTATATCACAGTATACTGTTAAAATAATAATATTGATATGTTTTTATTCTGGTATATTTTCAGGTCCTATTATTTTCCCTGCTACCTGTTGTGCTGTTGTGACAAAACTACTAGACAGCATTAAGCCACTGCAAGAAGAAATTGAAGATAAATACTATTTCACAGCTATGTTCTATGCAGAAATATTCACAGAGACATAAAGTCTAAGAAACAAGAGTCTGTCACAAACAGAATCTTCCTTGTTTCACAAAATTAGCTAAAAAGAAGGAACTTGGATTATCTCTGCTATAAGACTCCATTGAAGTAAATCCAAATTCTACGTAGTTGGGCTGTGTTCAAGTTGTCCTCAGTGGCATTTCATATGTGTAATGAAAACATTATTTATACTTCTTAAGAAAAAAAAATATTCACTATAAAGCCATATAGGATTGGGAATGGATGTATGAAAATATATTTGTGATTTTAGAAATAAAAGGAAAGTTTACATTTAAGAGTATTAGACACTTTTTTCCTACAAACTTCATTACTACAAACATGGCAAGAATCTGCTTTGACCTTGATTTTATAAATGCGAATATGTAGTATAATATGTAATATAGTATTTAGACAATTTATTGTGAGGAAAGACACATAACCTCAGAAGAACAGTAATATGTCAACAAGCATTTTCTTCCTGAGGAAAGGAGAAAAATCGAATGACTCTTTGTGAAGAAAAATAAACAAAACCAAAACCAACCAACCAAAACAAAACAAAAAAACCCAAACAAACAAAAAAAAAAAAAAGTTGCACTAACAAAGGGCAAGAAACAAACCAGACTTCAAATTCAGTCACTATCAGTCACTACGACACTTGCATTTTAGACAGCTATAGCAGTTGTGACTATTATTCATGTCTGGATCTCAGATGCAGCCAAGGCCAGGAAATAGGGTATGGCTTCATATTTGTCTCAAGTCTGTGTTCTAATTCACCAAGTGAACATACTTTTAAATTCATAGATTCATAGATTGTTAGGGGTTGGAAGGGACTGAGAAAGATCATCTAGTCCAATCCCCCTGCCAGAGCAGGATCGCCTATAATAAGTCACACAGGAACGTGTCCAGGAGGGTTTTGAATGCCTCCAGAGAAGGAGACTCCATGACCCCCCTGGGCAGCCTGTTCCAGTGTTCTGTCACCCTTACCGTAAAAAAGTTTTTTCTTCTGTTTATCTTAAACCTCTTATTTTACAACTTACTCCCATTGCCCCTTGTCCTAACATTGAATGACACCGAGAAGAGTCTGGCTCCATACTCCCTACACTCGCCCTTCATATATTTATAGACATCAATGAGATTCCCCCCTCAGTCTCCTCTTCTCCAGGCTAAAGAGATCCAGCTCTCTCAGCCTCTCCTCATAAGGGAGATGCTCCACTCCCTTAATAATCTTGGTGGCCCTGCGCTGGACTCTCTCCAGTAGCTCAATGTCTTTCCTGAACTGGGGTGCCCAGAACTGGACACAGTATTCCAGGTGGGGCCTCACCAGGGCGGAGTAGAGGGGGAGAAGAACATCCCTTGACTTGCTGACCACATTCTTCTTAATGCACCCCAGGATGCCATTGGCCTTCTTGGCCGCAAGGGCACATTGTTGGCTCATGGTCATCCTCTTGTCCTTTCCTCAGGGTCTTTTTCCCCAGAGCTGCTTTCCAAGAGATCAGCCCACAGCCTATACCAATACATGGGGTTGTTCTTCCCCAGATGCAGCACTTTACACTTGCTTTTATTAAATGTCATTAAATTTCTCCCTGCCCAGCTCTCCAGCCTATCCATTCACGCTAGATGGCAGCACAACTTCTGGAGTGTCAGCCACTCTTCCCAGTTTTGTATCATCAGCAAACTTGCTGATGGTACACTCTATCCCTTCATCCAGATCATTGATGAATATATTGAGCAGTATTGAACACAGCACTGATCCTTGGGGGACACCACTAGTCACAGGCCTCCAGCTAGACTCTGCTCCACTGTCCACAACTCTCTGAGTTCTGTCCTTCAGCCAGTTCCCAATCCACCTCACTGCACAATCACCCAATCCACCCTTTTTAAGCTTGGCTGTGAGGATACTGTGGGAGACAGTATTGAAAGCCTTGCTGAAGTCAAGAAATACCACATCATCTGCTCTCCCCTCATCTATCCAACTACTTATGCAATCATAAAAGGCTATCAGATTAGTCAAACATGATTTCCCCTTATGGAATCCATGTTGACTACTTGTGATAAGCCTCCTTTCCTCCACGTTCTTTGAGATGGTGGCAAGAACAAGCTGTTCCATCACCTTTCCAGGGATGGAGGTGAGCCTGACCGGCCTATAATAACCCGGGTCCGCCTTTTTGCTCCTTTTGAATATTGGAATGACATTGGCCTGAATGACATTGGCCTTCCTTCAGTCCTCAGGCACCTCTCCTGATCTTCAGGACCTCTCAAAGATTATGGAAAGTGGCCTAGCAATGACCTCTGCCATCTCCCTCATCACTCGTGGGTGTATCCCATCGGGGCCCATGGACTTGTGGATATCCAGTTTGTTCAACTGATCTCTAACACAAGCCTCTTCGACAGAGGTAGAAACTTCCTCCCTCCAGACTTTCTCTGTGGTCTTGAAGCCCTGGGACTCCTGGTAGCTGGCCTGAGTAGTAAAGACCGAGGCAAAGGTGGCAGTCAATAACTCAGCCTTCTCTCTATCCTTGGTCACCAGGGCACCCACTTCATTCAGCAGCAGGCCCACATTTCCTCTAGATTTCCTTTTACCTCCAACATACTTGAAAAAGCTTTTCTTGTTGTCCTTGACCTCTCTCATCAGGTTTAGTTCTAGAGAGGCCTTAGCTTTCCTTGTTGCATCCCTGCATCCTCTGACAACCTCCCTGTATTCTTCCCAAGTGGCCTGCCCCTCCTTCCATGTTCTGTATAATTCCTTCTTCTGCTTAAGTTTATCTAGTAGCTCCCTGCTCAACCATGCAGGTCTCCTAACTCTCTTACTTCATTTCCTGCTCTTTGGAATACACTGATCTTGACCCTGGAGGAAATGGTGCTTATATTAGCCAGCTTTCTTGGGCCCCCTTACCTTCTAAGGCCCTGTCCCATGGGACTTTTCCAAGTAGTTCCATGAGGAGGACAAGGTTGGCCTTTCTGAAGTCCAGAGTAACTATCCTGCTTGTGGCCCTGTGCCTACTGTGTGTAATTCTGAACTCCACCATTTCATGGTCACTACAGCCAAGGGTACCTCCCACCTTCACCTCCTAAACCAGTCTCTCTTTCTTTGTCTGTACAAGGTCCAGCAGCACTCCCCTCCTCATCAGCTTCTCCACCACCTGCATTAGGAAGTTATCATCAATGCTCTAGAGGAACCTGCTGGACTGCGCATGCCTGGCTGTGTAGCTTTCCCAGCAAATATCAGGGTAATTGAAGTCCCCCATGACAACCAGAGCCTGTGATTTTGAAGCTACTTCCATCTGCCTATAGAAGGCCTCATCAGTTTCCTCATCCTAATCAGGTGGCCTGTAGTAAACACCTACTAAAATGTCTCCCATACTAGTCTCCCCCTTAATCCTAATCCACAAGCTTTCAACCTGCTCCTCATTGCCCCCCAGGGAGAGCTTGATACATTCCAATCACTCTCTCACATAGAGAGCAACTCCACCACCTTGCCTTGCCAGCCTGTCCTTCCTGAAAAGGACATAGCCATCCATGTCAATGTTCCAGTCATGTGAGCTGTCCCACCATGTCTCAGTTACTGCAATGACATCAGGGTCCTGAGATCGCATGCAGATCTCTAATTCATCCTGTTTATTCCCCATACTGCATGCATTGGTGTACAGGCATTTTAGCAAGTTGGCTGGCTGAATCACCCTCTTATGCAACTCCCCTTTGACTCCTATGGGGTATCCCAGTTCATTGTTACTAGCTTTCCTCAGGGTATCAAATATAGAGCACTTATATGGATTGCATTCCTTAACCCCTGATGTTCTGCCCCACTGTTCATCACAAGTAGTTGAAAAAGTGAGATTACTGACCCCCTCCCCCTTCAGATCTAATTTAAAACCCTATCAATATGCCCTGACAACTCCTGACCCAGAATACTTTTCCCCTTCTGGGATAAGTGCATCCCGTTAGCTGCTCGCAGCTCCAATGCCTTGTATACTAGGCCATGATCATAAACCCCAAAATCCTGTGGGTGACACCAGCCTCGGAGCCATGAATTGACCTGTTGGCTCTTCCTATATATTCTCTCTTCCATAGACAATGTCAGAGGGATGGAGGAGAACACAACTTGAGCTCCTGATCTCTTCACCAGCTGTCCCAAGGCCCTGAAATCTCTTTTAATTGATTGTAAGCCTCTTTTTGCTACGTCGTCGCTTCCCACCTGAAAGATCAGAAGTGGGTAATAGTCTGAGGGATTCACAAGGGAGGAAAGTTTACCTGCAACATCCTTCACACAGGCACCAGGGAGACAGCAGACCTCTCTGTGAAGCGGGTTCAGCCTGCATATTGGGCCCTCTACTCCCCTCAGTAGGGAATCACCTATAACAATGACCCTTCATTTTCTCTTATTAGGGTCAGTTTTGATGGTTGTCTGGGGGAGAGCTGATCTTGTTGGCTCAACTGGTTTTTGTGAGCTCTCAACCTTGCTTTTAACCGGTATCTCTCACAGAGCTCCATACCTGTTTAACAAGGGCACTGTAAGTGATGTAGTTATTAAAGGAACGCTCTTGCTCTTTTTATTCCATTTGTTTCGTTTATTAGAGACCTGCTGCCATTGACCCTGCTCAGGTGGGTTACAACGGGAATGCTGAGGGGCTGGGTAGTGAGAGGCTATGGAATCCTCTGCTCCACTAGGATTCACATCCCCAACTAAAGAATCCTCTGTTCCATCATGAGTTACCTGCTGTTCCGTTATTGTAGAAATGAGATTGTGGAAATAGTTAATTTCCTTCTCACTCTCTCTGATATTTCTCAATCTACTCACCTCTTCCCTGAGCTCCATCACTTCATCTTGGAGCTGGACCACCCGGCTGAGCAAGTCATTAATCTGCTCGCACTGCACACAGCCATGGTCAGCATTGCTGCCAGCTGCCAGTGCAAGGCTGTGGCATTCCTCACAGCCTGTGGCCTGGATACCAATTTCCCTTTGGGTGGGTGCTGTGAGCACAGTCTTCCTCCTCCAAGTAACCACCATCCCTCCTTGAGCAAAAAAAAGAGCCTTTAGTTGATTCCTCTCGCTTCGGATCCCTTCATTTGCAGCCCTTGTCAACCAGTAGAGGCCTACCATGCTGCCTAATGAGCTGTAAGCAGCTGCAGTACCACTTGGGCACACACAAACACCATTTTCTCACTCTGCTACTTGTGACTAGTCCAGGAAGCCTCTTGTAGCCTGATTAATGGTGGGTGTGCTGGCTCCTCCCAGGAACTTCTCAGCAGCCCGCCCACCAACTGACCAACCCCCAACACAGGCTAGGGGCCTTTCTTGCTTTCAGAAGCCCCCAAAAAGAGCTTTTTGTTGGACTTTTCTTGCTGTAGCTCCCTTCTCCAGTGCAGACTTACCTGCCCTGAAGCTGGTCTCCTCAGCAACAAGGAGATTAATCTTTAATTCCAGACTATAGATTTCATCTCTTGATATTCATTGGGTTTCCCAGGCTTAAAGTGAAGCCTCCTGAGTTCCATGTCAGGTAGACAGAATTCCAGGTTGCAGGCAGCAGCAGTTGGAAATCTGCTTGTAGCTATCTCAGCTTGTAATTGCTACTTCACAGCTGAGTCCAGAGCCTGAGTATGGGAGTTTTCCTACTTCATTTCATATATGGTATGTGGCAGCTAAAAGTATAGTTTCCCAGCTGAGCCTGGTGTCCAGATGCACTTCCTAAGTAATGCATGCACCCACCTAGGTGGGATGTGGGTCTTGGGTGTCAACCAGCACTCTGAACAGACCATGAATACTCTACTAGTGCTGCTTTCTCTCCAAGATGGAGAAAATCATATTGACTCTCAAAAGACTCTTGGTCTGCTGGTTCCTTCTGAGTGACTGCAAGGAAAGTAGAAAACTTTCACAATGATAGTGGTGGCTTCCATTGCTACTTCCACACTGAAAGAATCCCCACCCTAACTTGTCCTTTGCTCTGTCCAATAACTGCCATTAGGACACAGCAGATGAATCTGTACTCTTGCCTAACCAAAGGTAAAGACTTAAGGCCAGGACACCTAACAGCATACAAGTTTAATCATACAACCCAAATTAAGTTCCTAAAGAAGGCAGGTTGTATCACTTATCATTTTCAAGCCTAATTACTGCTCCTGAGGTTGGTTGTGAGATGAGAGCAGTGTAAGAGCTAGTATAAAATGGAAAAGAATATGCACACTCATCAGTCCTTTATTTTCAAACAATTGGCTGAATATTTTGATTACATTCAAACTGCTGAACAAGCTGATCAGTTCAGTGCCAGCCCATCTCTCACTGTATAGAAGACACTTAATTATTTTGCATTTCTAAAAGGTCAGGTAATTTAAATTAAATACAAATAATTTGCAGGACATGGCACATAGCAAATAAAATGTATCAAGAATCAATATACCACAGGGTTGTTTCTTATTCAAATAAATCAGTTTGACTATCACATAAACCCTGCCTTAACACGTTTTTCTGAAACAAAAGAAAGCTTAAAGTAGGTATAAACCAGCCTGCTTCATGCCATTTCTTATTGTCATATTTTCAACTGTAATAGGAAATAAAGTGTCAAGCTACCTGGTTGACAGCCAGGAGCCCACCTCTCAGTAAATGACTAATGTTTTTATTGCAAGTGAGAAGAAGCTAAAATGGACTGCTCTTAAAAACTCTGGTCCTTCTGCATCAAATCACAGTACCCCTGGAGACAGAATGCACTATGCCTTTCTTCGTAACATTTTAAGGTCACCAATTACTCTTTTGCAAGATATATACACTATAAGGATAAAACCTCTAACAGATCAGAACAGTTATTTTAATTAGAATAAATGAGTGGTTTAGCCTGGATATCTTTGATCATTGTCATGTTAACAAACTGAATAACAATGAAGTCTTCGAACAGCAGGCTCTGCTGGGATTTCTGTAGTGTATTATATCAAACTACAGCTAAAACCCACTAAGCCAATGCTTTTGTTTCTTTATGCTCTTTCATCGTAAAGGTAAATGTTATCCAGTACAGTTATACATTAAACACCATCAGTGACTGCTAAGACTTTTATAGAGAATTGTCACTGTCAAAGGCTAATCTTCTTTCCTTTTTATCATTATTTTTCTCCCTGACAAAAGGCACAGAGAGGGTTCATACAGATACAAGCTATGGCTGCTCACACTCATTAGACTTATCCTACTTGTCTAGTAGGGTAAGTGCACAAAGGTGCACTTAAATAAAGCTTTCTGTCCTAATGATACATGAGTAGACAATGCAAATGTTCTACTCATGCTTTTCATTAATTTAGCTCACTTTTGTGTGGTTACTTTCCTATCTACATTCAAAGAGAGAAAATATGAAAAGACAGAGGAAAACAGTTATATAAACTCGCATACATTTTCGTGTTCCATCACTGCTAGCACTTTATTGTGTCTTGAAGATGTTACTTTCATAGCAGACATTTCAGATCACAAGATGAACTGTTTGTTCTTTCAGTCCCCAAGTACAGCTCATCTCTGTGTGTTCTATTTGATTTAGAAAAAGCAAAAACATGTGACAGTAGGACTTCTTATCAAATAAAGCCAGTAGTTTAAAGAAGCTCTAATAGCTTAAAAAAAAAAAAAAAAAAAGGAAAGCCTATCATTCTTCAAAACCCTTATAGGTTTTTCAAAGTGCTGGAAACAGAAGTGACTTGCAGTGAGCAGGTGCTCAGCATCTGACAGAGGGTTTCACAAAATATAAAAAACTTTCTATCTCAAAATGAACACAAAAATTCTCCTAGATCATTATACAGAATGGTTAAAGCATACTGCAATTTGACCTTGCAGACAGTCATCTAGTACTGTAAATTCGCAGTGCTTCATTGTCATCATTTTATCATTCCCACAAGTTCACCTGTATTTATGCACTGTTTCAAGACACAGCCACACAGTCACTACTCCACACTACAACTACTGAGCACCTTGTTTTCAGCCTCCATTTGACACAATGGAACGTACATCCTTAGATGCCTCCGCAACCTTAGAACAGCAACAGAACAATTGGTGGCCAAATGGCTCCTCTCAGAGTGAGGAAACACAAAAGGAAGGAGAAGTATTTGCTTTTCTTCCCTTACTTCCCTTGTTGCCAGTACTGGCCTACTGACTCAAGTCCTGCTGTGGTCCTGCAGAGAGGGTCTGTAAATCTAACACAGCTGCTGTACTTTTTACCAGTAGCTTATTGAATAATTTAACATTTTTGCCAGTGAAGTTTGTGGATTGCTCAAAGATTGATGGAGTAATAAATACTAAGGACATGTTACTTTTACTGAACGATGCGGATCACTGAGCTCAAAAGGTCCGATTGAACAAAATGCATTTTAATAGAGCAAATAAAATCTAATGCACCTGGGAATTAACAATTCAAGCTGCACTTAAAAATTAGGAGCCTTAGAAAGCAGTAGCTTTAAAAAGGATTGTCAAGACCCTGAGGGTAATCACAGGACTTATTGCCCCTGGCCAGATGCCTCAGGGCCACCTGTGCCCTGTGCAGGTACCCTGGGCACTTCCAGGACCCCATTTCAGTCCTCCAGGGCTGCAAGACCCTGCCACAGCAACACCACAGCAGTGCTGGGCTCCAGCTCCCCACAGCCCTGCCCATCCACAGCCTGGCTTGGCCTCAGCCCAGCCCCAGTGAGGTGCTCAATGCCTGGGGCTGGGAATGCCACAATGCCTCTTGGCTGTCCTGCCACAAGACCCCGTGGGGATCCCCCACCACTCCTGGCCCCAGGGAGACCCTAGTCCATTCAGTACTTCATCAAGTATTGGGGAATCAACATAAAGAATTTCTCTCAGTGCTATAAGCAAAGAACTATTTTAAACTTTGCAGACTTGACACTGGTTGAGGTGATAAAATCTCAAGTAGGCATGCACACCAGTAAATATCAAAAAGCACAGGAGCAAGCTCAGTGGTCATCTATGAGAAAACCATGAGACCTGGTAATGTTTTGCAAGTATTTGCACAGCAGAGAGGTCTGATAGCAGCAAGTTTTAGTCTTCCAGAATGAAAAACAGCATCAAATGACTTGAACCTTAATTTAGGCAAATTAAACCTTGGAAGAAGACTTGATTTTTCCATCTGTGTGGGTGACTAATCACAGGATGACAGGATCACAATAAGGACTTCTTGCACAAGGTCCCACATGTGTTGTAACTGTGATTCACCATTACCATTTAAAGATTATGTGTCTTTTGGAAAGGGTATCTTCCAGTGTTGATGCAGGGGAACATTTATATAGAACAAATTCAGGAATTCATCCAGTGTAAGAGTGCGATTACTTGATTTCTGAACTCTTTGACTTACCTCGCCTCATAAAAGTCAGGTGCTTCCTCTGGCAATCGTCGATTCATCAACACTGTCCAAAAGGAGGATGACTGAAAGTCACTCAAAACAATAAGCACTCTGAAACAATGATATGGGGTGCTTTCAACATATTTTTCTTCCTGTATAGGTAAATATAGGTGTAGCAGATCTTTTATCTCTTCTGGTTTAGCTTCATAATGCTCAGCTGTGCCTAATTCTACGCTGGTGCTGTGCTTATTCAGTACTTCTGTAATGATCTGAGACATAATTAATGTTTCTGTCTAAATTTGACTTTTACCTCCTTTCTAGATTTAAGTCATCTATGATCATTAATATCATGACTTGAGAGCATAAGTAAACAGAGAAAAACCATGAAGCTGCTTTACTTGCAGATTCAAATGGTGTGAATGTTACACCTTTCTATACCTGGAAATATGTGAAAATCTGAAAATAAATGAAAAAAAATTAGCTCACAGAGGATGTAAACCTCACTTCACTGAGCATATTACAGAGACTGGTAATAGGAATCACATGGGTATTGTGATTGAACTGTATATTGCAATTACTGTATTTTGCTAAGCATAACATATTTATATTGTGTTTTCAGTATATTTTGTATTGCTCTGCTAAATCAGAAATCTTTTGTAATATCAATTGTCTTCAAATAAGTAAATTTTATATTAAAAATTACACCCTCCATATGTGGAGTATCTAAAAGCCCTGATCATAGAGTATTGGACTCCGACACTTTATAATAAGTAATAAATTCAAGTCTCTTCAGTAACCACCTGCAGCTCTTGATGCAGAGGCTAAGCCAGTTCTAAAGCTGATGTAAATTAGAGTGGTTTCAGTTGTGAGTGAAATTATGCTGATTTACACTAGCTGAATATCTGATATGTGAAGTCCACAAGATACAGAAGACTAAGAACATACTTAAATGATTTACTGAATTTAGGATGATAAAGAAATTTACTTATTGCTAAAGTGCCTTCTCTCACACTTGGAAGGAAAAAAAAAAAATCTTATATAACAAGTATACTTCCTTGATTTTAGACATGCAGACAAAGGAAATCTTATTGCTCCTTTAAAGACTGAGACAAAGAGAAAGAGATGAATGGCAAATCACATAAGCAGGAGGATGCAGAACAAGGTTAATGGCCACAGATCTTATCTATAACTTTCCCATCATCAAAGACATTATAATACACCAGGAAGGGAAAAACCCTCCCTAACATCCACCTAGATATACATAACAGAAAAATTTTGGAGCCTTTAAGGTATTATCTCATATTTTGTTGGTGTCTTTTAAGCTGTGTGATACAGTTCTCTTCTGTTCCCCATGGCAGTTTCTTTCTCTTTGGCAGTCATGGATTTAGTAAGTCTAAAAGACTGTCATGTTGTCATAGCTAAACAGGTGCTTAGCAATGGTCACTCAAAGTCTTTTTTTTTTTTTTTTCTTTTTTTTTTTTTTTTTCCCCCTTTATGAGAACTTGAAGTAGAATAGAAGATCCTTCTTTAAAAAAAGATTTGACTTTCATAAGAAGATAACTTTTTGATAGCTCCCTGCCACTTTTTTTCATGGAGACAGCAGCCCTTCAGAAGGTAGAACTGATTGCAGCAAAGGACAACTTTATCACAGTTTTTTAAATGTATGTTACCCTGGAAAGGCTGCAGTCTAGTTAAACTAAGTTCATGATACTTATCTTTCTCTGCAGAACTGAAGGGGAGAAGTATTCTGTGAGCTTAGAAACTTCATTGGTAGTGTGAGAGCCTGTGGAAATCTAACAGGGAATATTCTTAGGGATCTAAAACCCTAAGAGAAACAGCTTCTTCCCCCCTAAAACTAAATAGAATCAAAGAATGGAATAAAACCTGGTGATCAATTTCCTCTTGCTCAGAGCAGGAAAAAAACCCAACAAAACTGGCAACAAAATTTCTCCAACTAACATTGTCTACATCTGGTAGATTAGCATAACATATTTGATATGGCTGTGCCCATTTTGCCAAATTGGTCATTTCATCAAGAAATTAAATTTGACCTGAATCATGTATCAAACTGTCTCTTCCATTAAACACAATTTATGCTGCCTGAACAATGTAATAATCAGCAAATTAGTTATTAGGTACTTCTTATACTACACCTAAAGTGTCAAGTTCTCTAAGGAACTCTTGAGGTTAGTCTTACATGTAATGCCACTGAGGACACAACTAAAATTTTATGTACAGTGCTGACAGTCATCAAGGAAAAAAAATTAAAAAGAGAGAGAGAAAAAGAAAAGCTCCGAAAACTTGAACTACTTTTGTTTCTCTGTAAGAGCAATTAACACATATTCCCAAAGGAACTGCTAAAAGAAGGAAAGAAACTGAGGATTCCCTTTGGGAAGGATAGTAACTGTAGGAGGCATTAAATATGCAAGCATCCATTAGGCATGATTAAAGATTAATTCTGTGTCATAGACAGGTTCTGAGGTCATTACAGGTCATGACTTTCATCTTAATTATTTGGCTTACTGTTTTTATTTAATTAGCTTGGCTTAATGAGTCTTTGGTTATAGATGTCTGGCATACTGGATTTTTGTGCACCATTTATTAAGCAAAAGACTCAGCAATTTAACTTCTTAGCAGATAACTCCCACAATCTCATCAATAAGTTTCTAGATAGAGACGGAATAGATTCTATGCAAGAATATAGTGTTACAATCTTATTTATCTCTCTGAAATCATCATTAGAGGTTCTACTGAAATTGGTGGGGCATTTGTTGCTGCCTATTATATTACATATATTGTTAGAACTCTCTGTATGCCAACACTCAAAGCTCTCAGTAGGCACTGTATATTGTATTGGACACCTCAGGGTATTTCAAGACTCTGTGTTATGTTCACCATTCTTTAACAAAATATATTCAGTCAGAACATAAAAGTATTTGTTATGTTAAAATTAATTTAAATCACTTTTTAAATCTAAATAAATGCAATAAACATTTCCACAATAAAGATATGACCAAGATCTTCACATACTTTTCAGAGAAAAAATTTTCTTGTGTTTTTTTTTTTTTTTAATTTATTATTTGCATTCTGCTTTAAAGGCCTATCTTTTCTTCCCTTTAAAACAATAAAAAATAAGAATTTAATGAAGTCTCCTACCTCTTCCTAAACTTTGCCTAACAGTCAAATAAATCACAAGCATTACTGAATCTCAATGCAATGAAAAGAAAATTACCCTGTCATTGAAAGACTTGAAAAAAAATAATCAAAACTTCAGAAAAAACTTAAGTGAAAGAGAGTTTCCTTTCTCAGTGCCCTCAAATATGGATAGGCTTTCTCAAAGCAAAACTTAATAAAACAAGGACAAAAAAATTCCTGTGAAATAAGAATACTTTTAAGGCATAACAAATCCTAGTGAAGAGAACTAAGATCATTGTGGCACAGAATAAAATGAGGACAGCTAAGGCTTAAATCAGACTTCAAGAAATTCAAAGAATTAACATTAGAATAAATTTGCAGCATATCTGGTGCACAAATTTGCCAGTTATACCAGTATACAGGCTACTGTAGCATGGTGCATACTGGTTTAGAAACTTTAAGGACACCAGGAACCTCAGTTCACCTAACAGTTACATTCAGGATTTGCTGAAGTATGAGGCTGAGGGAAAGGGAGAAGATTATAGCCTTAAAATCATGCAACTAACATTTTTTTTAATAATAGAACAAATCAAAGTTCAGTAACACTTTTGTTACTTCAAGCCTAGGAAGCTTTTGTCAGAGGTAGCGAGGATGCTTGTTTGAACATTCTGGAAAGGACAAATATTTTGCCTATGAAAAGAAAACTTTCCTTATATTGAAATATGTGGAGATGGATCAAAAGAACAAAAGGTCCTAGAAAAAAGAAGGGAATTTATTTCTCCGTATCAGGCCTACTAAGAGAAGACTATCCAGCAAATTTTGGCATAGATTTGTTGTGGTATTGGTACAGCAACAACAGGACAGATGTTCTTGGCCATTGATCCCTGTAATCATGTTATTAAAACTTATATCCAGAAAGAAAGTTAATGATTTAATAGACTCTTAACTGTTAATGATTTAATGGGCTCTTTTAGCCACTGAGCCCAAAGCGCAGCCAAGTCAGCTGCAATTTCTTAACTGTGCATGAAGGATGAAGCCATTCTCTTGTTACGAAGCCAGTGTCTCTTCAGCACTCACTGATGGCTGAGGAACAGCCTAATTGTTTACCTAGATAGTGACAGGAAAGCTTACAACAGAATAAATCTGAAAATTAAAATTCAGAGGACACCAAATTTAATGGCAGCTATTAGCAGAGCAATTAGAGTGGTTGGAAATGTTTATGAAAGTTTTTCATACTGTAACTTTGTGCCAGACTCTGAAGAAAAAAAGGCCTGGAGCAATCTGAATTACAAGTCTGCCAAGACAGTATCTTCTGAAAATGAAGTGATTGCACAGAGATCTATCCAATATATCAGGTAGATGAACTATGTAGGAATGATAGATTCTATCATCTGAACAACAGGACCTTGAGGACTGACTTGGGCAAAACTACTTAGGCTAAGAAAAGAGTCTAAACAAACTATGTTTTTTAATGCAATGACAAACACTTGTGACTTGTATAACCAGGTGGATATTGAAATATGATTCAAAGGTGAAAGTGTCTTACTCTCATTATTAGATATTTGACTGAAGAGCAGATCAAGTTAAATTGAAGTTGAATCTCCCGCAGTATTCCTCTGCCTCAGCTTATACAGAGAAATTTGTATAACTACAATCTACCTTATTTCTTCTATGACCTTTTTCCCTTCATCAATAACTTCCTTGGCTTCATTCCTATCTCTTTTTCTCTACTGAATTTCTGAAATAAGGACTGTGCCTCACTACAGGGAACCTGCGTTTAGTTTGGTATTAATAGAGCTTTACTATAAACACAGGGTGCACTGAGCACACAAAGAAAACTGATACCCTAGAATGGATCCATGATCAACATCCTGTCTCTGACAGAGAAAAATGTAAGAAACCTGCAACAATTAGATCTAAGGTTATTCAATTTAAAACATAGAGAATACTTTAACCTTATAATTGAAATATTCTTTTCAAAACAAGGGTTTGTAATTTGTTACAAGAAGTTAAATGTGTTGATAGTGTCATAATTTCTCTTTTTTTTTAATATCTCCTCAATATGTGATCTAAATCATATCCTGTCTTAATGATCTCTACAATCCATGTACATGTGCATGAAAAACAATAGTAAACTTAAGCATTTCCAGGTTGCACATTTAATTTCAATTTACTGTCCTCTTTTCTTGTATTCAGAAAGAGCTAGAAGTTGCCATGTGGAAATATGTGATTAATAACATAAATCAGAAAAAAAAGTATTATAATATACCTCATTTACTCATTTTCTTTTGCAGTATTTTCAGTTTCTTTAATAACTTTTCCACACCCTTCATGGTTGCATTACCTATTGTTTATTTTTGTTCTGTGATATCCTTTAAGGTACAGGATAGTCAGTATTCTGTAGTGTTCTAGATGAAGCATTTAAAGAATTATGATAGCTTTTTTATTCTTTGCTATCCCTTTTCTTATACATGCTAAAAGCAGACTTTTTTTTTTTTTTTTTTTTT